>OX465379.1:15538328-16047540 GCA_950004255.1 Mesopsocus fuscifrons
AGACCGGGAGCTGAGGGGGTCTGTTCCTGACGAAGGGGAGGAAAAGGTTTGAGCCCGTGGAGCGATGGGGAGGCTCTGGTAGTTTCAGGAAACCTGAGTCTTACTGTCCGCCGTTGGGGCTTTTGGGGGCTACAAATTTTTTAAATTCGGGAAATTTTCGAAAAAATCTGACGAACGGGAGGACGAAAAATTCCCCCTTCAGAAGACAGGGGGCATGCCCCAGTATATAAAAACCAGGAAATAAGACACTTCGGTTGGGGCTTTCTACCCTTAAGACGCAATCCAAAATCGGTGGAGACCGGAAAAATCTGACGAACGGGAGGACGAAAAATTTCCCCTTCAGAAGATAGGGGGCATGCCCCAGTATATAAAAACCAGGAAATAAGACACTTTGGTTGGGGCTTTCATCCCTTAAGACGGGGTTGAAAATTTCGAAAAATTCGTCAGGACGAACGAGGGGACGATAAATTTCACCTGTGAACGATAGGGGGCAAACCCTAGTATATGAAAATCAAGAAATAAGGCACTTCGGTTGGGGTTTTCTACCCTTAAGACGCAATCCAAAATCGGTGGAGACCGGAAAAATCTGACGAACGGGAGGACGAAAAATTTCCCCTTCAGAAGATAGGGGGCACGCCCTAGTATAGAAAAATCAAAAAATAAGACACTTTGGTTGGGGCTTTCATCCCTTAAGACGGGGTTGAAAATTTCGAAAAATTCGTCAGGACGAACGAGGGGACGATAAATTTCACCTGTGAACGATAGGGGGCATACCCTAGTATATGAAAATCAAGAAATAAGGCACTTCGGTTGGGGCTTTCTACCCTTAAGACGCAATCCAAAATTTGGCAAGTACCTCAAATTGTGCCGAAAATCAGCCCAAGATGTACCAACACCAATCAGAGTAAAAATTCACCGTTAAACTCCAAATCTTATAGTAAAACACCAAATTGGGGGGCTTCTGGGTCTTAAATCACCCCTCAAATTTTGAAATGGGCGAAAAGTTACCCCAGAACTTGCTTAGTAAGTATGATATTGAGTTTTTTCGTGTTGCTATGAATTTCTCTTAATATTATCTACAACTTTTGTCTTGTAAAGTTTTTCGTCTGAAGTAACCTTATCGCAGGGGGTGGAGGGAATGAGTCGGAAACAACTGAAAATGGTCTTATTCTACATTCTTAATGATTTTGCACTGCACTTGATGGATCAATATAAATTTAGGAATAAACCTATGGCTATCGGGCATACCGAAAGGAATTTCTTCAAATTTTGGTATTTTCATCTCTATAAACACTACTACTGTTCCGTAAATGGGATGAATCAGTGGTGCGAAACGTAATAAAAGCGTCCAGAACGCTAACTTGACCGAAAATTACAACCCTGTACTCCCCTACCAGTCTACCGCTTCTCCTTGAGCAGGGTGTGTGACCTTATACTACTCTCCAGGTCAGAAACATAGCCTAAACTGGCCCTTAAGGAGCAATAACAGGTGTCACTAATGCTCTTAACTAATGCTCTTAAGAGCATTAAGTCTGACTCTAGCTTAGGAAAGCACTGAAAGGTTTCACCCAGGCTCTGGAAAGCAGTGACAGATCTTATTTCGGCTCCTGAGAGCACTGTCAGGTCTCCCTATGACCTCGGAAATGTATAGCAGGTCGCCTGCGAGGTACGTCTGGGCACATCTTGGCTCTGGAGAGCCCTGTCAGGTTATACTGTGGCTCTGGAAAGCCATGCCAGGTGTTATTTTGGCTCTGAAGATTGATGAAACGTTGCACTGGGCCTCTGAAAAGCCATGCCAGGTCTCATTTCGGCTCTGGATATTGATGACACGTTGCACAGTGCCTCTGGAGAACCGTGACGAGTTTGATTTTCGCTCTGGAGAGCGATGAGTGCTTGCTCTGTGGCTCCGGAATGCTGTATCAGGTCTCACAGTGGCTTTGGAGACCTATAACAGGTTTTACTTTGGCTCTTGAGAGCACTGTCAGGCTGCAATGGGCCTCTGGAAAGCAATGCCTGGTCTCAATTTGGCTCTAGAGGTCACTTTAAGGTCACTTACTTACTTTCCGGAGCCACAGTGCAACCACTCATCGCTCTCCAAAGCCAAAATGAAAGTTGTCACGGTTCTCCGTGGCTTTTCAGAGCCACAGTATAACCTGACAGGGCTCTCCAGAGCCAAGATGAGCCCAGACGTACCTCGCAGGCGACCTGCTCTACATTTCCGAGGCCATAGGGAGACCTGACAGTGCTCTCAGGAGCCGAAATAAGATCTGTCACTGCTTTCCAGAGCCTGGGTGAAACCTTTCAGTGTTTTCCTAAGCTAGAGTCAGACTTAATGCTCTTAAGAGCATTAGTTAAGAGCATTAGTGACACCTGTTATTGCTCCTTAAGGGCCAGTTTAGGCTATGTTCCTGACCTGGAGAGTAGTATAAGGTCACACACCCTGCTCAAGGAGAAGCGGTAGACTGGTAGGGGAGTACAGGGTTGTAATTTTCGGTCAAGTTAGCGTTCTGGACGCTTTTATTACGTTTCGTACCACTGATTCATCCCATTTACGGAACAGTAGTAGTGTTTATAGAGATGAAAATACCAAAATTTGAAGAAATTCCTTTCGGTATGCCCGATAGCCATAGGTTTATTCCTAAATTTATATTGATCCATCAAGTGCAGTGCAAAATCATTAAGAATGTAGAATAAGACCATTTTCAGTTGTTTCCGACTCATTCCCTCCACCCCCTGCGATAAGGTTACTTCAGACGAAAAACTTTACAAGACAAAAGTTGTAGATAATATTAAGAGAAATTCATAGCAACAAGAAAAAACTCAATATCATACTTACTAAGCAAGTTCTGGGGTAACTTTTCGCCCATTTCAAAATTTGAGGGGTGATTTAAGACCCAGAAGCCCCCCAATTTGGTGTCTTACTATAAGATTTGGAGTTTAACGGTGAATTTTTACTCTGATTGGTGTTGGTACCTCTTGGGCTGATTTTCGGCACAATTTGAGGTACTTGCCAAATTTTGGATTGCGTCTTAAGGGTAGAAAGCCCCAACCGAAGTGCCTTATTTCTTGATTTTCATATACTAGGGTATGCCCCCTATCGTTCACAGGTGAAATTTATCGTCCCCTCGTTCGTCCTGACGAATTTTTCGAAATTTTCAACCCCGTCTTAAGGGATGAAAGCCCCAACCAAAGTGTCTTATTTTTTGATTTTTCTATACTAGGGCGTGCCCCCTATCTTCTGAAGGGGAAATTTTTCGTCCTCCCGTTCGTCAGATTTTTCCGGTCTCCACCGATTTTGGATTGCGTCTTAAGGGTAGAAAGCCCCAACCGAAGTGCCTTATTTCTTGATTTTCATATACTAGGGTATGCCCCCTATCGTTCACAGGTGAAATTTATCGTCCCCTCGTTCGTCCTGACGAATTTTTCGAAATTTTCAACCCCGTCTTAAGGGATGAAAGCCCCAACCAAAGTGTCTTATTTTTTGATTTTTCTATACTAGGGCATGCCCCCTATCTTCTGAAGGGGAAATTTTTCGTCCTCCCGTTCGTCAGATTTTTCTGGTCTCCACCGATTTTGGATTGCGTCTTAAGGGTAGAAAGCCCCAACCGAAGTGTCTTATTTCCTGGTTTTTATATACTGGGGCATGCCCCCTATCTTCTGAAGGGGAAATTTTTCGTCCTCCCGTTCGGCAGATTTTTTCGAAAATTTCCCGATTTAAAAAATTTGTAGCCCCCAAAAGCCCCAACGGCGGACAGTAAGACTCAGGTTTCCTGAAACTACCAGAGCCTCCCCATCGCTCCACGGGCTCAAACCTTTTCCTCCCCTTCGTCAGGAACAGACCCCCTCAGCCCCCGGTCTATAAGAACCTAGTAGATGTCACAGGGAGCCGCAATATTTACAAAAATAATCCCCTTGAAATAGTCTAGTTGCTGGACGTATTCCTTTACACAGGACGAATCCACATAGACCGAAGTCGTACTATTTAGTAGACACTCACCTAGGATTGTATCAAGAGCCTGAAGACCACTGGACGTCAGTAGAGAAAAGTTCTGGGGAGATGGTTTTGTTCCAAATATATTATTAACATCCTCTTTTGTAGCCTTTCGAAAACTTTTTACTGAAGAAGAAGTCATAATTAATTCAAATATCGCATATTTTTAACAGAAATAACCTCATTTGGTAATAAAGCGCTCTTTGTTTATCAACAACAGAATTAAAAGACGTGTCTGCAGAACAAGTCACGCAGTCTTCTGCCACGTTCAAAGTAAACAGATTTTTGTGTAGAGCCCGCCTTTAGACATTCGAGGTGTTTTTGGACTGTGTGGTACGTTATTTTAGTTTTTAATTTATATTTTATTTATAAAACGTTTCGGAAGAACGGGAAAGGACATACAGCGGTGATACGGTTGGTATAAAAACATTTATTATTATATCTATCTAGCACACTAGGTATCAAAATGGTTGCACTGAGTGGTTAAAAAAATACAAAATTACAATATTTACAGAAATAAAAAGAAATACTTTATGCAGACTTAAGTAACGCGTGGTTATGGTTCTATTATTGTCTACCCCTGATTCATGTCTCTCGCGGTGTTCCCGTCTACTTTCCCCTTCTTCAGAGGTGACTTGCTGTCGTTGAAAACCAATCTCTTCAGGTTTTGGAATGGCATGTCCACCGCCAGCGTGAGAAGTACAGAGTAACCAAAAATTATGGCGAACTCTTTAAGGTCCATCTGAAATATAAGAGAAAATAAACCGTTGGTTTTCCTTTTCCGGCCAATCTCAACTTTGAATTGTCGAAGTTCATCAACAGGGCCTCAAAGAAGAGGTTAGTGTGAGCCCGTTTATAGTGTAAACGATAGGGATTCTTCTTGATAATACTGACTTCTTATATTTTATACAATATTGAGGTTACTTACTATAGAAATAAATCCCTCGTAATACAAGCTGGTCCTTTGCATTGCAACATTGTAGAAAAATACTGGGAACTGTACTAAATAAAAGGCGTAGGATATCCTGGAGAAGATGGCGAAATATTTCCATGTGAGCACGGTATTGAACCACCCTGAAACGAAAAATCATAAGCGTGTTTGCTGTCTTCGAGGATTCAGAAACAGGAACCATGGGAAGAGGTACAGCCTTGATAGCCGTTGGTGGTTGTGTTTAGAGGAACCTGTTCGAGAAAGATGAAAACTTACCTCCTTGATTGTTCCAGCATGCTACTGCACACCAGACAATGAAGGCAGACCAGAGAATTGGAGCAAACGCGTTGTATACAGCTGCATCCATTGGATTGTACACGTAGCCTTTAAGTGCCATGTGAGCCGGACCAAACATGGCGACAGCGGCAAAGGCTGCTGCCACGGACCACCCGAACCAAGCTGTTGAGCGGGAGATGGCGATACTACCCACCCCTCTGCGGAGTCCGTACCCCAACAGCAGACCCATGCAGTAAACCGTCGCCCGGTGAGTCGGTAGGATGTAAGAATAGCGAGATGTGTCGAAAAGACGTTGAACTCTAAAAGAAAATTCGAGGTGCATGTTGAGTCCCAGGTTCTAGACTCATCTTGTTGAGAGTTTTTCTGGTGAATCTTGGCCCGGCCCTAGACTTACCAGTCCTGAGTACCTGGTCTTTACTGACCAGCTCCTTGTGTACAGGGTAGGTACAGGAGTCATGTTAGGTTACTAAACTATAGGTACACTATCGTAGTAAGCGAGTTTCTTCTAAATCAAGTTAAAATAAGGATTTTTGGCGCTAGGCGCTACCTAAACGTGGAGTCTTCTAAAACTCGAAAAATGAAGTAAGTGTGGCTCAACTCTACTGATACTTACGGTACTCCGTAGTAAATGACAGTGCTTAGCTGCTTTTCCAAAGTAACGGTATATCTGAGCCAAGTAGAGGCTACTCCTATAGCTACAAGAACAGAACCTCCAATCTTCCAGTTCTTCCATAAGAGGTAGACTAGTAAGGGCGAAACCAGGTACAGCTGCATATCAATACCCAGCTGATGTGTATGTGTCAGACACTGCAAAAGAAAATCATAACTAGGGTGACCAAAAAAATTTGGATAGGATAGGGGTCGAACCTGAATAAAAACGATCTAGACTTACCATTTCTTCGAAGCCGAAATAATTGTGGATGTAAAGGAAGTTGCGCCACATGTTTGCCTTACACAGGTGCGAGTATTTGGTGACCACTAGCCCCCACTGTGGTCCAGGTCCCAAAAAGTCCGTAAGGTACGTGCAGAATAGTATCACGAACAGCAAATTCGGTGTGAATCTGCAAAACAAATCGAACCTGACCTGAAGAAAGGTTATGCCCTGGGAAACCTTTCACAGCGTGATAAAAAGATCCATAATAGGGCTCCTGGCTCCAGGAGGTGTATTCCCTTTCTCGAACGCCAGCAAACCCACCCAACTAACACCTTCAAAATTTATTGTAAGAAGATAAGGCACGCCATGATGCAATATACGGAGAACAGTTCTTCTTACAATAAATTTTGAAGGTGTTATAGTTGGGTGGGTTTGCTGGCGTTCGAGAAAGGGAATACACCTGCTTTGGTATACTATTATTTGGGTTTATCTCACCGGAATGATCATATCATGAAATATCATTCGATATTATATGCATCTATGAAACTATGGAGACTCTATACGTGGGTTGCAGTACGCCTGAAAAACCCATGATTATGTCATTGTAATAGAAAGGTCCGAGGGGTTAACCACTCGTTGGGAATCATTGGAAATCTTTATGAAATCTCAGGGAACCTTGGCATTTTTTGGAGTGGTTATCCCTTCGGGTTTCATCTTTCTATGAATATCGTTGGTAATCTTTGGAAATCTTTAAGGAATCTCTGGAGTGGTGACCCCCTCGGAAAAGTCGGTGTGTACATGAAATGTGCTACGCCTGCAAAACCATGATTATGTAATTCTGAAGTCGGTGTACACGAATTTAACGTGGAAATATCTGGATAAAAATGGAAAATTAGAATGGAATATTTTTGTGTGCATAATGTTAATGCCACTATCCTGTGTGAATTATGATTTCATATAAGTAAATCTTCCGTAGGTACGTACCTGAGGTATCTTGAAAGGATACTTTTTCTGGCGTTGATTTTCTTGTCCCTGTCCAGCTCCTTTACCATGGAGTGAGCGGTCAGCAGCCCGCTTATGAGGATGAAGCTGTCCGTATACAAAATCGCTGACCGGCCGATCATTGACCATACTCCGTTAATGGTCTAAAATGATCAGAGTCTTGTTAATGCTGATTGCTGATTAGAGGTTTTGGGATATAGCTGGATTGTTTGTGTTGCTATTTTCACTTGGACTTACTGTAGTCCCTCTCTCTATAGAGGGATACCTGATTCCCCATTGCGGTTCGATACATACCTCACCAATTCGAATAGAATTCACAAAAGGATTGAAGAACAAAGCCATTTGTTTATGTGACAAAAGAAGACCAAGGGCGTTGATGGCTCTGGCACCATGTATAACCGCTATATCTTCCCCTTCCCCTGATGTTCTTGTAAGGGCTGCCCAGTTCTTTGGAATAGAGAAGCAGGTAAGGGTGCTTTGGAGTTTTGTTCTTTTGCTGCTTTTTGAGGCGTCCCACATTGTACCCAATGTTACGCAAAGGGTGAGAATTGTAAAGATCAATCTGAGAAAAAATTAAGAGTCAATACACAATCGTGGAAAACGTGGCAGCAGAAAGGAGGAAACCTTTGGCTAGTATTTTGTGATTTTACGATCGAGTTTTTGGGCAATTTTTTTCAAAAAATGGGAAGAAAAATAATTCATTCTGGTGCCACGTGTTTCTGTGTATAGCTATACATATCAAACATTTTCAGTGGCAGTAGACACTTGGAAAACCCTTACATGGCAAAATAGTGTCCGAAACTGGTTTTTGGCTTTTCCGCAGTGTAGCACAGTTCTCGGTCGACTTGCAAGTCAACTTTGGCGACACCCTGTAGTTTCGTGGAAATTGTCGTCTTTAGATGTTGATCCAGGTCTTCTGCTTGGCACCCTGAGGGTACACACACCCCCCAGCGCCATGACCCAAGCTTTGGTAGCCTTTGACCCGGCTGAAAGGAACCAAAAAGGTTTTTTCAGAAATGTTAAGGGGGCTCGAATGTTGTCTAGATGGGGAGACGGCTATTCTCAGTCCCTCACTAATAAAGTAAAAATTGACATTTTTGTGTGATATTTGTTTGTTATTCGGTTCTCCTGGAGAAGTTTGAAGATTGTACAAAGTTTCGAACTACCAAGAACAGGTATTTTTATATCTTCTAGTGGAGAACTACCGTCTTTTCTCGGTTCTAGATCACCATGACTTTCAACCCCCCTTAAAGTAGCCGTTACGCTGTCAACTTATGACTTTGCCAGTAGGAACTGTGTCTACGAGTATACGAGTAAGCGTTCAATTTCTTGACTTTTTTTAAACGGTGACATCTTCCTATGGAATATTTCTTAGTTCTAGAATTGAATAATTTAACATCGTGACTACCTAGGTTGTGTTTGAACGGTTGATTAGGCATCATGACGTCAGTATCTGAATTATTCTGAGGTCAACTGGTGATGACATGTTTTGGCCCTGGCTTAAAGATTTCAAATTTTGGCGCGCTTTCTGAGGCTAATGTTTACTGGCATCGTCCAAGGTACTTACATCAGTGAGGTTGCTGGTCATACTTCTGTACCCGTGCAACCTTTCGTCTATTTCGCTCCATTTCCCGCCTTGAAACTTAATATCGGCTTCCACCAGACAGTATCGGCCTGCTATTGGTAGAGACTGAGGGGTTCTCTCTCCTTTCGCTGACAGACACAGGTCAAAGTCCCCGAACTGGTTGACGTTCCCACTGAGAAGGCCAGAGGGAACTTTCCCACTCGCGTCCAGTACTAAAAAATTAATCCGAATTTTTTTAAGTTAATTTTTTACGTTCTTAGGCCAAACTTCGGACTTTTCTGAACACACTTTTGGATACTCTGAAGAGTATTGTGTCTTTTTGACGTGTCCAATATTTAACGGCTGTGTTGTGATTTTAGGTACGATAGGAGTGATTTTGTCGATAAAAGTTTTTTCCGAAGTTTCTTCGTCGTAAAATCACAGCATAAATAAACACTATTGGTGCATGGTCGCCGAGGGGTTAACCACTCGTTGGAAATCTCGTTGGGAATCTTTGGAAATCTTTATGTATCTCATGGACTCTAAAGGAAATCCTGGAGTGGTTACCCCCTCGGTGGCCGCCCTTCAGTTGAAACAAAAACTTACTTTTGAGTGCCCAAAGTTGCAACTGTTCTGCTCCAAGTCGCACTGAATTCGATTCTAGTTCGCACTGACTGCTGACGTTGTCTCGCGGGAGGAAATCTAGAGGAAGCGTTGCCAGGGACCGAAGTGCTTTATAGATCCCACCATCTTGTAGAGATCCACCGTTGTGTGGGTCCAGTCCACCATCGTGTGGGAGTCTCCCACCCCGTAGAAGACTGCTATTGTTTGGATTAAGTCCCCCGTGTGGGAGTCCACCGCCTTGTGGGAGTTGGCCGTAGACGGTAACGATGGCAACCAGGAGCCCGAGACCCAGTGCGGACGGACACATCGTACTAACTCTCATTTTTCTGCTGCCACGAAAGCTTTTATGCCAAGGTTATGTCGAAAGTTGACGTTACTTCATCGAAATACGGACTACTTATGTGCCCTGCAAGATCAAAGTCACTATAGTTCATACTTGCTTGAGTTAGGGCTAGACGGCTAGACGAAAAAGTGGCAGCAGAATAGAGAGGCATACTGTAGTCTCTCTGTAGCGGTCGTCAAGGTATCAGTGAATTTTCTCGCTATAGAGAGGGTTTCAGAATGAGTCAGGGCTCGTTAAAGAGAGGTTTTTGTTATAGAAAACTTATTGGCTACTTTGAAGGGAGGCTTTCCGAGAAAAGTCCCCCCCCCCCCCCCCCTCAGGTATCAGTTCCCCCTTCGTGCTGCAGTGGACAGTGCAGTGTGGCCAATGAATCCCGAGCCACTCCGAGCTCTTCCGAAGGTGGTGGCGGCCATTGTGGCCATTAATTCGTTCCTTTGACAATAGACAATGTTTTACAATTATTGTAAACTGAATTCTTACCTGTTCAGGAAATGCACAGAAAATCCTATCCGCGCTGGGCCATCAATCGCTAACATGGTACATGCGTACCTGGTAGGTACAGGTACTCTGAGTACCTTCTTGACGGATGCTCCTTGTAAACAGGTAGTGGGGAGTACAGTGCTTTGTTATGCCGATGCTCATAGCTAAAATGACATTGAACGTTTACTTCTGGGTGTTCCTAGGTACAAATTACCGGCTACTCTTTGCCTCGCTCATCTTTAAGGAACCTATGGCCCTGTGAGTGATCAACGCGTGTGACTTGTGTCCTGAGGAGTCGGGGTTCGAATCCCGGCCCCAGAAATGTTTTCCGCTTATTTGGCCTCGGCCTAACTCCTGTGGTGTTGTGCCCACCCAGGTATTAACTTCATTTTTTTTTAAGGGTCCGCTATACCTGACGGTGCATTTTTTGCCGCCCATAAGATTAACATTGCGAGCGGCGATTCATTTTCAAGGTTTACCCTTGGTTGGAAAGACACAAAATTTTGCCTGTACCTAAGCCCTAACAATGTTCTAGGGAGTGTTCGAAGCAGATTTCCCATTTTTTTTACTGGTTTTCGAGATACAGCACTTTTCTTGAGGTATGCGATGCTAGCGTTTGCAAAACAGTTGCAATAAAAGAAACCAGTGAGAAATGGGGAAATCTGCTTCGAACACTCCCTAGAACATTGTTAGGGCTAGGTACAGGCAAAATTTTGTGTCTTTCCAACCAAGGGTAAACCTTGAAAATCGCCGCTCGCAATGCTAATCTTATGGGCGGCAAAAAATGCACCGTCAGGTATAGTGGACCTTAAATCTATTTCTTCTATTTTATCCTTCTGGCGGGTCGTGGAATGGCAAACTTATGGATGGAAAGTACACACAAAATACCTGCCATCCCAACGATACGTCTAGGGATGGTAGCTCACGAAAAAACGCATCGTCTGAGGCCGCCATAATATGGGCCATTCCATCCATAAGTATTGCGAGCTTCAAGGGCCTTGAGATTTGACCTCCTTCGGTTCATGAACTCCTGGTTAAGTGTCGATGTTCCATATAACTGTCCTGTTACATGAAGGTCGTGCATAAATGACGTGTTATTGACACAGGTGGGTAGCAGTATTTGAATGCAATCGTATGACTAGTAATGGACACCGAGATGTTAAGCAAGAGGCCCTGGATCGACTCACAACGGGTCGAAATTTTTTTTGTGTTGTATTGCCCGGCCTTGGGTCTACCCAGCACTGATGGGCACCTTCCTTCACTGACTCGACCCTGCATTCCACTATAGGAGGTTTTTTTACTCTGTGAGTTTTGGAGGCACATACCTTAAAATTCCAGGCAAAAAATAACAGTTTACGAAAAGAAAATTGTAATTTCTGCTTTTTAGCTTGCTTACTAGCCCTATTGATAGTTAGGGACTGGGAAATAGGTAATTATGATTGTCAAAATTCTTTTAACGTCTTATCATAGTCGAAGTTTTCTTAAGGTGCCTCCACACTATGGTTTTATCCTATTTTGCAACATAACTAACACTTGGACCTTCAGTTATAGCACCTATGTGGGGACGCCTTAATTTTGCGTAAAGTATGTACACCTACTTTTTCTAAATTTTATACTGCGGAAGACTTATTTTTAAAATTTGCCGTTAAGGCACTTAAGGCAGTTTTCTTGTTTTCATCCTACACCGAGGTAGGTGTCATCTAATCTTCATCTTTTCCCCAAAAAGATTCGACTTCATCCGGAGGTTCTTCATCGGCATGCTGCTCCACCCAAAAGTTCTTGTCGTCGTCTTCGTCAAAACGAACTCTACTGGTTCTTCTTAGAGGCATTTCTTCTTCGTCATCTTCATAACCCGGAGGGTAGGTCGGACCATCGTCGTCTTCATCAGGGATGTATTCTTCTTCATCCTCTTCTTCTGGAACGCCTCCGGAAAGTTCCTTTTCTTCGAAGTCCGGATTTTCCGGTTCTATCTCCGTGTTCTCTTCTTGAGCTTCGTCTTCGGGCGATTCTTTTCCGTCTTCTGTATCTCCTTCTTCTTCAGCTGAAAGGACAGTCAGTAATTAGGACTTGAGGCTAGAGGAGCCAGGATCATGTCCCGACTGCTCGAGATTTTTCCTGGAGAATCTTGCCCAGCCCTGCATGGGCCTACCCGTGATGGGTATCTGGCCTTCACTGGGCGTGATTCTGACCAAATCACCCCCTTGTGTACAGAGCTCACGAAAGCTGCCACCCTGAATCCCATTAGGTCTGGCCCGCCAAGGACTGTAGCGCGAAGGTGTTTCCCCCTTTTATACCTGTACATTGGTTGGGGCGGTTGGGATATTCTACTGAGATAAGGGTGGCGAAAGAAACGCTATACCTGACGGTGCATTTTTTGCCGCCCATAAGATTAACATTGCGAGCGGCGATTCATTTTCAAGGTTTACCCTTGGTTGGAAAGACACAAAATTTTGCCTGTACCTAGCCCTAACAATGTTCTAGGGAGTGTTTGAAGTAGATTTCCCAATTTCTCACTGGTTTCTTTTATTGCAACTGTTTTTTAAATGCTAGCATCGCATACCTCAAGAAAAGTGCTGTATCTCGAAAACCAGTAAAAAAAATGGGAAATCTGCTTCGAACACTCCCTAGAACATTGTTAGGGCTAGGTACAGGCAAAACTTTGTGTCTTTCCAACCAAGGGTAAACCTTGAAAATGAATCGCAGCTCGCAATGTTAATCTTATGGGCGGCAAAAAATGCACCGTCAGGTATAGCGGACCCTTAAGGGGAACACTAAAGTTAACTTTAGCAACCTTTGTCTCCTTTCCTTACCGTTATCTTCTTTTGGGCTCTTTTCCATGAGTATGGATTTGACTTCCTTCATCGGTATGTCGAATAGAATTGTAATCACAAACGCGAAGGTTAGAATGGTAGCCACTTCAGTGACATCGAGCTGAAAAGAAGAGGTTTCTAAGTTAGGGATCAGTCGAACGATGTTACCGCTAGTTTTAAGAACAGACCCCCCTTTTTTGGCTCAGGGGACCCCCAGCAGGTGTATTCCCTTTCTCGAACGCCAGCTAACCCACCCAACTAACACCTTCAATATTTATTGTAAGTAGAACTGTTCTCCGTATATCGGATCATGGCGTGCCTTATCTTCTTACAATAAATTTTGAAGGTGTTAGTTGGGTGGGTTTGCTGGCGTTCGAGAAAGGGAATACACCTCCAGGAGCACGGGAAACAAAACACCTCATAATTATACGCGAAAACGATAGTTTCTCGCTATAGTATACCCAGTGAGAAACTGAAAACCAGCTTACCGCTTCAGCGATTGTGAAGAATTTCGGGGTTCGAATGATTCCGACGTTGTGGTTGAAGACCAGGAATTGTACGAGATAGATGGAGTACGACATACGACTGAATATGAGCAGTGGTTTGCTGCTAAGCAGCTCGTTCAGTCTCCCTGTAAACATTTTTCAGCAGGTGTATTCCGGATCTCTTCAGTCTAATAATCAAATATCCCAACTTCCCAGTGACTTTTTTACTGCAGCCTTTTTTGAAGGCATCACCTCTCTGATGACCAGTGTAGAATCACCAAAATTCGGCTACGTTGCAACGTAGGCCATGGCCTCCATTAAAGCTCCAGAAGTATGTCCGTGCCATAGTAATGTGACATTTAGCCATAGTAGCGTGGCTACCCTACTTCAAATCTTCGTAAATGTTGAACCCTTACCTCCATATCCCAAGTGGCACGCCGCAATCAGCCACCCCAGTGCCAGTGACCAAGAAATGGGCGACAGAGCAGCGTACTGAGCCGCTTCTTGTACGTCGTACTCGTAAGCCCGGTCGGCCATGTGAGCAGGGGTGACTATCGAGAGAAACCCGAGAAGGGTGGCGATAATCCACCCTATTGCAGCTAGGGGTCGCTGAAGACGCTCTTGGAACTCAGAGCCTTGCTTGCGAAGGTAGTAACCGATCGTGACCCCTAAGACGTAGGGTGTGGCTCTGTAGATAGCTTGGCTGTACAGAAGGTTGGCGGTTTCTGTGAGTTGGGACACTCTGGAAGAATAAATGTTTAAAGAACCGAATGAGACTGTTGCCTGGTGTGATCTATATATCAGCCGCAATAAGCGACTTCTAAGCGGTGCTGAAGGAACTCAATTATTTGTTCCCGAGATCTTCGCTCACTACCATAAAGGAAAGCTATTCGTATTCGTATCTTGAGTTTGTAAAAGAATCAGGGGAATCGGTCTCAAACTTACGTAGCTCCGTGGTGGATGACCAAGGTTAGTTCGTTGTTGGATGTAGTAACGTAGCGAAGTCCCGAAGACAGGAGGTAGATGCTCTGGAGGACTAAAAGACCCAGTAGGTCATAACGATATAAGACGTAGACAAGGAGGGGTGCTGTCAGCGATAGCTGCATGTCCAGGGCCAGCTGATGCGTTTGAGGAGCGCACTGGAACGAGGTATCACTGTTTTAGCGCCTATCTTATGAACCTAAAATCTTGAGGAATCTGCGCGAAATCCCTGCGTACGGTACTCATCCCCTTCCTAGCCACGTTTTACGATCCGGAAGACGCATGGAAATTTGCGCTTCTTCTTCAGGTTGCATAATTGCAGGAACTTGAGGCACCCGTAACTCTACCTACGATCATTTCGGTAAACTTACCATTTCTGTAAAATCAAAGAAATTCTGAATGTACAGCAAATTCGTCCAAGAGTTTTCCCTGCAGAGCTCGGCGTTTTTGCCCACCAATGGACCCCACTGAGGACCGCTTCCCAGTTCTTCTGATAGGTATCCGTAGAAAAGTACGACAGCCAGAAGGGGTGGTGTAAGACGCACAAAACGGGTCACCAGACGACGTAGCCAAGCGACCCGCCCTTTTGACAAAATCTCCCGGGTCATGTTGAAGGAGAGAAGGACACCACTGATCAGTAGGAAGCTGTCGGTGTAGATGATGGAGGAGCGAAGAATTGTACTGCTGGGGCCGTTGGATATCTGGTGGAAAAGAAAAGTGGACACTTGCGTGACGGATAGGTAAAAAAAGATCATCAGTTGTGCGTGAGGTTCACAGTAGGAGCGTATTCTTTTTGCATTCTTAGGGACACTCCCAACTCGGAATTCGTCAGTTTTTGGACACTACAACTAGAACAACTTCCGGTTCTTCAGTGGAACCAGAAATTTCCAGTGCATCTTGGCTATTCCCACTGTCACTACCGTTTGGCGACTTCTTCTAGGAATGTGATCTAGCTGGGGTGGTAGCGTAAATATCTACCAAATTTTAGTTCCCTTTTGATCATCCGGAAGCCTACCTTAGTGAGCTGAATCCTGTTGTGGTATGGTGTCAGTCCTAACGGGATCGTCTTATGAGCAATATACAGCATCACAGTGAAGATAGCTTTGATTCCATGGATGCATGAAATTTCATCGTCAGTGCCAGGACTTAGAAGTTCAGCCGTGGTCCTCTTCCAAGAAAAGGCCATCATCAGTCTCTCGAGTTTTCCTGAAATAGAGCAAGCGTTTCCATTAGGTTGCCTCCACATTAGATGAAGGGTTTGAAGGAAACGTTGAGTAGGATACCTTCGGACTTGTTTTGCCTAAGTCGTTAGTCAAATATTTCTTCCGCCTGGTCCTGTATCCTGGTTATACCGATATTTGACTTGGGGAGTCAGTTTGACTTTACTAGCTCTACATGTGACTCCCTTGTTCGGACTTCGGACTACTTCCTTTCTGTTACATCATTGACTATGGACTGTCGTAGGTTCATCAGCTTATTTTGTAAATACAAGACAAGTATGAAATCAGGGGAAATTACTTTGAACCTTGTTTAGTTGCCCCTTGCTGCGGTTCTTCAGGTTCCACCGCTTCTTCCTCCGTTTTCGGTTCGTCTGTGTTTTCTTCCGCTACTTTTTCTTTTTTTTCTGTATTTTCACCGTCTCCGCCTTCATCGGGTTCTTTCTTTTCTTCTTTGCCTTCTTCAGGTTCCTTTGATGGACCAGTAGCTACATCACGATACGTAGCGTACGCAGATGTTCCGATGACTGCAAGATAGAAAATCCTGTAATGAAATAACTTGGTATAACAAAACTGTTCTTTAGAACGCTCTTTGGGAGTCATTGTTCTTTTCTTTCCTCTTCGGGCTCGGCCGCGCTCCTGGCTTCGTCCTCAACTCGATGTTTAGGTGGTGGTGGTTATCAGCTTTAAAGCAGGATATGACCCAAATTCTAGTCTCAACATTTCGAGATTTTTCGTGGTAGGTCTTTCCCAGCCATAGGCTTACTCAGATCACCCCCTTGGATACAGGTGTCACAAAAGTTATTGGGTCCCTGTATAAGACTTGGTCTGGCTCTTCCAGGTCTTCAGTAGCGCCCGTTCCAAAGCCCACAGCTTGTGGTATCATTGAGCGCAATATTGCTGACTTGTACCGGTAAGTTTCCATAGAAAATATCCAACTTACATGGTGAGGAGAGTCCCAATCCTGAAGGAGAAGTTCAGGTCTTCCCGATCCACGCAGGCGCCGTCGTCCACAAGAACGTTGAAGCTGACGCCTGCTGTATCGTTGTAGACAGACAGTTCATCTTTCAGTGCTTTTTGGACGTCTTCAGCGGAGCAGCTGGATGGTACGCAGACACCCCAGTTGACGGTTGTAAAACGGGGGATGAAGTAGCCAGCCTGTGGGTGAAAATTTCAGGTATATACCTAACATGTTCCAGTCGTGGTGTAGATTGTTGAAGGATGGGAGGACATCCGCTTTGCTCAGCTGGCAGCACTATCCAATGCACGCTCCGCAGCCATTGTGAGCATACGATGGGGACCTACAGTTTGAGGTGGGTTCCGAACCACCACAGCCTCTATACCTTTCTCTTGAGATGCTGAACACATCAGAGGTAGATTTCGATCAGAAAAACCGGATGCAAGCCGGCTCTCCTTGTTCCTCTAAAGACGACTTGGCAACTTACATCTTCTGCGTTACTTCTGATGAACCCGTATGCTTCTGCCCGATGGACAGCCTGACGAAGAGCCCCCTCGTCAGCTGTAGCTTCCACATCAATGGCAGCCAAGCAGTAACGGCCCTGGATGCCCTGTTGGATATCACTGTTGCTTTTTCCTTGGCTCTTATCCTTCAAAACTGCGTTGACGGTGAGGCATTCGTCAAAATCTCCAAACTGATTGACGTTACCTTGGAGAATCCCTGACGGAAACTTCGCTGATGCGTCGTACACTGAAATAGAGGAAATTTTGTTGACTGTAACGGGAACCTCTCTAAATCAAGTGAAAGCTACGGTCCCTTGATAAATCCTATCTCTCTTTATAGCGAGAAAATTGACACGGTCTCTTCATGGTCGTTATAGAGAGACACTGCTGTATTTGTAGTTATTTGCTCTACATTCATGAATGAATGAATGAATGAATGAATGAATGAATGAATGAATGAATGAATGAATGAATGAATGAATGAATTTAGGGGAATCATTGCTATAGGGGGTGGAAAAAATTTACTTACTCAGAAGTGCCCACATTTTGTATCGCTCCAGCTGTCGAAGGAAGAGCCGACTATGTTTGCGGCATAGCTCTGATTCAACTGCTGAGCTAGTGGGTGCGAAAACAGGAAGATCATTCGGAAAGCTGATTCCTTCCTCTTCCGAGTCTTCTTGTTTCTGTTTCGACTTTCCTCCCTTCTTCGTTGACTTTGTCGATTCCTTTGCCTTGTTTTGAGTTCCTTTTTGAGTTTTCTTAGGTTCGTCATCGTCATCGTCATCGTCTTCATTTTCGTCTGATTCTTGTGGGATCACCTTTTTGGGGATTTTTATTTTTTCTTCGATATCCTTTTCAGGTTTCTTGATGTGCGGCTTGTGAACTGTGTAACAAATGATCATACAGTTTAATTTGCAAATTAGCCTTTAGGCCACTTTAGGGTCATGTCACTGTGCATGTGAAAGCAGCTTTATTGGGGCACCTGCAGGGTAGGGTCGGCCGGCCTTCAAACCTGTTTACGAGTTACAATATGCAGCGTAGGTTTTTAAGGAAGTAATTATCTCGGAGGTGATTGCACCACATAACTGAAATATGATATAGACATGTTGGCTCCTATAATCAGGTAACGGTAACTTCCATAACAAGGGAGTTACTGAGGAAAACAATACCTCCGAAACCTTTTGTCCTTTCTATGAAATTGAGACAAAAAAATCTGCATGCGTTTTCAGTACCTGCGTACCTTTATGTATCATAGTCTGGATGACGTCTTTGGGGTTAACTTTGATGGTGGGTTTATGAAGACCTCGTAGTTTTGGGGCCGGGGGAATCTCCTCACTCTCCTCCTCTGGGCTCTCCTCCTTCTCCTTGGGGGACTCGCAGAGGATTAGGCCAGAGTCACATTCCTTCTGTTGAACCACCTGAAAAACCGGCACCTGGAGGTGTATTCCCTTTCTCGAACGCCAGAAAACCCACTCCATTAACACCTTTAACAATTATTTTAAGAAGAACTGCTCTCCATATATTGCATCATGGCGTGCCTTATCTTCTTACAATAATTTTTGAATGTGTTAGTTGAGTGGGTTTTCTGACGTTTGAGAAAGGGAATACACCTGCAGTCCCACAGTAGGTATTGTACCTTTGCAAGGATCGCAAGGAGTCGCATCATATAGGCTATAGGTTTTCCAAGCGTTAGTGCAAACTAGCACCTCTCCAGTGTGCACTGGCTGCGCTAACGTTCTTAGCTCCTACGCTATAAAGGTGGCCACTTATGATGTGTTTTGGACGTCGTCCTGGCTTCCTGGGTGGGATGCAGGATTCGGGATGTCAACATAGGGATGGCTGGTGCCCACACACGATACATCCAGCCCGCATCCCTGTGATTTGTCTTTTGTTTACCAGAAATTGATGAAACCTTGATTTTTTGTGATAATCACAGTGGTTCGTCTGTCTCTCGACATTTTTAAATAAACATACTCAAAACAATTCCAGCTGACTCCAATTTGAAAAAAAATGCACAAGAAAAATAGTCGCTATAATGAATTTAATGCAAAATGGGCATATCTTCAACAATTGGACGCCCACCTGGGATGCGTGGAATTCGGTCAAATTGGTATTCCAAGATCGGGACGGCATCCCTCCAAAATTGGTCATTCCTCCCGACTAATGAGAGGTCCGGGGATGCATCCCCGCCAGGACGCCGTTCAAAACGCATCATATGTGGCTACCTTGAAGTCACCCCTTCTGATGACAATGAAGCTTCTACCTATCTCATCGCGCTTTTCTTAACACTTCTTTACCTGAAATTGTACTAGGTACCTATTGAGCCCGGAGTGATTAACTGATCACTGCTTCCTAGAGAAGCATTACCGCTCTTCAGAGCAGAAGCTCGAGGGGTTAACCACTCCAGGAATCTCATTGGGAATCTCGTTGGGAATCTCATGCAAACATCGGAAATATTTATGAAATCTCAGGGATCCTGGAAATTTCTGGATTAGTTAATCCTTCGGGGTGCATATTTCCACGAATCTCGTTGAGAATCTCAGGAAATCTTTGGGAATCTTCAAGCAAATTCAAGCAATCTCTGCAGTGGTAGTCCCTTTCTTGAACGCCAGCAAACCCACTCAACTAACACCCTCAAAATTTATTGTAAGAAGAACTGTTCTCCATATATTGCATCATGGCGTGCCTTATCTTCTTACAATAAATTTTGAATGTGTTAGTTGAGTGGGTTTTCTGGCGTTCGAGAAAGGGAATACACCTGCTGGAGTGGTTATCCCCTCACAGAATCTTGTCTCAAGAAATGACTGGATGGCAGCGCTGACTAAATTTTGAGCTAGCCCGTTCACCCGTTGACAGCGCCTTATTGGCGCAGCTACATTTCGGTGTTGTACGAACTACTGTGTGTCAATATTATGTATTGCTTTTCATACTAACCTCATCGACTTGCTTCGCTAAGTGGCTGCGTATGTTGCTGAGGAGAAGTTTAGTGCGGATTTCAGTTCTTAGATTTCCTCCTGCTGACGATTGCTGAGTTTGGTAGATCAGAAGACACGCCAACGAAACTATCCACGCCCTCATCGTGCTGTCCCTGTGCTACCTCCTCTACAAAAACACGCTAATTAAGAGGACGCTATACCTGACGATGCATTTTTTGCCGCCCATAAGATTAACATTGCGAGCGGCGATTCATTTTCAAGGTTTACCCTTGGTTGGAAAGACACAAAATTTTGCCTGTACCTAGCCCTAACAATGTTCTAGGGAGTGTTCGAAGCAGATTTCCCAATTTCTCACTGGTTTCTTTTATTGCAACTGTTTTGCAAACGCTAGCATCGCATACCTCAAGAAAAGTGCTGTATCTCGAAAACCAGTAAAAAAATGGGAAATCTGCTTCGAACACTGCCTAGAACATTGTTAGGGCTAGGTACAGGCAAAATTTGTGTCTTTCCAACCAAGGGTAAACCTTGAAAATGAATCGCCGCTCGCAATGTTAATCTTATGGGCGGCAAAAAATGCACCGTCAGGTATAGCGGACCCTTATTCTCCTTTAGAGACAATCAATGTAAATAGAAACAGACAAAAAATAATACGACACAAAAAGTCTCCAAAATTACTCCCAAAAACAAAAATGACTCACAGCTTTTACCATCTATGTTTAACGGCTAGTTAAATTTTTGAATGCTATGTTTAACTTATGACAAGAGGGAAACCATCCTCTAAACCTCCTATACTTGGACGGTTTGACACTTCTGATATACGAGGGGGAATCTCGTTGGGAATCTCGTTGGGAATCATTGGAAATCTTTATGAAATCTCAGGGAATCTTGGATTTATTTGGAGTGGTTACCCCTTCGGGGTTCATCTTTCTATGTATATCGTTGGGAATCTTTGGAAATCTTTATGGAATCTCAGGGAATCTCAAGGAATCTCTGGAGTTGTTCCCCCATCTATGATATATTAAATATACGCTTTATGTATTTAATCCAATCGCTAGTGAGCGTCCCACCATACTCGTGAAACCAGCACTATTACTAATAGTTTCTGACGTTAAAAGGACGTATTATATTTCAGAATAAATCCATTGGCGATTGAGATTAACCGTGCGAGGTCTGGTGGGCAAACTATGAACTACCTGACTTGGGAGATCTGCATGGTTGAATACCACGTGGAATGTAAATTATGTGTATTGCAATTCAAAAATTGGACGAGTACAGTGTTTGTTGACAACTAATTTTAAAGGTAAGTGATTCAGCATAGTTTATTGTTTATTTTTCCAGCAAAACATTTAACGTGAACCATTTAGTTACGGGATGAATTGAGAATAAACCCTTGGTTGGTGGTTTGTTGTTTATATGGAGAAACCTACAAAATATCCATGAGAAGTTGAATAATTACAATGTGTCTGGAAGCTAAGTAGGTAGTAAAAGTTAGAAAATCTTGCTGGTATTTACTGTAAGTATAGACCCTAGGCCCTAGGCCTCATCAAATTTGTTGGTGTTAATGTAGTGTTGAAAATGGATGAACACAAGTCCACAACTCAACAATGGTGTTTTGGAGGAAGTAGGTACCAGCTTTACCCATGTATTTAAATGAAAATTCACCATCATATGTGCTTCATTTAACAACCATTACCGTTTAGATAACTTGTGCTGTTATGTTTGTTTTGTAGATGCCTCCGAAATCGAATCAATATTGCAGCGTGTACGGGTGCAAAAGTCTGTACGGCAGCTGGACAACTGCAGTCTGCTCTCATCACTGCCCATTCCCCACGAAGGAGCTTTAGATGCCCCAAGATAATGTGAGGGCTTTTATTCAACCCACAGGTTTGAAGGATGAGCGCATTTAAAAAAATAAACTCGTCAGTTGAATTTTGTGACCGCCCGATTGCAACAATGTTGCTTCGCCACACTTCCTCTCCTTCTTTATAGCATCGGCTATTTAAATCACTTTTAGTAAAGTCTAAAATAACAGATAAATTTACCACACCGAGCATTTTAAAAACTGAAAACTGATGTGCTCACTATACGGCCGTAACAGCTTCTCCCAATCAGGCCGCCATATTGGTTTGTGACGTCACACGTTTACAGTTAATCTCAATCGCCAATAGCTTCCTTAGAAAATGGCAATTGAAAACTATCAGTAAACAACATTGAAAATGACGCCGTGAACTCACCAAATATTATCAAATTCAATGCAAATGTTCAAAAAGTTTCAATCCTTCCTCATGGTAGCCGGGTGTTGCACAAACTGAAGCTACTTAGCTTTTTCAATTTCGTGGTATCCTGACCATCAATTAGTAATTAGTTTCTGTAAATAATTCTCCTTGCAGTTAATAAGGTGTAGGAAGTACCAATCAGGCCCTTGCTCAAAATAATTAGTAGTGCGTAAGTACTAACTAAATAATTGAACACTTTTTAAGGGCCGCCATACATTCGCTATTTTTTACTTTCTCGCTAGCCATATATGGCGAGAAAGTATTGTTTTCGTGCAAAATTTCGAAATTGAGATTTTGGGTTTCCCATGATCCTGGGGGTCCCCTGAGTCCAAAAAAGTGGTTTCTGGAAAAAGTCTGTCCGTCCGTCAGTCCGTCCGTCAGTCCGTCCGTCAGTCCGTCCGTCAGTCCGTGCAGTGCTCTAGCGCCTATACCGTTCATCCGATTTTGATGAAATTTGGTATGGACCTGTCTATAATTACTGCCGAGGGGCATTTTCAAGGATTTTTTGATTGGTCAAAAATTGCGGCCGCTATTGTCAAAAAACCGCCAAAATAATTCAAAAATCGTGTTTTTGGTTACTTAGACAAGCGCCGACAGTACACTTTTCAATCTATAACACTGAAAATTGGTATGTGTGTTGAGAAATAGATGCTTCGAGGTCATTTTCAACTAAAATTGAATTGGTTGAAAATTACGGCCGTTCTGGACCAAAGTTCGATCGTTTCGGCGCCATTCACATTTATTGACCGATTGTCATGAAATTTGGTACATTTGTGTAGAACCATGTAACTTAAACATCTGTCGAACAGAATTTTGTTATCTTCAAAATTACGGCCGTTGTAGTAAAAAAAAGTGTCGAAAATGAGTTGAGAATGAGAAACCACGTTTTTGAATGGTCGGAACGCATTTGGGACTACAGTAATAGAATGACAGCCATGAAACTTGGTGGGAGTGATCTCAGATAGATGCTCTTGGGTCATTTTCAACCGATTTTGGATTGCTTAAAAATTACGCCTGCAAAAAAATCTCAAAGAAATCCAAAAAAAAAAAAAAAATCACATGGGGCGAGAAAGTTTAGTGCGACTGTTGTCGGACCCTTTATTTACGTTCCGATTTCAAACTTATTGAGAAAACTATTGGATATTTAAATATTCTGAAATATAATATGTCCTTTTAAGGTCATTACTCACGAGGCTATGTTGTGATTTTACGATCGAGTTATTTTTCGTCACAAAAAAATTGTCCAACATTAACCGATCGTGAAATTGCAACATAGCATCATGAGTAATGACGTTAAAAAGACGTACTATATTTCAGATTATTTAAATATCCAATAATTTTCTCACATAGTTTGAAATCGGAACATAAAAAAATTGCGAATGTGTATTCAGCCTTAATAAAAAGTTTTTTCGCGGAATGGCAGAGCCAGTGACGTCAATACTTTTTTGTTCATTTCGGTACTCTTATATTTCGCGTGACGAGAATTCGTGGTTAAAAGCCTCATTAAATATTTAAAAAAACTTGCACCAGAATTGTTTTTCCTTGTCAATGTTTGAGGAAACTTTTGAAATTGATCTGAACTATAGTATAGGTACCTATTGAACCTGAAATTTTTTAGGGATCTTTTCGAAAACCATACCACCGAATCTCATCAGTTTTCGAATAACTCTGAGTGTATGTATTCGGTATGCCAGAAAATATTTAACACAGTAGCAAAAGTCAATGTTAGTTCGATAAAAAAATCAGGCCAAGAATGTCTCATCAGTTCATGTCCGCAAAAATTGTTCGAGTCTACATCTAAATAATTTTGTAGTAGATATAAATTGTGGGAGGCATACTTAAATTTTTTTTTTGTAAATTTTTTTTGGAGATTTTTGGAGATCTATCGTGACGTCATACTTACAGAATAAAGTATCCATTATTGCGACTACATTTGATCCTAACACTCACACACTCACACACACGCACGGTTCGTTAAAAATTAAACAAAATGTAAATTCGCGAACTGATAGCGTGTAAAAACAGACGCAGGAGTCGGGACGACATAGACTGTTGGTCCTATATTTATCCGCTATGTCAAGACTATGCCATGGCAACATTCCCAGTCTCGCAAAGCTTTCAACTATTATTTTATGTTACCCATTGACCCCCACATTGCAAAAATTTTGCTTTGATAAAAAAAAATCCTGGAATTTTAAGGCTGAATATACATTCGCTATTTTTTACGTGTGGACTTCAAACTTTGTGAGAAAAATATTGGATATTTAAATATTCTGAATTATAATGTCTTTTTAAAGTCATTACCTACTCATGAGGAGGCTTAGTGTGTTGTTGATTTCACGATCGGTTAATTTTGGACAATTTTTTTGGTGACAAAAATCACTCGATCGTAAAATTACAACATAGCCTTATGACTATTGAGTAATGACGTTAAAAAGACATATTATATTTCAGAGTATTTAAATATCCAATAGTTTTCTCGCAAAGTTTGAAGTCCAAACTTAAAAAATAGCGAATGTATGGTGGTTCTTAAGGAATAGGTATAGGATATAAATTCTAACAATCGTTATTTACCAATATATTCAAATATATATTCATAAAGTATTCGCTCAATTGAATATTGAGAAAAGGGAAGAAATGCGAATCACAAAGCAGAATAAAATACCTAAGATGGAATGTTGATTAGATGCCGCGGGTGGGAATGAAAGAGTGAGTCAGTTGTGGGTAATGCCCCGTAGCTGAGGCGTCGACTGTGCGACAGACTGACTGAGCAATGATGAACAGTTGGCGTGTGTCCAAATCATGGCTACGGTCCTGACTGCTAATCCCTACGGCATGGGTCCAGAGGCGTAGGCAGTCTTAAAGGTCCGCTATACCTGACGGTGCATTTTTTGCCGCCCATAAGATTAACATTGCGAGCGGCGATTCATTTTCAAGGTTTACCCTTGGTTGGAAAGACACAAAATTTTGCCTGTACCTAGCTCTAACAATGTTCTAGGGAGTGTTCGAAGCAGCTTTCCCATTTTTTTACTGGTTTTCGAGATACAGCACTTTTCTTGAGGTATGCGATGCTAGCATTTGCAAAACAGTTGCAATAAAAGAAACCAGTGAGAAATGGGGAAATCTGATTCGAACAATCCCTAGAACATTGTTAGGGCTAGGTACAGGCAAAATTTTGTGTCTTTCTAACCAAGGGTAAACCTTGAAAATGAATCGCCGCTCGCAATGTTAATCTTATGGGTGGCAAAAAAATGCACCGTCAGGTATAGCGTCCTCTTAATTTACTCTATAGCGGTGTCATTTGCGACTCCAAAAAAGTTTGTCTGTCCGACGTACGTAGGTAAAACGCCATACTGTCGCACATCTGCAGTTGAAAAAGTAAAAAAGATTTTCGCGTAGGTAAATTTTTTTTATAACAAACTGTGCATATCTTGTTATCATCCCCTTTAAAATGGATTCTACTAGTCCCTCTTAGAGGAACTTCTTTGTCTTCTTCGTAAACGTTCCATCGTCCTCTTCGCCAGGGATGTACTGCTCTTCATCCTCATCTTCTGAAACGTTTCTGTAAAGTTTCTTGTCTTTTATTTTCAGTTCCTCTTGAGCTTCGTTGTTCTCAGTGGAATCTTTTCTGATTTCCTTACCTCCTCCTTCTTCAGCTAAAAAGACAGTCATTATAATGTTAGAACTTACTAATACCTACCTTAAAATATATTTTGGGTGAAATATCGACTTCATTTTACTTTCTCGCTAGCCATAAGTATATGGCGAGAAAGTATTGTTTTCGTGCCAAATTTCGAAATTGAAATTTTAGGTTTCCCATGATCCTGGGGACCCCCTGAGTTATGGACCTGTCTGATCTCACGGTCAAGAGATTTTTTGAAGGAATTTATTATTAAAATTTTTTTACTTTCTCGCTAGCCATATATGGCGAGAAAGTATTGTTTTCGTGCAAAATTTCGAAATTGAGATTTTGGGTTTCCCATGATCCTGGGGGTCCCCTGAGTCCAAAAAAGTGGTTTCTGGAAAAAGTCTGTCCGTCCGTCAGTCCGTCAGTCCGTCCGTCAGTCCGTTCAGTGCTCTAGCGCCTATACCGTTCATCCGATTTTGATGAAATTTGGTATGGACCTGTCTAAAATTACTGCCGAGACACATTTTCAAGGATATTGTCAAAAAACCGCCAAAATAATTCAAAAATCGTGTTTTTGGTTAGTCGGACAAGCGCCGACGGTACGCTTTTCAATCTATAACACTGAAAATTGGTAAGTGTGTTGAAAAATAGATGCTTCGAGGTCTAACTAAAATTGAATTGGTTGAAAATTACGGCCGTTCTGGACCAAAGTTCGATCGTTTCGGCGCCATTCACATTTATTGACCGATTGTCATGAAATTTGGTAAATTTGTGTAGAACCATGTAACTTAAACATTTGTCGAACAGTATTTTGTTATCTTCAAAATTACGGCCGTTGTAGTCAAAAAAGTGTCGAAAATGAGTTGAGAATGAGAAACCACGTTTTTGAATGGTCGGAACGCATTTGGGACTACAGTAATAGAATGACAGCCATGAAACTTGGTGGGAGTGATCTCAGATAGATGCTCTTGGGTCATTTTCAACCGATTTTGGATTGCTTAAAAATTACGCCCGCAAAAAAATCTCAAAGAAATCAAAAAAAAAAAAAAAAAAAAAAAAAATCACATGGGGCGAGAAAGTTTAGTGCGACTGTTGTCGGACCCTTTATTTTATTTAAAAATTACAAAAACAATTTTAAAAATTTTTGTTTCGTTGGACAAGTGCCGACGGTATAGTGCTCAACCTATAGGTATCATGTAGTAAATATTTAAATTTCTTGACAAGTGCTTGAGGATCGGTTGGAACAAAATTAAAAATAATTGGAAATTACGGCCGTTTTGAACTAAAATTCGATCATTCCGGCGCCATTCACATTTATTGACCGATATCATGAAATTTGGTACATTTCGGTAAAACTTCGTTACTGAACCATGCAACTGCCAAACCTCGTTATTTAGAAAATTACATGGAAAACAATAATTGGTAAAAAAAATTATCCGGGGGGGGGGGGGGGGGGGGGGGGTCAGCGAAGTCTAAGACATAAGACTCCCTTTTTACCGTTACCTTTCTTTGAAGATGGACTCTTTTCCATGAGTACAGCTTTGACTTCCCTCATAGGTATCTCAAATAGGATTGTGATCACAAATGCGAACGCCAGAGTGGTTATGATCTCGGTGATATCCAGCTGTAAAGAAGATATTTGTGAGTTAGAGGAGCAGTATTCAATTCTAGTATTTTTTCGGCTGGCACTACAGTTCCAGTTTTTCTCAGCCTTTTAGGTGTTGCGGTAGAGTCACACAAATCCTATGCATAGCATTGTGATGAACCCCTGATTTTAATGTAAGTAGAGAATGGTAACGAAAGAATCCATTTTTTAGTTTTACTCGTTGAGCCTTGAGCCTCCAGGAAAATAGGAATGACGTGTGTTGTCATGGGAGAAAATAAAAAATAATTTACCACTTCGAATACAGAGAAGGACTTAGGAGCTCTAATGATGCCGACTGAGTGATTGAAGACGAGGAACTGCACCAGAAAGACCGAGTATGACATGCGACTGATTACGAGTAGCGGTTTGCTGCTCAGCAGATTGTTCAGCCGTCCTGTAATAGAGTGGTTTTGAAGTAGGTGAAGAAAATATACAGTGCTGACAATTTTGTTCCTCAAAATTCCATTTTAGCCCTGGAAAAACATTTGAGATCCAAAAAATCACCGAGAAATTAAAAATGTGTGACCCTTCGGGCAAGGGATGAAATAATACAGAAGGATTTCGCGTGGACGGTGTGCTTCATCACCGTCCTTTCCTTCTTTGTCTTTGATGCGTTGTTGTCCTGCGTCTTTTTGGATAGACCGTCCACCATTAATTCCGAAATATTTCTACATCTACGTTTACTTAAGGCTTCTCCGTCCCCAGACTGTGGAATATAGTTCCAGAAGGTAATCAAAAAATTATGTCCGTACAATGATGTGGAATTTAGCTTAGTGATCCATTCACGCAGCATTGGCCGGCGAACGAACGAGATCTGTTACCAATAGACTTCTTAAAAACTGTGAAGTTTTTTAACGCTTACCTCCGTATCCTAAATAGCACGCGGTAATAAGCCATCCCAATGCCAGATGCCCACAAATGGGTAAGAGGGCAGTAAAGAGAGCGGCCTCTTGCGCACTGTACACATAGGACCTGTCAGCCAAGTGAGCAGGAGTTATCATCAATGTTAATGCGAGAAAGGTGGCAGTCGTCCACCCTGTGGTTGTTACTGGTCCCTGTAGACACTTCCGGAGCTCAAAGGCATGCTTGCGCAGATAGTATCCGATTGCGACCCCCATGACATACGGCATGGCCCTATATATAGCTTGCGTGTAGAGAAGATCGAAACTTTTATGAAAATCGGATTCCCTGAAACAAGTAAATGGGTCGGACCATAAAACTATTTCTGGACATAACCCGTCATGTGAATTGTGTAACATAATACTATACTGTGCACGTAATACCTATACAATATCATATCATAGAGATGAGCATTATAGTATAAATATTATGCATAATGGTTTTACCTGAAACGGTGATTGCGACCTCTTCTTAATCGTAAAAGGGTCGGCTAGATTCAAGCAGAACTATTTTATTGCCATGAATTAAGGGTAAATAAAAAGTAATTGCACCGACTAACTTCTTTTTTCGTTTTCAGCGTTAACTTACGAAACACCGTGGTAGACGATCAACGTTAGCTCATTGTTGTAAGTTGTGACATAGCGAAGAGCTGAAGAAGTGAGGTAGATGCTTAGGACAATTATTTGACCGAGAAGTTCGCTACGATATAGGACGTAGACTAGAATTGGTGCAGCAAGTGAAAGTTGCATGTCCAGAGCCAACTGATGCGTTTGTGGAGCGCACTGCAACAATGAGTTTTTCTCCCTGTTTAACAAATTTTGATCTAGTTAGTGCTAGTACATTTTGGAGATAGTTCTCTATATGACAGCTCTGAGAAGGAGGAGAAATTAACTCTTCCTATTTCTAGTTACCATTTGAGAACTGGAAAATGCACAACCGATATCAGGGTACGCGACCCAAGCCAGTGAAAGGAAAAAAATTGGTGGGGAAAGCCAGGAGTCCGAATGCGAAACTGATCCTTGACCGGTAGCCGGCTCACATGACACACCACGGGCTCCTCTCACTGGTCGCCAGTCACTGTGGCTTCCTTCTTGAGTTCATGCTATAGGCAGTGAGTCGGATGTCGTGATCTCGGGTGTCAGTAGCTATGATCGGAAATGCACCTTAAGACGCATGGTGGTCCTCGATAATTCTCCGGGAATTATCGGCCAAAACTCGTTACACAGGGAGTAAGTTAGGTAATATGGGACTGTTGTAGTGAACCATAAAGACCATAAAGAACAAAAAAGTATGATTCTACATCGAGATAGGAGTCTGAATACTATAATTCCATTTAGGGTCCCACAATGGTCGCACTTGACTTTCTCGCAATTTTTACACCAGCCGTATCAATTTTTTTTTTTTTTTTTTTTTTTTTTTTTTATTGAATAATTTCTTTTGTCCAGAATTTTAAATTTTTCTTAAAAATATATTGCCACACACTGGACAATACTTTTAGGCACCTGCATACCGAATTTCAAATATATCCGTAAAACAGTGAAGTGTCGTTCGACGCACAAAGTACATGTTTCCTATTTTGCATGTCATGGCCTTAATTTTGAAGTAATTGACGATCTATTGAAAATACCCTTGAAGCATCTGTCTGAGACCACTTTCACCACTTTTCAAGAAAATCAATTTTTTTTTTTTTTTTTTTATTATGTTTTGTTGACCTTGCCCCACCAAAAATAGGTGGAACTAGAGTATAAAACGCCTGGTTGTCCAGTTAAATTACAAATTTAGAAATTCCTCTAAACTATAAAAAACATTTTCAAGTAAATATGATTTTAGCAATTTTTTAAATATCGTTAAACTTTCTTCAGATTTAGTTCCAACCGGGAGAGCGTTATATAGACGAACACCTAAAATCGGAGGACTGTTCAAACGAAGGGAGGTAGCAAATTTGCCTACATGTATATTTGAACACGACCGAGTTTTATAAGAGTGAAAGTTTGAATTAAGAGGGAAGTGTTCTGGGTGTTCGCGAACAAATAATAATACCTGATAAATGAAAACACAAGGAGCAGGGAGAATAGAGAATTTCTGAAAAAGTGACCTGCAAGAAGTACGCGATGGCACTTTAGCCATGATTCTTATGCATCTCTTTTGAATTTTTAAAATTGGCTCAATATTCTGTTTGACACCTCCCCAGAAAAGTATTCCGTAACTTAGAATCGAATGAAAGTAGGCAAAGTAAGTGATGCGAGCGATGTACGGAGAACACGAGTTACAAATTATTCTTTGAGTAAAACAAACGGAATCGATTAGTGTTGTTGCAAATGTGGCCTAACAAATAAAAAACGTGATTTCCATTTTCGGAAAATTTCCTGCGATAATGCCAATATTGACCATAATTATTATGTTGGGTAAATTTCGTTCGGCAAAACTTCAAACTAGGTTCAAGTTCACCTTCCTACCAATTTTTATTGAAATCGATCGAACAGTGCCACCGAAGTAACGAACCACACGTTTTGGCCCATTGGTTGCAAGTGACCCAAAAGCATTTATTCTTAAACACTTTTGCAAATTTTCAATGTTCCAACTTGATATGCGTAGCCTCCAGCCCTTCCTAACTGTCAAAAAACACGATTTTTTGTCTCTTTTGACCATAGCAGGCGCCATTTTTGAGTTATCAAAATTTATCAAAATATATGTCCAGATAATTAAATTAGGTACCTACATACCGAATTTGAGCAAAATCGGATTAACAATGTGACGTCGCGCGACAGATTGACGGACATACGTACGTCGGACGGTCATTTTTTTAATACCACTTTTTTGGAATCGGGGGACCTCCAGAATCATGGGAAACCTGAAATCTCAAAATCAAAATTTTGCACGAGTACAAAACATTCTCAGCCCAAGTATTACATACGGCAGAGAAAGAAAAAATGGATTCCGGAAAGGATGCGTTATCCTTAAATACTTAATGAGTGAGAGTGACTGGTAAATACTTTTTAGACGAGTCACTGTCATCCGAGAAGTTGTTACCTACGTTAAAGGTAGTCAACTCAAGTGGTTCGTAAATATTGTAGTTGTTCTGATGGCAACATAGCTGAACGAGAAATAACTAAGAAAGTGTGCGGAATCCCAGGCTTATGTATGTACCCCTTTAGGGTCCGCTATACCTGACGATGCATTTTTTGCCGCCCATAAGATTAACATTGCGAGCGGTGATTCATTTTCAAGGTTTACCCTTGGTTGGAAAGACACAAAATTTTGCCTGTGCCTAGCTCTAACAATGTTCTAGGGAGTGTTCGAAGCAGATTTCCCAATTTCTCACTGGTTTCTTTTATTGCAACTCTTTTGCAAATGCTAGCATCGCATACCTCAAGAAAAGTGCTGTATCTCGAAAACCAGTAAAAAAAAATGGAAAATCTGCTTCGAACACTCCCTAGGGCATTGTTTGGGCTACGTACAGGCAAAATTTTGTGTCTTTCCAACCAAGGGTAAACCTTGAAAATGAATCGCCGATCGCAATGTTAATCTTATGGGCGGCAAACAATGCACCGTCAGGTATAGCGGACCTTTAAGGTACTTGTCGGATTGTATCTGGGTCCGTTATTTGGGTCCACACTGAGCAATCGTTTTGGTAAACTTACCATTTCCGCGAATGGTAAGAAATTCTGAATGTAAAGCAAATTTGTCCAAGCGTTTTCCCTGCAGAGCTCAGCATTTTTCCCAACCAGTGGACCCCACTGAGGGCCGCTTCCAAGTTCTTCTGATATGTATCCGTAAAAAAGGATCACAGCCAGCAAAGGTGGCGTAAGGCGTATAAGGCGGGACACCAGGCGACGAAGAGGAGAGACCCGCCCGTGGGACAAAATCTCTCCGGTCATGCTATATGAGATGAGGACGCCGCTCATCAGCAGGAAACTGTCTGTGTAGACGGCGGGTGACCGGAAAATTATAGTCCACGCATTGTTCATCAGCTGGTGGATAAAAAATGAGTTATTCACGTGGTTCATTATTATTAGGTATGTGATATGAAAATATATGTTTAGCGTTCAAGTAAAAAAACAATTAGACACATTCTCAGGGACTCCCCATTTTAGTAATTTATCAGTTAATATTGCATTTCTAGATATTTTGAGGACTTCATTGTAACTGGAGATTAAATTTGTTTCATACTTTCGAACTTGACCCCTTCCTCTGAGGATATGGATTTAGAGTGTCATAAGGCAGTTTTCCCTCCCTTGTGTCTTCGATACTTTTCATCCTGGTTTCATCGGCCAAGCCTTGTTTCACTGATACTACCATCCTTTACCTACCTCTGCTATCTGTATCCTGTTATGATATTTTACGAATGTTAACGACACAAGCTTATGTGAAGTGAACGCTATCACAGCGAAGATTGCTTTGATACCATGGATGCATGAAATTTCTTCAGTGCCAGGTTTGAATAGTTCAGCCGTGGTCCTCTTCCATGAGAAGGCCATCAACAGCCTCTCAAGTTTTCCTGCAACCAAGTAACGGTTTTCTTTACTTGAAATGGTGGAACATCTGGTATGAAACATGTTTTAATTGTTCCCGTTGCAGTGCTGTAGTTCTGTAGATAGATAGTGCTGTAGATAGAGTTACATCCAAGCTTCAGAGGCTTGTGCCACCGAGCGTAAAGAAGCTACGAAACTGCTGCAAATGTTCATTCGTCAATATTATCCAGGTATTGTCCAACGTTGAACCAATATTGACGTTATGCTATAGTGGTGTTAGTTGCCTTCTTGGCAACTCTTTATGGAAGGTAAAATTAGCCGTGGAATAAGTGCGACATTTTCTAACAGTAGATATAGTGTGTTCTGCGACTATTTACAGTCGCTGCATTATTAAACGTACCTACCGTAGTGATATTAAACAGTAATGAGTCTTTGAAGCCATAGGTGTTTCCGAAGTTTACTTCCACCTTTTATGCAGTCTCAATCATATGAATTGATGATTAAGGGTGCGTCCCACCATGCCCAGTTAAAGTTCCGACTAAAAATTGGTTAACCTCTGGTTAAAAGTAGGGATCAAATTAAAAGAATAACCTAAAAGTAAAAAGCTTGCGTCCCACCAACGCTCAGTTAAATCTCCAGTTTAATTTCGTCTTCACTGTGAAGGTGTCCCCAAAATGGCTATATAATGGCTTATTATTCCTTACCCGAATCAGAAGGACATTTTTTATTTTCACAAACATCAGTTCCTTCCTCTTCATAGCATCCATTTTTAAAATTTAAAAAGAAAATATTAATTTTTTTAAATTATTGCGACTATTTTAAATTTGGTGGTATTTCGGGGGGGGGGGGGGGGGGGGAATTTGGCGTTTATTAGGTGGTAGAACTGGTAGAAGATCACAACAAATAAAAAATGGCGTCATTATTGTTTTATTATCCAATTTTCACAAATATTTCATTTAAAATCCCATTTCTGCATATCTGTTGAGTGTTGGATGATAGGACACCAGCGGTTAAATTAAATAAACTCGCCAAGATTGGCCAGTTAAAAATTTGATCTGGAGATCTTTGTTAAATTCCGGTAATCATTGTTGGTGGGACGGATTTACCTCAATTTAACTTATACTATGAGATCAAACCTCCAGTTTAATTTTAACTGGGCATGGTGGGACGCACCCTTAGATGACTATCATTTGTCACTAGCTAAGCACTGTATAGTAAGTACCTAGTTGGTTTAAAGCGAAAAATAAAACTAAAAACTGTGAAGAAATTTTTCAAATGTAATATTTTTTTAAACTTACCTAAAAAAAGGAAAACATTTACCATTTGGTTTCGTCGGGCGAGTTGTGGATTCGCGATACGTGGCATAAGCAGACGCGCCGATTACTGTGAGAAAGAATTTCCTGTAAAAATAATAATTTGATGTCAGGAACCATCCTACAGTTACCATATTTTGAGAAATTGAAAAGTGATAACATTTTTATTTTTATTGTCAGTAATGTTGTATATCCTGGCTGGAACAATCACCCGTCTTCTTCCAAAGGCTCGTCCGCTCGTTTATTAGTCTAGATAAGTTATTGACTCATTTTATCAAATAGTTGTTGAGGTCGAAATGTATAAACCCGCTGGCCAGATGAACTCAGTAGCAGGGCATCAAGGAGTATGAAGACCCAGATTCTAGCCTTTACTTGTCATGATATATCCCATGAACATAGTCAGTGCCGAGTCCTACCCCGCCCTGATAGATAACTGGCCTTCTCCGGATAGAAAAAACTCAAAAGTCGGTTCTTATTACAAACAAATCAACCCCCTTCGACGATGGATTAGTTTGAAACCGTTTTCATTGAAAGGTTTCGTCACTTTCCTGACACCATTACGTGTTAATACACAAGATGAGTAGCGTAGATAAAGAGGGACGGAGGATGGTTCCTTTTAAATTGTAAACTTTCTTACATAGTTAGAAGAGTCCCAATTCCGAAAGAGAATTGTATGTCGTCAGGAGCCATGCAGGCATTGTCGGCCACAAGTACCTCGAAGCTGACGCCTGCTGTATCGTTGTAGACAGACAATTCATCCTTCAGTGCCCTTTCAACGTCTTTAGCTGAGCAGCTGGAAGGTACGCATAGGCCCCAATTGACGGTAGTAAAGCGAGATGTGAAGTGGTTCGACTGTTGGTGTAAAATTTCGTTCAAATTTCAGTGATATTGTCAAAAATAAACACACACTCCTCCCTTTGGTGTAAAATCGTCGGTTTCGACTTGATAGAGTGGCCAGTTTGGAACAAAAATTCTGGAATGTGAATTTTGGAATGGAATTCTGTTGTTTTCCTGTGGTACAATTTGTTCCTTATCAGAATCACATGCTTATATAGAAACGTTATACCAGAACCTACATCTTCTATGTTACTTCTACAGGTTCCGTAAGCTTCTGCGCGATTGACTGCCTCTCGAAGATCCCTTTCGTCTGCCGTAGCTTTCACGTCAATGGCAGCCAGGCAGTATCGGCCCTGGATGGCCTGCTGTTTGTCGCTGTTGCCTTGTCTTTTGCTCTTATCCATCAAAGCTGCATTGATGGATAGGCATTCGTCAAAATCTCCAAATTGGTTGACGTTACCTTGAAGAATCCCTGATGGAAACTTTGCTGTTGCGTCATACACTAAAATAAACGATGTATCTTAATTCAGTCTCTTCTGCCTGCATGAAAAAGGTTCCAAACAATTGATACACACATGGAATTAGTTGAATTAGCAGACCCAAGCCATGAGGCGATATGGAACAGGCGTAGTAGGAGTCGGTTCAGTCTGCCATTGGTTCCGTGTTCGAGGTTTAGTTTCGAATGTAGTTGACGTCACCGGTAAGATAAGATAAGATAAGATAAGATAAGATAAGATAAGATAAGATAAGATAAGATAAGATTTATCTTCATATTTGTGGTGGTTTTGTTATCGGCGACGTCAAGGTATGAAGCTGTCCCTTAGTTTCGTCGACCAGGCTTCTTATAATACATCTCATAAAGTACTGGCCCAGAACTCTCATTTCTACACTACTGGTGGAATCTTGGTCCGTCATTTTAAAACGCCGCCATGCATCTTAAGAGGACGCTATACCTGACGGTGCATTTTTTGCCGCCCATAAGATTAACATTGCGAGCGGTGATTCATTTTCAAGGTTTACCCTTGGTTGGAAAGACACATAATTTTGCCTGTACCTAGCCCTAACAATGTTCTAGGGAGTGTTCGAAGCAGATTTCCCAATGTCTCACTGGTTTCTTTTATTGCAACTGTTTTACAAATGCTAGCATCGCATACCTCAAGAAAAGTGCTGTATCTCGAAAACAAGTAAAAAAAAAATGGGAAATCTGCTTCGAACACTCTCTAGAAAATTGTTAGGGCTAGGTACAGGCAAAATTTTGTGTCTTTCCAACCAAGGGTAAACCTTGAAAATGAATCGCCGCTCGCAATGTTAATCTTATGGGTGGCAAAAAATGCACCGTCAGGTATAGCGGACCCTTGATTTCGTTGGACCTGCTTCTTATAATAAATCTCATGAGAATTGAGAATTTAATGGTAGTAAACAGCAGATACTTACTCAAAAGTGCCCACATTTCATACCGATCCAGCTGTTGAAGAAATAACCGACTATGTTTTCGGCATAGCTCTGATTCAACTGCCGAACTGGTGGGTGCAAAAACAGGAAGATCATTCGGAAATCTGACTCCTCCCTTTTCTGATGGTTCCTAAAAACAACGTCATTATTTTTCTTTGATTGTGATATACCTATAGATAAGTGTCCAAAGTACGAATTCGTAAAATCTATAACAGGTCGCCCATCTATCTAACTATTTGCTACCAGAAACCAAGGCACAGTTAGATGGGAGAGGTCCAGGCGGCTGCGCAGGGTACTGTTCGTCAAAATAAGTATGGAAGTCCAGTTTACTATGAACCATAACATAGGCGCCTTCGTATTCGATGCCATAGGTTAGGATAGGGATCGCTCTAATAGCTGAGGGTTGGGGGGGACAAGCCCAGCAACTACACCGTTTTCAAGAACTATCCATTGTGCTCAGCTGGCAGCACTACCAAACACCAGCTCCCCAGCCATCGAGTAAACGTTGGGGACCTACAGTTTCAGGTGGGTTCCGAACCACCACAGCTTCGATATACATTTCACTTGACATGCTGAACATATCAGAGGTGAATGCCGAGCAGAAAAACTTTTTGGTAGGATCGGGATCGAACCGGTGTGACCCGGCTCTCGCTGCTCCTCAAAAGTCGACCATTTAGTCCACTAGGCTATCGAGGCAATAGGGATAGCTCTAAGTATTTTAACTATAAAAAGCATTTTCAAGTCCGCTGTTTGTTTTTAGTAATTTTTTAAATTGAAATTTATTACTTACGGTTAGTCTAACGCCACAATCTGGATCACTAGGATCATTAAGATTTAGCCCTGCTTTTAGGAACTAACCTCATCGTCTGGCTTCGCAAAATTAGCGTTGCTGATAGTGCGGAGTTCAGCTGCTAGGTTTCCTCTTGCTGACGATTGGTGGTAGATCAGAAGACACGCCAACGAAAAAAGCCACCCCTTCATACTGGTTTGATTGTGCTTTCCTTTTCTATAACAAGGGATATGATATGTGTCGCTGTGTCTACATATGTAAGTGCCTCCAAATATTTAGTTGGCTTCGGCCAAAAATTAGTATCATAAATTAACGTCCGTGCCTTTGGGCCAAGAGTAATGGGCTGTTAGAACCAGTAGTTGTGCCCTTCACAATAAAATTTTTGAAACAAACAGCTCTTTTTTTTAAATTCGTTTTGTTGACCTTGTCCCGCCCAAAACAGGTGGTATTAAAGTACAAAACGCCTGGTTTTGACAGTAAATTTACAAATTGAGAAATTCTTCTAAACTATAAAAAACCTTTTCATGTAATTTCGATTTTACCAGTTTTTTAAATAGGTATTGTTAAAATTTCTTCAGATGTGATTTCAACCGGGAGGGCGTTGTACATACTGATACCTAGCTTCGGAGGACTGTTCAAACGAAGGGAGGTAGCAAATTTGCCTACGTGTATATTTTTCGAACACGACCGAGTTTTATACCACTGAAAGTTTGAATGAAGTGGGAAGTGTCCCGGATGGTTGCGAACAAATAATAATACCTGACTATGACTTCAGAATAAGCTTCGACTTCGGCTCCGAATACACAATCATGCAGTTTGGTCGTTTTCTGCACCTGCACGAGATGTTGTCTCAGCTCAACGAGGACGCTATACCTGACGATGCATTTTTTGCCGCCCATAAGGTTAACATTGCGAGCGGCGATTCATTTTCAAGGTTTACCCTTGGTTGGAAAGACACAAAATTTTGCCTGTACCTAGCCCTAACAATGTTCTAGGGAGTGTTCGAAGCAGATTTCCCAATTTCTCACTGGTTTCTTTTATTGCAACTGTTTTGCAAATGCTAGCATCGCAGAACTCAAGAAAAGTGCTGTATCTCAAAAACCAGTAAAAAAAAATGGGAAATCTGCTTCGAACACGACCTAGAACATTGTTAGGGCTAGGTACAGGCAAAATTTTGTGTCTTTTCAACCAAGGGTAAACCTTGAAAATGAATCGCCGCTCGCAATGTTAATCTTATGGGTGGCAAAAAATGCATCGTCAGGTATAGCGGACCCTTAATTAATTAATGAACGAACTTAGAAAGTAAAACTAGTAAAATAAAACCATAAAAACCCTATAAAAACCAAGTAAAACTAATAGAATATAAATGCATGCGCTTGCATAGCAATGCACTTGCAACAGGCAGAGATGAAGGTATATACCTACTGGCACCTTGCCAATAGGTAACAGAGAAAAGCGTGAGACAGACGCGATGTTGCGTATCCACTTGTCATGCAATATACAACGCTCGCCATACAAAGCACAAGATGGGCCGAAATTCCATACAAAAAATTACAAAATAACTGATTCAATCCGGCTCGAAGGACTAAATGTGGGGGGATGATTCGAAGGACCACCCTACTTATAAATCCCATAGGGGAAGATAAATGAGAGTTACTTACCGATCGGATGACTTTAAAATCCAGAACAGATGGCCTTGGAAGGAGTGAGTTGTGGACATAAAAATAGGAATTTAACGATAATGAGGGTAAACATAGAGGTGTACGATATAAACACAAATAACCGGAAGGGATGAGGTGAATCAAGTAGGTAGAAGAGATACACTAAAAACAAAGATAGCCTTACTGGGCTATGAAGGCACTGATTGTGCTGAGAATGAGATGAGTATGAATTGACGAGACTCACGATACCAACTAACCTAAAGCCTATCACACACGAGCCTTGAAAAAGTGACTAGAAGGAGTGGACTTGCGGGGCTGAGTGACTAGATCGATTTCACACGAACCAAGAAAAAGTGCACTTAAGGGTCCGCTATACCTGACGGTGCATTTTTTGCCGCCCATAAGATTAGCATTGCGAGCGGCGATTCATTTTCAAGGTTTACCCTTGGTTGGAAAGACACAAAATTTTGCCTGTACCTAGCCCTAACAATGTTCTAGGGAGTGTTCGAAGCAGATTTCCCATTTTTTTACTGGTTTTCGAGATACAGCACTTTTCTTGAGGTATGCGATGCTAGCATTTGCAAAACAGTTGCAATAAAAGAAACCAGTGAGAAATTGGGAAATCTGCTTCGAACACTCCCTAGAACATTGTTAGGGCTAGGTACAGGCAAAATTTTGTGTCTTTCCAACCAAGGAGAAACCTTGAAAATGAATCGCCGCTCGCAATGTTAATCTTATGGGCGGCAAAAAATGCATGGTCAGGTATAGCGTCCTCTTAATCTTGTGATTAAAATCAGGTATCTGAGCCGTTTTCTTTTTTTACTTCTGGGAATTGACGTTTTTTAGTAGGCATTTCAGCTCCTAGCTTCTCTGAATATTTATACGTGGTTACCTTGGGTCTACCACACATTGTTATTTTTTTTTACAGTTATAAGCCGAGTGTAAACCTCGGTGTAATCTGATAGTCACACCTTGTTTTCCAGTACTGTGAATGCGTCAGCTGCTGGGATTTGGTGGGACTTAGATTTTCTCCTCTGTTTCAGTTAGGAAGTACCTGCGACCCCAGATGTATACCTAAAAATGGTCTAAGTGGATGAGGGAGGGTTTTTCGAAAAATCGTATTTTACAATTACCCCCTTAATATTGAAAATAATAAACTTTTTTTTCATTCACGGCTCATCTAATAGTATTATCGAAAATTGTTATAATTTATATTTTTTTATCCCTCCCTTTATGGTTGTAAGGGGGTGAAAAAACCGGTGTCTGCGTACAAACAAATTCACAACTTTTGTCCTAGAGGTGCTGTCGAGTTTTTTACCAATTGTTATTTTACATCTTTTGTCTGAAAACGTTTTTCGTCCGATGCACCGTTTAGGCAGGGGGTGGGGTTGAACTTTCAAAACGTCATAACTCACATATTTGGTCAGAAATCGTGTTTAATCTATTCATTTTATGTTTATAATATTTAATGAACTCCACAACTTTTGTCAGAAAAAAGGTTTTTTTCAAATCACTTTCATTTTCTTTCCAGAGGATAGGTGCAATGTCTAAACGCAATATCTCCGCTCTTGGAGGAAATGGATTGGGATCATCTAAAACTCTTCTGAACCGTCATTCTAAATGATTTTATTGCACTTAGGTGGTGGAAGTAAACTTCGAAATAAAACTATCTGCGTCTTTCCAGGCTGCTGAAAGGGATTTTTACTTTCTCACTCAATGAACGCCTTCAAAAAATTATTGTAAAAAGATAAGGCACACCATAATGCAATATATGGAGAACAGTTGTTCTAACAATAAATTTTGAGTGGTTTTTCTGGCGTTCGAGAAAGGGAATACCACTGCTGGAGGCATTTGGCATGGGTTCTATTTGACGGTCTCTACTTATGAGATGGGTGAAAATTAGCCTATACATGAAAGCCATGTTATATCCCACTATTCTCCGTCCGCCGCGGCCGCTTCCAGCGCTTCCGGTGCTTCGGTTCGTTCGGGTCGGTCGGGCCGTTTGGTTCCGGCCAGTGGACGGGCAGCTTAAGCCGAAATTTTACAAAAATCGGTAATCTTGTGGGGTAAATAAGATTATTTAATAATTTGTTGAAGACATTTTTAATCGATTCAAAATTACGGCCGCTGTTGGCAAAATTATGGCAAAAAGTGGCATAAGAGTTTTTGATTGGTCGAGACGGATTTTACACCAAAAAAAATTAAATTCTTTCTCACTGGCGTGAAAAGTGTATGAAAGTCAAGTGCGGCCATTGCCCAATCCTTTATTAATTTTTTACAACTTTTCGCATCCAATCTTCAAGCTTCTGGTCTTAAAATATTCGAAATCGTCCTTAAGGGCCACCATACATTCTCGACGAACTCCGCCAAAACCACTGTGCGAAAGTAAATATTCGACAAAAGTAATGTTTACATTTTAGTACCACCGGAGACTGGTAATTGCAATATCGTATCGGTTGTGTCTACTCTAAAAGCTAAACATAGTGTGATATTTGAACGCAAAACGAACGAGTGAAAGTAGGACACTATGTTTAGCTTTTACAGGAGAAAAAGTAGAGAAATGGTGTTGCAATTACGAACTTCCGTAAGTGAAATAAAAATTGTCAACATGTAACATGGCGGCGGTAAATATTACAAACATTTATCAAGCTTTTCTACTAAATGTGACGATAAAATCATACTGTTTTAATCCGAAACGTTACAAAAAAATATTTCGCGTGAGGTAGTGTTGTGTTTTCGCGATCTGTCAAAAAAACATGTGGACTGGTAGTTGACTGTTTAAAATCGCTCCTGTGGGCTTATTACTCCATTTCATGCAAAAATACAACACTACCTCACGACAAAGAGTCTCAGGTGTACATCCCCCTATAAACACTTTTCACTCGCCCTGTAACTTCGGAGTAGGGCTTGAAGTACGTAGCATTGCGAACCAAATGGGTGTATTTCCCCTTAATAGGTTCTTCGTTGGGTTGCTGTTCCATACAAAGTTCTTGGTATCATCCCTCTGGTATTTATCTTTACTGCATCTTCTTAGATGAACTTCTTCTTCGACTTCTTCATAACCCGTCCATTGTCCTCATCGCTAGGGATATAGTGCTCTTCACACTCTTCTTCGGGAACGTTTCTGGAAAGTTCCTTGCCTTCTAGTTTCAGTCCCGCTTGAGCATCATTGCCCTCTTTGGATTTTTTTCCGATTTCCTTCCCTCCTCTTTCTTCAGCTGAAAAGACAGTCTTTATAATATTTGGGTTTACTGCCTTCAAAAATAAATTATGGGGTTGAGTAGGTACTTCGTTATTTTTTCTCGCTAGCTATAGGTAGATATAGAGGCAAGGTGGGAAATAATTGTTTTCGTCCAAAATTTCGAAATTGAGATTTAAGGTTTTCCATGATCCTGGGGATCCCCTGAGTCGAAAAAAGTCGTTTCTGGAAAAAGTCTGTCCGTCCGTCCGTCAGTCAGACAGTTAGTCAGTTCGGATGTTCACTGCTTCACAGGCTATGACCTATACCGTTCTCCCGATTTTGATGAAATTTGTAATAGACCTGCCTGATACAATGGCCAGAGATTTTTTTTGGAATGAATTCCATTTTATTGGTCGGAAATTGAGACCGTTAGTTCCAAAAAATAAAAATAAAATAATTCAAAATTCATGTTTTTTCTCTCGCCAGATAAGCGCCGACGGTAGTTCGAGTGTTCCGCCATTATTCTCATTTAATGACAGATAAAAAAAATTTGGTACTTAAGATTACGTTAGTTAATCATCTGCTGAAAGAATTCGATATTAAGAGCATTACTCGTACACAAATATTTTGTTAAAAAAGTTTTGGGGTCAGTGACACCTTAAACATAAGACTCCTATTTCACCGTTACCTTTCATTGAAGACGGACTCTTTTCCATGAGTACAGCTTTGACTTCCCTCATAGGTATCTCAAATAGGATTGTGATCACAAATGCGAACGCCAGAGTGGTAATGATCTCGGTGATATCCAGCTGTAAAGAAGATTTTTCTGAGTTAGAGGAACAGTATTTAATTCTAGTATTCTTTCGGCTGACACTACAAATCCAGTTTTTCTCAGCCTTTAGGGCAGTTGAATAAATCTTTTGAATAGCATACTAATGAAACCCTGGTTTTAAGGTGAAGTAGAGAATGGCAACGAAGGAATTCATTTTTTATTTTGACTCGTGGAACCTCCGGGATTATGGGAAACCAAAAATAATTGTGCACGAAAACAACCCATAATAGAATGAAATGTATCGCCCTTTAAATAAAGGATTCGACAATAGTCGCACTTTACTTTCTAGCCCCATATAATTTTTTTTTAGATATTTTTTTTTTTTTTTGCAGTCGTGATTTTTTAGCAACCAAAATCAGTTGAGAAGGATCCTAGAGGATCTGTTTGAATTTACTCATACCCAATCTCATGACACTGTCTCTCATTTTTTGTTGTTCCGACTATTCAAAAACGTGGTTTCTCTTTTTAGACAAATACGACCGTAATTTTTAACATAATTCTGTTCGGAATTGTCAAGTTACGTAGTTTTACACAAATGTACCAAATTTCATGACAATCAGTATATGTATATACGTGAATGGCGCCGAAAGGATCGAACTTTGGCCGAAACGGTCGTAATTTCGAACCAATTCAATTTTCGCTGCAAAATACCACAAACCATCAATTTTTTAACACACATACCATTTTTCAATGTTACAGATTGAAAATTGCACCGTTGGCGCTTGTCCGACTTACCAAAAACACGATTAGTAAATTATTTCTTTTTTTTTATTTTTATGCAATAGTGGCCGCAAATCTTGACCATTCAAGAATCCCTTGAAAATTACCCATGGCCGTGATTTAACACTGGTTAATACCAAGTTTTATCAAAATCGGATGAACGGAGTAAGCTCTAGAGCAGGGGATGGACGGTCAGACTTCTTGCAGAAATCATAATTCAGAAATTTTGCACGAAAACAATACTTTTTCGCCATAGGTATAAGTATGGCTTCCGAGAAAGCAATACAACTTACAACTTCGGTAATTGAGAATAATTTTGGAGCTCGAATGATGCCAACCGAGTGATTGAAGACGAGGAACTGAACCAGAAAGACCGAGTATGTCATGCGACTGATTACGAGTAGCGGTTTGCTGCTCAGCAGAATGTTCAGTCGTCCTGTAAAAGAGATGAATTTGGTAGGTGATGAATATATACCTATACATGGCTGAAGATTATGTTCCCGCAGAGCATCGAACAATCAAAGAAGATTCAAATTTCGCCCGTACTTCTCGAAATTTACCGGATTTATACTTCAAATGTAGAGTTATGCTATTTTAGCCCTGTCAAAACAGCTGAAATCACCAATAAATTATACATTTGTAGATCCTTCAGGCAAGGGATGAAATAAAGAAGGATTTTGCGTGGACGGTGTGCTTCATCACCGTCCTTTCCTTCTTTGTCTTTGATGCGTTGTTGTCCTGCGTCTTTTTGGATAGACCGTCCACCATTGATTCCGAAATATTTCTACATCTACGTTTACTTAAGGCTTCTCCGTCCCCAGACTGTGGAATATAGTTCCAGAAGGTAATCAAAAAATTATATCCGTACAATGATGTGGAATTTAGCTTAGTGATCCATTCACGCAGCATTGGCCGGCGAACGAACGAGATCAGTTACCAATAGACTTCTTAAAAACTTTGAAGTTTTTTAACGCTTACCTCCGTATCCTAAATAGCACGCGGTAATAAGCCATCCCAATGACAGATGCCCACAAATGGGTAAGAGGGCAGTAAAGAGAGCGGCCTCTTGCGCACTGTACACGTAGGACCTGTCTCCCATGTGAGCAGGACTGATGATCAATGCCAATGCGAGAAAGGTGGCCAAAGTCCACCCTATGGTCGTTACTGGTCCCTGTAGAGACTTCCGGAGCTCTGAGGCATGCTTGCGTAGGTAGTATCCGATTGCGACCCCCATGACATACGGCATGGCCCTATATATAGCTTGCGTGTAGAGAAGATTGGTACTTTTATGAATATTGGATTCCCTAGAACAAACAAAAGGGTCGGACCATAAAACTATTTCAGGACTAAACAACTAATGTGTATTGTGTAACATATTAGGTTACTACAATATCATATCATAATGGTTTTACCCGAAGAGTAGATTGAGACCTCTTTTTACTTTCTCGGCCGTATGTAATACATCCATCCGTCCGTCCAACGTACGTACGTCCGTCCGTCCGTCCGTACGTTTGTCTGTAGCGCGGCTAGAGGTCACACCAGTCTACCGATTTGGCTCAAATTTGGAATATAGATGTCTAAAATCAGTTCCGAGATATAGTTTTAATTTAATTTTGATTACTCAAAAATTGCGCCCACTATTGTCAAAAAAGAGTCCAAAAAAATTCAAAATCGTGTTTTTGTCTACTCAAGACGCATTTCATGGTACATTAATAAAGTAAGAACATTCAAATTTTGCAGTCGTGTTCCCAGATAGATGTTCCAGGATCATTTTTTATATTTTTGGAGATGGGCCAAAAATTTTGGCCAAAATTGGCCCATACGTGAAAATCTTGGCCCCATGAACAGTATTAGCCGGAATTACACAAAAATCCATAAACTTGTGCTTAATTACATTACTTAATGGTTTGTCGAAGAAATATTCATTCAATTCAAAATTTCGGCCAATATACGCAAAATAAAGTCAAAAATAGGAAAAAAAAACTAGAATCTCGTTTTTGATTGGTCAAGACGGATTTGGCACTACAGTTATTAAGTTAGATCCTTGTAATTTCGCAATAGTGTTCCCAAATAGATGCTACAGAATCATTTTTATTATTTTTGAGATGGGCCAAAAATTTGGGCCAAAATTGGCATTATCGTAGGAAAAATTTTCCAAAAATGGAAATCACGTTTTTGATTGGTTAAGACGGATTTGCAACAACCCTAATTGACAGAATTCCTTCAAAATTGGTGAAAGTAGTCTCAGATAGATGCTTCAACGGCATTTTCAATAGATTTTTAATTACTTGAAAATTAAGGCCGTGACATAGAAAATAGAAAACACGTACTTTGCGCGTCGAACGACACTTCACTGTTTGACGGATATGTTTGAAATTCGGTATGCAGGTGCCTAAAAGGATCGTCCAGTGTGAGGCAAAATACTTTTTAGAAAAAGTTAAAATTCTGACAATTATTCACGTAAAAAAAATATCAAATTTTCGATAAAAATTGCGAGAAAGTCAAGTGCGACCATTGTCGAACCCTTTATTAATCTTAATGTCATTGGCTAGATTCAAGCAGAACTTCAGTACTTTTCTCTATTTTATACCATGAATTAAGGAAAAGTAAAAATTAATTGCACCGACCAAACTTCTATTTTTGTTTTCATTGTTTACTTACGAAACTCCGTGGTAGACGATCAGCGTTAGCTCATTTTTGTAAGTTGTGACATAAAGAAGAGCTGAAGAAGTGAGGTAGATGCCCAGGACAATTATTTGACCGAGAAGTTCGTTACGATATAGGACGTAGACTAGAATCGGTGCAGCTAGTGAAAGTTGCATGTCCAGAGCCAACTGATGCGTTTGTGGAGCGCACTGCAAAAACAAGTTTTTCTCCCTGTTTAACAAATTTTGACTTTTGAGTACTAGTGACTTTTGGAGATACCTCTGTATGTGACAGCTCTGAGAAGGAGGACAATGTAACTCTTCCTATCTCTAGTTACCTTTTGAGAGCAGTAAAATGCACGATTCTTCGGGAATTATCGGCCATAATTTTTTTTATATATATAATTTTTAACCGCGCCAATGTGCATTGGACCACACGCACGGGGAGTTGGCGTATTTCGTCTAAAGTCGTCCCTTACATTTCAGCCATTAGGTGGGCTCTCGTAATGTATGTTAGGATTTTGTTGGCCATAACTCGTTACACAGGGAGCTAATGGGACTGTTTAAGTATCATAAAGACACATGTAGGATTCTACATCTTTGTAGGAGTTTGAATACTAGTTCAATTTGGGATAAAATAAAAAAAATGGAATCTGGAAAGGATGAGTTATCCTTAAGAGGACGCTATACCTGACGATGTATTTTATGCCACCCATAAGATTAACATTGCGAGCGGCGATTCATTTTCAAGGTTTACCCTTGGTTGGAAAGACACAAACTTTTGCCTGTACCTAGCCCTAACAATGTTCTAGGGAGTGTTCGAAGCAGATTTCCCAATTTCTCACTGGTTTCTTTTATTGCAACTGTTTTGCAAATGCTAGCATCGCATACCTCAAGAAAAGTGCTGTATCTCGAAAACCAGTAAAAAAAAAAAAGGGAAATCTGCTTCGAACACGCCCTAGAACATTGTTAGGGCTAGGTACAGGCAAAAGTTTGTGTCTTTCCAATCAAGAGTAAACCTTGAAAATGTATCGCCGCTCGCAATGTTAATCTTATGGGCGGCAAAAAATGCACCGTCAGGTATAGCGTCCTCTTAATGGTTGTTAGATCTGTCATCTCAAGTTGTTCGTAAATAGTTTTGCTGATAGCGACAGACCTGATCGAGAAATAACTAAGAAAGGGTGCGGAATCCCAACCTTATGTAAGTAAACCATAAGATACTTGTCGAATTGGAGAAGGTCCGTTATTCGGATCCACACTGAGCAATCGTTTTATTAAACATACCATTTCCGCGAATGGTAAGAAATTCTGAATGTAAAGCAAATTTGTCCAACCGTTGTCCCAGCAGAGCTCGGCGTTTTTCCCCACGATTGGACCCCACTGAGGGCCGCTTCCAAGTTCTTCTGATATGTATTCGTAAAAAAGGATCACAGCCAGCAGAGGCGGAGTAAAGCGTATATAGCGGGACACCAGGCGACGAAGTGAAGCGACCCGCCCATGGGACATTATCTCACCGGTCATGCTATATGAGAGGAGGACGCCGCTCATCAACAGGAAACCGTCTGTGTAGATGGTGGGTGAGCGGATTATCATAGTGATCCCTGTGATCAGCTGGTGGGTAAATAAGCGAGTTATTCACTTGGTTTATTAGGTATTTGTTCATACCTATGAACATTATTAGGCATAGGTAGGTCTCCCGTTCGCCCTAAGGGCATTTCATAGCATTGTATAAAAGTAAAATAGATCTTACCTATACCATTAGCTATAGGTAGGAGTAATTCTAGCCCTGAGGGCCTCTTGCTACATGTATATACCTAACAGTACTCTAAGTAGCTAAGTAGATCTCTGTACTTAGCTTAGGCCCCTTTATTCCCATACTTAGCTTGTGGGCAAGAACCTTCCTGCTCGGGCTAAAGTACAGCCCCTAACCGAGCCTGCTCGGTCTCAAGTACTGCCCCTAACCGAGCCTGCTCGGTCTCAAGTACTGTACCTAGCATAAATGCACCCTAAGTTTATATAATAAAGTCAGTTCGTACATGGGACGCCTACGTGCAACATCGTTTTGTTATTCTCCCGAACCTCCACCTGCCAGATCAACCCCTGAACATGGTCCTTCTCGCGGTTAACGACGCCTACCAGCTCCAGCCTTCAGTCATCTGGCTGGCATTTCGGGATTGGTAAGTGGATTTTTCGGTGGGAAACCTGCCTGTTTAATGTTCCTGACTAGCCGGTTCACTCCTCGAGTCAACGCATGGTTTTGGCTCATGGCCTAACCATGTTTTGTGGTTCTGTCCTGCCTTGTGCCTCTGAAAATTAATTGTTGGGAGAATATCCCTCAATTGTTTTCATGCACTCGGTGCTCTTGGTGGTGTCCCTAGGATGGGAAAATTAGCAGTGCAATCGGATTAGTGTGGGCACTTCCATGCATTTCGGACACTTTTTGGGTTTGGAGCTGTGGGCCCAGTGCCTGCAGTTCCTCATGGCGCAAGCCTCTCCTTATTTCCCCCAAGCTGCCTTGTGGAATACACCGGGCACTTGGTAAGGATTTTTGGGGTCCCGAATTGTGGATGACTCGTACACTTGCCCATCACGACATCCCATTGTGGTTTTTATGCTGGTGCAGCCGTGCTGTCCTCTCATAGAAATTCACTCTTACCCCCGAAACAATCCGCTGCCCTTTCCGTTGTGTGAATTTTTCCATCACTAACGGTCAAAGGTCATGTTCGGGGGTTTTCCGCGCCGGGTCATACGTCCCCATCGTTTTTATACATGTGGTAAACAGCTCATGGACTAATAAGCCAGTGGTGTTTTTCAAAAAGTGAAAAGTGCAACAGTTCGTGACCAGTATGTCCTGTTCGTCACTAATTGGCACCATGAGTCTACCCTCCGGCCTGTCGCCCTTCCGGGGCCTGGAGAATGCGAGTTTGCCACCTAGCGGTACCTCCGCCTAACGGCACCACCCCTCAAGGACACCCGGCCCATGCCATCACCAACCTGCACGTGTAAGTTTGCAGTGACTTTTATAGACAAATATGTGCGGTATAGTGCGTTGTTACTCGGCTCGTAGCCTTGCTTCTCGCGACTTGCTGTACTATCTGAGCTCCCATGTTTTTTGGTGAAGAGACAATCTCAAGCCAGAAAAAATTCCATGTTTCGGCCAAGCCCATTCTGGAATTTTGCTACGCACCACGTTTCGGCCCAGCTCGTTCGTGGTCAAATCATCGCCTCACGGTTCAGCCCAGTGCGTTCCTGAGGTAAATATTCACAACTCAAGGTTCGGCCCAGCTCGTTCCTGAGAATTTCAATGCACCACGTTTCGGCCCAGCTCGTTCGTGGTCAACTCATCGCCTCACGGTTCAGCCCAGTGCGTTCGTGAGGTTATTCAACTCATCTCAAGTTTCGGCCCAGCTCGTTCGTGGTCAAAACATCGCCTCACGGTTCAGCCCAGTGCGTTCCTGAGGTAAATATTCACAACTCAAGGTTCGGCCCAGCTCGTTCCTGGGAATTTTCATGCACCACGTTTCGGCCCAGCTCGTTCGTGGTCAATTCATCGCCTCACGGTTCAGCCCAGTGCGTTCCTGAGGTTATTCAACTCATCTCAAGGTTCGGCCCAGCTCGTTCCTGAAAATTCAACGCACCACGTTCGGCCCAGCTCGCTCGTGGTCAAATCATCACCTCACGGTTCAGCCCAGTGCGTTCCTGAGGTTATTCAACTCATCTCAAGGTTCGGCCCAGCTCGTTCCTGAAAATTCAACGCACCACGTTTCGGCCCAGCTCGTTCGTGGTCAACTCATACTCCTCACAGTTCAGCCAGCCTGTTCCTGAGGATACCTATTCAAGTATTCCACGTTTCGGCCCAGTTCGTCCGTGGAAAATTCAGCATCACGTTTCGGCCAGCCCGTCCGTGATCCAATTCAACGTCTCACGGTTCGACCAGCTCGTACCTGAGAATTTCAACGCTCCACGTTTCGGCCAGCCCGTTCGTGATCCAATTCAACGTCTCACGGTTCGACCAGCTCGTGCCTGAGAAATTCAACGCTCCACGTTTCGGCCAGCCCGTTCGTGATCCAATTCAACGTCTCACGGTTTGACCAGCTCGTACCTGAGAATTTCATCGCTCCACGTTTCGGCCAGCCCGTTCGTGACACAGCTCACCTCTCCAAGCTTCGACCCAGGTTCGTGTTTTCAATTTTCTCCAAATCATTCGTCAAGATGGAGCGAATGAAACGCCACCAAAAACTCCTGCAAGCCTCGATCACTGACATAGAGATCATTGCAAACCGGGAATCAATTACGCCAAAAGTTTTAACTCTCAACATCACCGAGAGTGAAAATTTACTCACCCAATTAAGGGGAAATACACCCATTTGATTCGCAATGCTAAGTACTTCACACCCTATTCCGAAGTTACAGGGCGAGTGAAAAGTGTTTATAGGGGGATGTAAACCTGAGACTCTTTGTCGTGAGGTAGTGTTGTATTTTTGCATGAAATGGAGTAATAAGCCCACAGGAGCGATTTTAAACAGTCAACTACCAGTCCACATGTTTTTTTGACAGATCGCGAAAACACAACACTACCTCACGCGAAATATTTTTTTGTAACGTTTCGGATTAAAACAGTATGATTTTATCGTCACATTTAGTAGAAAAGCTTGATAAATGTTTGTAATATTTACCGCCGCCATGTTACATGTTGACAATTTTTATTTCACTTACGGAAGTTCGTAATTGCAACACCATTTCTCTACTTTTTCTCCTGTAAAAGCTAAACATAGTGTCCTACTTTCACTCGTTCGTTTCGCGTTCAAATAGCACACTATGTTTAGCTTTTAGAGTAGACACAACCGATACGATATTGCAATTACCAGTCTCCGGTGGTACTAAAATGTAAACATTACTTTTGTCGAATATTTACTTTCGCACAGTGGTTTTGGCGGAGTTCGTCGAGAATGTATGGTGGCCCTTAAGGGAAAATCATGATGATCTCATCAAAACCTGCGCTGACAACGAGGTTGACGATCTCAACAAACAATTTCTTGAGTCCAAACAGCGATTGTTTGTGGCCATGGCAGCATTGCACGACAGGTTGCCAGTTCAAGAACCTACCCCACCACCGCAGCAGGAAGACCGCGACGGTTCCTCCACTCGCGTCACCAATGGCGGCCCCAGTATCCAACTGCCGGCGCTAAAACTACCAATCTTTTCTGGCGATTTTGCTGGTTGGACTACCTTCGCCTCCCTATTCCAAGATGGCCTCGGATATTACCCCAACCTCACTGAATCTCAAAAATTACAGTTTCTTCATGATAGCCTTCGTGGAGAAGCAAAAGCATCCATTGCAAACTTCCCTTCTACCCCAGGTGCTTTCGCTGAGGCCTGGGAGAGACTGAAGAAGAAGTACGACAAAAAGACAAAATCTGTTCACGCCCTCATGCACAAATTGTATGACATTCCGCCAGCAACCAGCCCTGCTGATTTGGCAAAAATTGCAATACTTAAAGAATAGCCTGAAAGGCAAACCCAAAGCTCTCATTGCATATTACTCCCCTCAACCAGGGGCATTTGACGCTGCCTGGCAACGCCTTCGTGATAAATATCACAGGGTCCAGGACACTGTCTACGAGATATTGTACCGCCTAATGGATGCTGAATCAGTTTCCACACGTTCTGACTTGGAAAAATTGGCCGATTTAGCCATTAATATGCGCGGTGCACTCAACCTTAACGGTTATGATACCAAAGGGCAAGATCACATTTTCAACGCCATTCTGTTGAGAAAATTGGATTACGACACTAGGGCGGCTTGGAATGCCACCCAAACCAAAGATGAAATCGCCGACACCAACAAGCTCATTGAATTCATCACTTTTCAGGGCCGGTCCGCTGATGCGGCCCGGTCAAAACCACATAGTGCCAGCGCTCAATCTTCTAATGGTGTTCAGCAACAACAGCCCGCTCACCCACAGCAAGCTCACAACCGGCAAGCCCCGCAGCATCAGCGGCAGCCTGCCCAAAGCAGTGGGACCGGCAAGCCAGCGCATTGCTTCGAGTGTTCCCTCGACCACATGTTTTCCAAATGTCCAGTTTTCACAAAAGCCAACCTTGATGACAAATGGTTGCTTGTCAAAAAACATGCTCTCTGCAGCAACTGCATGCGAAAAGGCCATCGACCTCAAGACTGCCGCGCACCTCCATGCAGAAACTGCCAGAAAAAACACCACTCTCTTTTACATAGAGAGAAGGTCACCGTAACCAACACCTTGGTCGATAGCAATGTGGTTATTTTGTCTACTGCATATGTTGGGGTCGACAGCTCCGGTTCCTCACAGAAGAAACCAGCACAGCAGCCTTCCGACACACCTAGCGAACACAGGGGGTCGCCCCCCACTTCGCAGCAGCGTCCCTCCACCCACCAAGGTGGTAGCCAGAAAACCCAGCAGTGTTTGGAGTGCTCTCTGGACCACCCAATGTTCCGATGTCCTGTCTTCGGGAAAGCCAGCATCGAGGATAGGTGGGCAATCGTGAAAAAACACTCACTCTGCAGCAATTGCCTACGTCAGAACCACCGTAGTCAAGACTGCCACCACTCCCCGTGCAAATTGTGCCAGAAAAAACACCATTCTATGTTGCATCGGGAAAAAGTCAGTATCACCAACACTCTCGTTGATAGCAACGTCGCCGTCCTCGCCACAGCTTATGTTGGGGTCGAAGACTACAAAGGAAAGGTGCACAAGATCCGCGTGATTCTAGACACGGCTGCCACCAGCTCCTACATTCACGTAGATGTTTTGAAGAACCTTCGCCTACCGTTCAAAAGAATCAAGAAAACAATCAAGACAGTCCTGGGCACCCAGGAAATTGATCAGACACTCACGGACGTTAAACTCCGATCCCTGCACTCCAGTTTCACGGTCACCACAAGCGCCATGGAAATGCTAGAAAATCAGCAACTACCAACAGACAAAATTCAGCGCCAGGACTGGCCCCACCTACGCGGGCTCAACCTGGCCGACCCCACCTTCCACCACCCAGGTGAGATACAGGGGATTCTCTCTGCCGCTGTCGTTGGCCAGAGTATGCTGCATGAAAATCGCACGGCGGGTGGCTTGACGGCCACCCAAACACATTTTGGTTGGGTGCTCACTGGAGTCGCATCAGGTAGCACCATCCTACAAGAGGCATCTACAGAGGTGTCCCTGCTCGCCATAGAGCCCCAACTTAACAAGCTTCCCCAGACGAAGTTGACACCAGACATGAATCGCGCTGAAAAATGTCTTCAGCAATCGGCAATCCTCGAGAACGGTCGATGTCAGGTTCGCATACCGACCAAACAATCACCCTCACTTGGCTCAGCTCCCACCCAAGTAAATGGAAGGCCTAAATCTCAAACAGGGTCAACGAGATCCAGAAAATCATTCCTTCATCTGCGTGGCGCCATATCCCCAGTACGGATAACCCAGCAGACGTGGCGTCCCGCGGTATTCACGTCACAGAGCTTCTCGCCCACCCCCTGTAGTGGCACAGACCTCCTGTGCTGGAACAGCAAGGCTAACAGTCACGTGATCGTTTCACACCCGCTCCAACCAGTGAAGAACGCTGGGCGGCGCCAGAACCAGTCAATCCGTTCCGGTCATTCCAACGTCCAGACACGTCCAGGCAACACACCGGAACATCCCCCTAAAATATTACCCTAATGTATATTTTTTTAACCCCCTAGTCTTAAGCATAATATATCATTTTTCTGGGACCAAGTCCCAGGGCGGGCGGGATGTTCATACCTATGAACATTATTAGGCATAGGTAGGTCTCCCGTTCGCCCTAAGGGCATTTCATAGCATTGTATAAAAGTAAAATAGATCTTACCTATACCATTAGCTATAGGTAGGAGTAATTCTAGCCCTGAGGGCCTCTTGCTACATGTATATACCTAACAGTACTCTAAGTAGCTAAGTAGATCTCTGTACTTAGCTTAGGCCCCTTTATTCCCATACTTAGCTTGTGGGCAAGAACCTTCCTGCTCGGGCTAAAGTACAGCCCCTAACCGAGCCTGCTCGGTCTCAAGTACTGCCCCTAACCGAGCCTGCTCGGTCTCAAGTACTGTACCTAGCATAAATGCACCCTAAGTTTATATAATAAAGTCAGTTCGTACATGGGACGCCTACGTGCAACATCGTTTTGTTATTCTCCCGAACCTCCACCTGCCAGATCAACCCCTGAACAGTATTTGACATGGAAATTTATCTTAAGAGGACGCTATACCTGACGATGCATTTTTTGCCGCCCATAAGATTAACATTGCGAGCAGCGATTCATTTTCAAGGTTTATCCTTGGTTGGAAAGACACAAAATTTTGCCTGTACCTAGCCCTAACAATGTTCTAGGGAGTGTTTGAAGCAGATTTTCCAATTTCTCACTGGTTTCTTTTATTGCAACTGTTTTGCAAATGCTAGCATCGCATACCTCAAGAAAAGTGCTGTGTCTCGAAAACCAGTAAAAAAATGGGAAATCTGCTTCGAACACTCCCTAGAATATTGTTAGGGCTAGGTACCGACAAAATTTTGTGTCTTTGTAACCAAGGGTAAACCTTGAAAATGAATCGCCGCTCGCAATGTTAATCTTATGGGCGGCAAAAAATGCACCGTCAGGTATAGCGGACCCTGAAGCGTTCAATTAAACTAACAATTACACTTTCAGGGACTTCCCAATTTAGTAATTAACCAGTTATTATTGCCTTTCCAGATATCCCAAGGAATTCGATGTAACCGCAGAGTAAATTAGTTACATACTTTAAAACTTGGCTCCTTCCTTTGAGGATATGGCTTTGGAGTGTCATAACCGCATAAGGCAGTTACCCCTTCTCTTGTGTCGTCTTCAGAACTAAAAGCTGCAAGGTAATCTTTGATACTTCTCCTGGAGGTGTATTCCCTTTCTCGAACGCCAGCAAACCCACCCAACTAACACCTTCAAAATTTATTGTAAGAAGAACTGTTCCCCGTATATTGCATCATGACGTGCCTTATCTTCTTACAATAAATTTTGAAGGTGTTAGTTGGGTGGGTTTGCTGGCGTTCGAGAAAAGGAATACACCTCCTGGTTTCATCGGCCAAGACTTGTTTCACTGATACTACCATCCTTTACCTACCTCTGCTAACTGTATCCTGTTATGATATTTTACGAATGTTAGCGATACAATCTTATGTGAAGTATACACAATCATAGCAAAGATTGCTTTGATTCCATGGATGCATGAAATTTCTGTATCCGTGCCAGGTTTGAATATTTCAGCCGTGGTCCTCTTCCATGAGAAGGCCATCAACAGTCTCCCAGGTTTTCCTGCAACCGAGTAACGGCTTTCTTTACTTGAAATTGTGGAACATCTGGTATGAAAGAACGTGTTAGTTGTTCCCGTTGTAATGCTGTAGTCCCTAGGTAGAGTTACATTCAAGCTTCAGAGGCTTGAGCCGTGAACCGTGAAGAAGCTACCACACTACTGCAAATGTTCATGAAGGGTCCGCTATACCTGACGGTGCATTTTTTGCCGCCCATAAGATTAACATTGTGAACGGCGATTCATTTTCAAGGTTTACCCTTCTTGGAAAGACACAAAATTTTGCCTGTACCTAGCCCTAACAATGTTCTAGGGAGTGTTCGAAGCAGATTTCCCAATTTCTCACTTGTTTCGAGATACAGCACTTTTCTTGAGGTATGCGATGCTAGCATTTGCAAAACAGTTGCAATGAAAGAAACCAGTGAGAAATTGGGAAATCTGCTTCGAACACTCCATAGAACATTGTTAGGGCTAGGTACAGGCAAAATTTTGTGTCTTTCCAACCAAGGGTAAACCTTGAAAATGAATCGCCGCTCGCAATGTTAATCTTATGGGCGGCAAAAAATGCATCGTCAGGTATAGCGTCCTCACAAGATAAACACTATACACTAAGTATCTACCGAGGTGGTTTTGAAACGAACTATGAAATTTAAAACAGTGGTGAAACTTGAGACTACTAATACGACTACATTAGGTAGTATTTTTAAAAGCTACCTAAAAAAGGAAAATATTTACCACAAGGTTTCGTCAGGCGAGTTGTGTATTCGCGATACGTGGCATATGCAGACGCACCGATGACTGTTAGATAGAACATCCTGTAAAAAGTATAACTTGATGTCAGAAACCATCGTATTGTAACACTTTTTCGAGAAATTTATTGTCGCCAATGCTGTCTATTCTTAAGGTGCGTCCCACCATGCCCAGTTAAAATTAAACTGGAGATTTACCATGTTAAATTTAACTTTTGAGTTAAATTTAACATGGCAAATCTCCAGTTAAATTTTAACTGGGCATGGTGGGACGCACCCTTAGTGTGCCAAGGAAGCCGCCTTCTTCCTCGGTTCGTATACTACTCTATTAAGTTATCGAATTGTTTTATCAAATAGTTGTTGAGGTTGAAATTTATAAACCCACCGGCCGGGTACTATGTAGCATGAAGACTCAGATTCTTACCTATAAGTACTTGTCAAAATATATCCCATGAATATAGATAGTGCCGAGTCCAATCCCGCCCTGATAGATATAGTACGGCCAGCCTGAAATGCCTGGCCCGAGGGCATTCTGTGTAAGGTGAACAGTGCAGAATGCCCTCGGGCCAGGCATTTCAGGCTGGCCGTACTATAACTGGTCTTCATCGGAAGGAGAAAAGTCGAAAGTGGTGTGTAATCGTTTTCATCAGAAGGTTTCGTCACAATTCTGAGACCATTACGTATAGCTTTACAATATGAGTAACGTAGATAAAGAGGGATGGAGGATGGTTCCTTTTAAAATGTGAACCAACTTACATAGTTAGAAGGGTCCCAATACCGAAAGAGAAGTTTAAGTCGTCAGGAGCCATGCAAGCTTTGTCGTCCACAAGGACGTTGAAGCTGACGCCTGTTGTATCGTTGTAGACAGACAGTTCATCTTTCAGTGCCCTTTCAACGTCTTTAGCTGAGCAGCTGGATGGTACGCATATACCCCAGTTGATAGTCGTAAAGCGAGGGATGATGTGGTTAGGCTGTGGGTGTAAAGTTCCATTCAAATTTCAGTGATATTGTCAAAGATGCACACACACTTCTCCCTTTCATGTAATATCGGATCCAAGGCCGGAACTTGGAAAATATTTCGGGGGGGGGGGGGGCTTAAGTACCTAGGTTGCTCGAAATTATATTTTCTCCTTTGAAACTTAATTGTCTCTAGTCAAATGCATAGCAGTTATCGGGGGGGGGGGGGGGGGGGACCCCCCTAACCCCCTCCCCCCTCCTCTGTGTACGGCCTTGGCTGGCCCAAACTAATATTCTTCGAAAAATTCTGGAATGGAAATCTGTTGTTTTCCTGTGGCACAATTTGTTCCTCATAAGAATCTCTTGCTTAAAAAGTTTATACTAAAACCTACATCTCCTATGTTACTTCTACAGATTCCGTAAGATTCTGCGCGATTGACAGCCTCACGGAGGGCCCCTTCGTCTGCCGTAGCTTTCACATCAATGGCAGCCAAACAGTATCGGCCCTGGATGCCTTGCTGTTTGTCGCTGTTGGCTTGTCTTTTGCTGTTATCCATCAAAGCTGCATTGATGGAGAGGCATTCGTCAAAATCCCCAAATTGGTTGACGTTACCTTGAAGAATCCCTGATGGAAACTTTGCTGTTGCGTCGTACACTATAATAAAGGATGTATTTGTAATTCAGTCTCTTCTGCCTTCCAGAAAAAAGTTCCAAACAATAACTGATCCACACAAGCAATTAGTTGAATAAACATATCCAAGTCTTGAGGCAACATAGAGTAGGTGTATTAGGAGTCGGCTCAGTCGTTAATGGGTCCTGCGTATTCGAGGTTAAGTTACGTTTGGCTCTGACGTCAACAATAACGTCATATTTGAGGTGGTTATGTCGTCCGTGACGTCAAGAGATGAAGCCGTGTCTTAGTATAGTTGCCCGGTCTTCTTATAATAAATCTCACAAAGTGGTGGCCCAGAACTCTCATTTCTACGCTACTTGCGTTATTTTGCTCCGTCATTTCAAAGCTGCATCAAATGTTTTTTTTACGTTTTGTTAGATGGGGATGGTATAGTCCAAGTCAGGCTAGGAGCGTACCGATTACTCATAATTTCTTGCAAATCTAGGGCTGATCAAAATTTCTTCTTGATCAAGGAAATATTTGCTCAGGGTCGGATTGGCCTTTCTAGCGTATGGTAGGATAAGGATCCCAAATCCGGAACGGCGTCAACTGAAAATCTTCAAGAAATTATGAGAAATCGGTATGCTCCCAGCCTGACTTGGACTATAGGACTCAATGATATATATTTTTTAGGCACATTATTACGATCTATTCAACTCAATTGGCCGGCCCGCTATTATGAAAGGGACCTACAGCCACTAGGAAAATCCGTGTCCTAACCTATTAATAATTGTACTCATAAGAATAAAGAGTAGGTACTTACTCAAAAGTGCCCACATTTCGTACCGCTCCAGCTGTTGAAGAAATAACCGACTGTGTTTGCGGCATAGCTCTGATTCCACTGCCGTGCTGGTAGGTGCAAAAACAGGAAGATCATTTGGAAATCTGATTCTTCCCTTTTCCAAAGATTCCTTAAAAACACGTCGTCATTTTTCTTTGATTGTGATACTTCTATAGATTAGTGTCCAAAGTACAAATGTGAAAGACCTATAAGTGGCCGGCTATGTAACAGTGCTGCTTTATTTGCTATCCACTCAAGTCCGGTGCATTTTTTGCCGCCCATAAGATTAACATTGCGAGCGGCCATTCATTTTCAAGGTTTACTCTTGGTTGGAAAGACACAAAATTTTGCCTGTACCTAGCCCTAACAATGTTCTAGGGAGTGTTCGAAGCAGATTTCCCATTTTTTTACTGGTTTTCGAGATACAGCACTTTTCTTGAGGTATGCGATGCTAGCATTTCCAAAACAGTTGCAATAAAAGAAACCAGTGAGAAATTGGGAAATTTGCTTCGAACACTCCCTAGAACATTGTTAGGGCTAGGTACAGGCAAAATTTTGTGTCTTTCCAGCCAAGGGTAAACCTTGAAAATGAATCAACGCTCGCAATGTTAATCTTATGGGCGGCAAAAAACGCATCGTCAGGTATAGCGTCCTCTGAACTACCTACGGTTAGTCTAACGCCACAATCTGGATCACTATTATCATTACGAATTAGGCCCTGCTTTTATAGGTGCTAACCTCATCGTCTATCTTCGCAAAATTAACGTTGCTGAGGATAAGTTTATTGCGGAGTTCAGCTCCTAGGTTTCCTCTTGCTGACGATGGCTGCATTTGGTAGATCAGGAGACACGCCAATGAATAAACAATCCACCCCTTCATACTGGTTTTTATCTTTTCTATAACAAGGGGATATGATATGTGTCGATGTGTCAGTATACATATGTAAGTGCCTCCAAATATTCAGTTGGCATCGAACATAAATTAGTATCATTAATTAACGTCTGTGGTGGTGATACCTAGGTGATAGCACTTACTTTTCAAAATAATAACTAAACTAAAAATAGTGATGCTAAGATACCTTCAGGAGCTACACTTTGCTTCACAATGCGAGGAGTCTCATCTTGGTATATGTACCTAAGCTGTAGACTGTGTCGAATATTTGCACTGCAACAGCTGTCACTTGTAGGTCCTAAGGCCCACACTACAGGACAAATTTTTAGAACGATCGATTGATGTTACTCTTATCGAAGATAACAGATTTTTTGACTGATCTTCTGTGAGTGTTGTGGCAGATTCGATTATTACTATTATTATTATATCATTAATATTATATTAGAGAATATTTTTGTAGTTTTTAAATGACCACAACCATAAAAGGGCTGTTCTGACAAAAAAAAAAAAATCAATTGAAAATCAATCTGATTTGAAGCAATTGCTCAGGTAATCAACTATTGCTAGGGTCAACATTGATTTTAATTCCGAATCAACGTTGATTTATATAGGTGAAAATGGTCCACGGTGAAGTTAGTAGTAGGCAGATTATTACTGTAGTTTGGTGTTGTAGGAAAATACAGCTGTACTCAGTGATGGGGGCTCGGAAAATGATACATGATACTTATCAGTGTTTAAGGGATCGGCAACTACTGCGGCATCACATAATCCACCAGTAGCTAAGCTTGTTAGGCGTTATACAGCCAATCAACACTAAATTTCCAACAATTTCCACATTTTCCGAAAATTTCCGGAAATTTTCCATGGAAATTTTCCGAAAAAAAAATTTCCGGAAAATCCCCCATCACGGGCTGTACTTAACCACTTTTGTGCGCTATTGTATTATAGAATATACGATCGAATAAAACCAGACCGCGTAATGGAGGCTTAACTAGGTAGGTATTGTCGAATCCACCATGTACATATACGACTTCATCGTGTAGCTGTGCCATTAAGTCATGCCTACATTTGTGTCACCTTCAAACAAGTGTTAATTGTTTATAGATTCATAGGTATAGTAGCGCCACCCTGACCTGCCTGGCCCGAGGGCATTCTGTGAACAGTGAACAGTGCAGAATGCCCTCGGGCCAGGCAGGTCAGGGTGGCGCTACTATACTTGGTTTCCTCGTATGCTAACCCTTGGCGCCATAAAGTTGGTTGTGATTTTGTGGTCCTTTTCGTTAGAAAGGTATTTTTGTCAGCACTTTCGAAAAAATAGTAAGTAGGTACATAATGTGTAAGACTACGATATTTGAAAAATTTTTCGAACTAATTTTTTTTTATAATGAAAACTACTGAAAAGTATACGTACGTTTGTTTATTTGTGCGGATATAGGTCACACGAATTTGAAGACTCAAAAATTACGCCCAATGTTTTCTAAAAGAAGAGTCAGAAAAATTAGAATAATTTTTTTATTTACCCAAGACTCTCCTGACGGTACAGTTATTAAGGGTCCGCTATACCTGCCGGTTCATTTTTTGCCTGTACCTAGCCCTTACAATGTTCTAGGGAGTGTTCAAAGCAGATTTCCCAATTTCTCACTGGTTTCTTTTATTGCAACTGTTTTGCAAATGCTAGCATCGCATACCTCAAGAAAAGTGCTGTATCTCGAAAACCAGTGAGAAATTGGGAAATCTGCTTCGAACACTCCCTAGAACATTGTTAGGGCTAGGTGCAGGCAAAATTTTGTGTCTTTCCAACCAAGGGTAAACCTTGAAAATGAATCGCCGCTCGCAATGTTAATCCTATGGGTGGCAATAAATGCATCGTCAGGTATAGCGTCCTCTTAAGGTAAAACCTTCAAATTGCACAGAAGTATCTCCAGATCGTAGGTGCTCCAGAATCCTATATTGGTCACTTATGAGATTGGCGAAAATTAGCCTCAACATGAAAGCCATGGCAACATGAAAAATTTTAGCCGGAATTTTAGACCAATTTATAATCTAAATAACACTACTTAAAGATTTGTTGAAGAAATTTTGAATCGATTCAAAATTACGGCTGATATTGGTAAAATTATTGCAAAAAGTGGCAAAATAAAAATCATGTTTTGTATTGGTCGAGACGGATTTTACACGGCACTAATGTACCGATAATCTAGAATAGTGGTGAACGTGTTCTTAGATAGACGTTACAGACCTTTTTTTTCAACAGAATTTCAATTTTTCGTAAATTACGACCGTTGAAGACTAAACAATGAATAAGTCGTTTGCACGAAAGCCGATTTCACCGTTCAGTGGATATGAATGGAATTCGGTTTATATCTGCCTAAAATTATTGCCAAGAGGAGTGCAAATATGTATTACAAAAAATCGTAACTATGGTACAACAAAAATCCGAATTTTCTTTTTCACTGTCGTGAAAAGTGTAAGAACAACAATTGTGGCCATTGCTCGACCCGTTATTAATTTTTTACAACTGTCCGTATCCAATCTTCATGAAAGTGGTCATAAAAAATTCGAATTCGTGCTGAATAGGTTCTTCGTTGGGTTGCTGTTCTATCCAAAGTTCTTGGTATCATCCCCCTCATATTGATCTTCACTGAATCTTCTTAGATGAACTTCTTCGTATTCTTCATAACCCGTCCATTGTCCTCTTCGCTAGGGTTATACTGCTCTTTATCCTCTTCTTCGGGAACGTTTCTGGAAAGTTCCTTGCCTTCTAGTTTCAGTCTCGCTTGAGCTTCATTGTCCTCTATGAACTCTTTTCCGATATCGTTACCTCCTCTTTCTTCACCTAAAAAAACAGTATTTATAATATTAGGGCACTTACAATTACGTTAGTTAAACATCTGCCTTATCTGTCTTGTTTCAAACCTCTCTTGTGGGCTTATTACTCCATTTCTTTGAAAAAATGTACGCTGCCTAACGAAAAAGGGCCTCAGGTTAATATCCCCCAATAAACACCTTTTGATCGCCCTGTAACTACGGAGAAGGACTTGAGGTACGTAGGTACAAAACAAGTACGTGTAATCCACCTTGATGACCGATATCATGGAATTTGGTTTCTATAATTAGGTTTATTTAAAATCTGCCAAAGAGAATTTGAAATTTCAAAAATTACTCATACCCAAATTTTTTGTTAAAAAAAAGTTTTGGGGGTCAGGGACGCCTTAAACATAAGACTCCCATTTCACCGTTACCTTTCTTTGAAGACGGACTCTTTTCCATGAGTACAGCTTTGACTTCCCTCATAGGTATCTCAAATAGGATTGTGATCACAAACGCGAACCCCAGAGTGGTAATGATCTCGGTGATATCCAGCTGTAAAGAATATTTTTCTGAGTTAGAGGAACAGTATTCAATTCTAGTATTCTTTCGGCTGACACTACTGATCCAGTTTTTCTCAGCCTTTAGGGCAGTTGAACAAATCTTTTGAATAGCATACTGATGAAACCCTGGTTTTAAGGTGAATTAGAGAATGGTAACGAAATAATCAATTTTTACTTTCTCGCTAGCCATATATGGTGAAAAATGTTTTCGTGCAAACTTTCGAAATTGAGATTTTGGGTTTCTCACGATCCTTAGGGTCCCCTGAGTCCAAAAAAGTGGTTTCTTGAAATAGGCAATCCGTCCGTCAGTCCGTCCGTTCCCTCCTCTAGAGCCTATACCGTTCATCAGATTTTGGTGAAATTTGGTATGGACCTGTCTAAAATCACTGCCGAGATTGAAATTGAAAAGTGGTAAGTGTGTTGACAAATAGATGCTTCGAGGTCATTTGCAACTAAAATTGAATTGGTCCAACATTACGGCCGTTTTGGACCAAAGTTCGATCATTTCGGCGCCATTCACATTTATTGACCAATTGTCATGAAATTTGTTACATTTGTTTAAAATTATGTAACTATGTAATTATGTAACAGAATTTTTGTATCTTCAAAATTACGGTCGTTTTTGTCAAAAAAGTGTTGAAAATGAGTTGAGAATGAGAAACCACGTTTTTGAATGGTCGGAACGCATTTGGGACTACAGTAATAAAATGACAGACGTGAGATTTGGTATGAGTAATCTTAGATAGATGCTCGTGGGTCATTTTCAACCGATTTTGGATTGCGTAAAAATTACGCCCGCAAAAAAAATCTCAAAAAACATCTCGACAACAACCCATACTTGAATGACGTGAATTGTCCTGTGGTGAAATAAATAAAGGGCCCTGACAACTTTCTCGCCCCATATGATTTTTTTTGGTTTTTTTTGCAGACGTGCTTTTTAAGCAAATAAAAGGGTTGAAAAAGACGCTTGAGCAACTATCTGATTTCATTCATACCCAGTCTAATGACTGTTATTAATTTACTGTACTATCAAATGCGTTCCGACTATTCACAAACGTGGTTTCTCATTTTCAATTCTGTTCAATTAGTGTTGAAGTTACGTATTTCTACACAAATGCATTAAATTTCACGACGATCGGTGAATAATTGTGAATGGCGCCGAAAGGATCGAACTTTGGTCCAAAACAGCCTAAATTTTGAACCCATTCAATTTTCTTTGCAAACAGCACTAAGCATCTAATCTTTAACACACGGACGTAAATACTAATTTTCAGTGTTATAGATTGAAAAGAGCACCGTCGACGCTTGTCCGACCAACCGAATACACGATTATTGAATAATTTTTTTGCTGTTTTTAGGTAGATTTCGAAGAAAAATCTACCTATTGTAGTCGTACCAGTAGTCTCACTTTTGAAAAATTTCTTCACAGTTATTCTTTTTATGACCCCTGGATCCCAAAACCACCATCAGTTCAGAAGTTTATATATATATATATCTATATATATATATCATTTTCACTTCCTTGTGAACACGCTAGCAGCCGTATTTTTGAAAAATAATTGGTTTTGACTATTTAATAAAATATAAGGGACTAAAATCTCGGTCGAGTTCGTTAATGGGGGAAATCGGACCAAGGGGGGGGAAATGGGGGACTTTTTCTAAATCTGGCTTTTTGGCCATAACTCCCTTAATATTGCAACTAATGAAACGTGGTTTTCTCTGAGGGTCGTCTAACAGTACTACCTACAACTTTTCTTTGTAACGTTTTTTGATCCCACCCCTAATGGTTGAATAAGGGTGTAAAAACAGGGTTTTGCACACAAAAAAAATCATAACTTGTGTCCTAGAGGTGTTATCGAGTTCTTTTGTTTTGTAATGCATTTGCCTCAATATTACCTACAACTTTTGTCTTAAAAAGTTTTTCGTCCGACGCACCGTTTAGGCAGGGGGTGGGGGGTTGAATTTTCAAAACGTCATAACTCACTTATTTGGTGAGATATTGAGTTTATTCTTTTTGTAATGAGTTTCTATTAATAATATCTACAACTTTTGTCTGAAAATGTTTTTTGTAAAATCACTTTCATTTTCTCGTTAAGGGGGGAGGGGGGGGGGGGTGAAATTTCAAAACTCAATTCCTCCGTTGTTATTGTAGAGAATGCATTTGGGTCAACTGAAAATCTTCTTAACTGTCTTTCTCAATGATTTTAGGCTGCTTTTAGTGAATGGAAGTAATCTTCGAAATCTACCTACGCCTTTCGGGGCTGCCGAAAGGGATTTTTTTTTACTTTACCTGTATACGGAGTATACGTAAGGTAAAGTATTGTATTCGTGCGGGCCAATTTTCGGCAAACCTCAACTTTGAACCGTCATTGCTCCCAGACCTCAAAAGCGATTGAAACTTGCATATACATTTTGGAAACGTCCATTCCTTCGGAATATGAAAACCATCTCACTTTTTTCCTCCGACGAAAAGTTTGCCCACAGGAATTTTTAGAAGAGGTCAGGTACTCCGTGTCAGTACGTATGTATGTATGTATGTATGTATGTATGTAGCTAGCTAGCTAGCTAGCTAGCTATGTATGTGGCATTGACCTGGACGGCGCACTTTTCAACCGATTTTCTTCAAAATCGGTAGTGACCTTTCTAAAATTGGAAGAAATCAGAATCCGGAAGCCCACTTTCCCCCCTTTAAAATTAAGGGGGGTTACCCCCCTAAAACACCCCCAAAAAGTAGAAAAAAAATATTTGCTCAAAATCGGCTCTAACGATTTTGATCAAATTTTGGACTATTATAGAACAAATAATTACGAATCCAATGATACCACCCACTACCCCCGCATAACTCACTGGAAGGGGGGAAGTCCCCCCTGAACCTGTAAAAGGGTGAAATCAGTGGATTCAGTTGTTTGTGGTATATGAGTAGTTCTGGATATGACACGTGACAACGGCCATACTCGTCACAAATGGTATATGGCTTATTTCGAGCCTCCCCCTCCCCCCCCCCCCCCCCAGGGAGGGGGGCAATTTTGAGTGACTTTTAAAGTGCGGCTTATGGGGTCTCAAACTGTTCGGGGGAACGTTGTGAAGCAATTTTTTGTATCAAAAAGTTTTTCTGAACGTATCCAAGCACCCCACCCCCTAAGGGGGGTAGATTTGAGTGGTTTGTGAAATATGGGTTGTGTGGGCTCAAAATGATCGGGAGATCGTTCTGAGGCAATATATTTGGTCAAAATGTTTTTTCGCCACCCCCCCCCCCCCCTTATGGGGGGAGTTTTGGTTACTTTCCAAAGTACGTTGTATGGGGTATCAAAATGCTCGGGGAAACGTTCTGAGGCAATTTATTTTGTCAAAAAGTTTTTCCGAGCTTCCCCAACCACCTCACCTCGTTTTAGGGGGTAGTTTTGGGTGGTTGCCATAGTACGTCGTGTGGGGTCTCTAAGTACTCGGGGAAACATTCTGGGGCCATTCCTTTCGTCAAAAAGTTTTTCCGTCTCCAATCATTTAACCAAGGGTTTTTTCTAGGAATCACGCAAGTAAGCAGGTAAAGTTTTGTCCGACCGTGTCGTACCGCTTGTTTTTTTTTGTAATAGTGGCCGTAGTTTATGACCAATCAAAAAATAGTTGATATTATGTCTCGGCCGTGATTTTAGGCTGGTCCATACCAAATTTTATCAAAATCGTATGAAAGGAGTAGACCTTAGAGACTGACAACTAACATACTGACGGACACACAGACTTTTTCAGATACCACTTTTTCGACTCAGCAGACCCCAGGATAATAGGAAATTCAAATCTCGCAATTTATGGCTGGCGTAAAAGTAAAAATAACTTACCACTTCGTGTATTGAGAAGGATTTTGGAGCTCTAATGATGCCGACTGAGTGATTGAAGACGAGGAACTGCACCAGAAACACCGAGTATGACATGCGACTGAATACAAGTAGCGGTTTGCTGCTCAGCAGATTGTTCAGCCGTCCTGTAATAGAGTGGTTTTGAAGTATGTGAAGAAAATATACAGTGCCGAGGATTGTGTTCCTCACAGTGCCATTTCAGCCTATAAAAACAGTTGAAATCCAAAAAATCACCTAAAAATTAACAATGAGGAGACCCTTCAGGCAAGGGATGAAATAAAGAAGGATTTAACGTGGACGCTGTGCTTCATCACCGTCTTCTGCTTATTTGTCTTTGTTGCGTTGTTTTCTTGCGTCTTTTTTGATAGACAGTCCGCCATAGATTCAGAAATGTTTCTATATCTATGATTACTTAAGGCTGTATCTACATTCTCGACAAACTCCACCAAAACCACTGTGCGAAAGTAAATATTCCACAAAACTAATGTTTACATATTAGTACTGCCGGAGACTGGTAATTGCAATATCGTATTGGTTGTGTCTACTCTAAAAGCTAATTATAGTGTGCTATTTGAACCCGAAACGAACGAGTGAAAGTAGGACACTATGTTTAGCTTTTACAGGTGAAAAAATATAGAAATGATGCTGCAATTACCCATTTCCGGAAGTGAAATAAAAATTGTCAAAATGTAACATGGCGACGGTAAATGATACAAACATTTATCAAGCTTTTCTACTAAATGTGACGATAAAATCATACATTTTTTAGTACGAAACGTTACAAAAAATATTCCACGTGAGGTAGTGTTCTGTTTTCGCGATCTGTCAAAAAAGCATGTGGACTGGTAGTTGACTGTTTAAAACCGCTCCTGTGGGCGTATTACTCCATTTCATGCAAAAATACAACACTACCTGACGACAAAGAGTCTCAGGTTTACATCCCCCTATAAACACTTTTCACTCGCTCTGTAACTTCGGAGTAGGGCTTGAAGTACGTAACATTGCGAACCAAGTACGTGTAGTCGACGTTAAGGCAGCAAGGTCTCCACAAGCTGCAGAAGGTAAGGAAAAAATTATGTCCGTACAATGGTGAGAAATTTAGCCTACTGATGACGTATGAACGAGATCAGTTAAAGTAGACTTCAAATTTGTGAAATTTTTGAATGCTTACCTCCGTATCCTAAATAGCACGCGGTAATAAGCCATCCCAGCGCCAGATGCCCACAAATGGGTAAACAGGCAGTAAAGAGAGCGGCCTCTTGCGCATTGTACACATAGGACCTGTCGGCCATGTGAGCTGGAATGATTATCAGTGCAAAAGTGAGGAAGGTGGCAAGAGTCCACCCTATGGTCGTTACTGGTCCCTGTAGAGACTTCCGGAGCTCTGAGGCATGCTTGCGTAGGTAGTACCCGATTGCGACCCCCAAGACATAGGGCATGGCCCTATGAATAGCTTGCAAGTAGAGAAGATCGGCACTTTCATGACAATTGGATTCTCTAGAACAAGTAAATAGTTCGGAGTGTAAAACTATTTCCGGACCAAATCCGTCATGTGTATAGTGTATAATTATTAGTATACTGTGCACGAAATATACACTACAATATCATAATATGTTAGTCTTAAAATTAAACTGGAGATTTACCATGTTATATTTAACTTAAAAGTTAAATTTAACATGGTAAACGTAGAACAAAATCTGCAGTTTAATTTTAACTGGGCATGGTGGGACGCACCCTTAGTTTTACCAGTTGGGTAGATTGAGACCTCTTCTCAATCTTACAGGCCTTATCATTCTGGCATAACTTCAGTAATTGCCCCTATTTTACTCCCATGAATTTAGGAAAAGTAAAAATTAATTGCACCGACTAAACTTCTTTTTTGTTTTCAGCGTTTACTTACGAAACCCCGTGGTAGAAGATCAACGATAGCTCATTGTTGTAACTTATAATGTAGCGAAGAGCTGAAGAAGTGAGGTAGATGCCCAGGACAATTATTTGACCGAGAAGTTCGTTACGATGTAGGACATAGACTAGAATTGGTGCAGCTAGGGAAAGTTGCATGTCCAGAGCCAACTGATGCGTTTGTGGAGCGCACTGCAACAATTCGTTTTTCTCCCTGTTTAGCAAATACTAGTATATTTTGGAGGCAATTCTGTATGTGACAGCTCTGTGAAGGAGGAGATTGTTCCTTCCCATCCCTTACCATCTCTAGTTACTATAGTATCTAGTCTAGATAAAAGGGGGGTATAGTTCCGCCAAAAACCGATCCATAATAGCAAAACCAATTTTTCGTGATATCTGCGTGAAAAAAGCGTGTCTAACATGATGCGAGATCCGTAATAGTGCTGCTGAACGAGAAATAACTAAGAAAGGGCGCGTAATCCCAATCCCATGTAAGTACCCCATAAAAAGGTACTGGTCGGATTGGAGGATGTATCTTGTCCGTTATTCGCGTCAGCACTCAGCAATCTTACTTACCATTTCCACGGCTGGAAAGAAATTCTGGATGTAAAGCAAATTAGTCCAAGCGTTTTCCCTGCAGAGCTCAGCATTTTTCCCAACCAGTGGACCCCACTGAGGGCCGCTTCCAAGTTCTGCTGAGATGTATCCGTAAAAAAGGATCACAGCCAGCAAAGGTGGCGTAAGGCGTATAAGGCGGGATATCAGGCGACGCTGATGACAGACCCGCCCGTGGGACAAAATCTCTCCGGTCATGCTATATGAGAGGAGGACGCCGCTCATCAGCAGGAAACTGTCTGTGTGGATGGTCGGTGAGCGGAAAATTATAGTCCAGGGTTTGCTGGTCAGCTGGTGGGTAAATTAACGAGTTATTTGCGTGTTTTATTAGATTTGTGACATGGAAATTAATCTTAAGGGTCCGCTATACCTGACGGTGCATTTTTTGCCGCTCATAAGATTAACATTGCGAGCGGCGATTCATTTTCAAGGTTTACCCTTGGTTGGAAAAACACAAAATTTCGTCTGTACCTAGCCCTAACAATGTGCTAGGTCGTGTTCGAAGCAGATTTCTCAATTTCTCACTGGTTTCTTTTATTGCAACTGTTTTGCACATGCTAGCATCGCATACCTCAAGAAAAGTGCTGTATCTCGAAAACCAGTAAAAAATGGGAAATCTGCTTCGAACACTCCCTAGAACATTGTTAGGGCTAGGTACAGGCAACATTTTGTGTCTTTCCAACCAAGGATAAACCTTGAAAATGAATCGCCGTTCGCAATGTTAATCTTATGGGCGGCAAAAAATGCATCGTCAGGTATAGCGTCCTCTTAAGCGTTCAAGTAAACTGACAATTATATTCTCAGGGACAGTGGGAATTTTTCAGTTGTAATTGCCTTTCTAGATATTCCGAGGAATTCGATGTAACCGGAGAGTAAAGTTCTTTCCTCTGATAATAATGCTTTAGAGTGGCGTATGGCAGTTATCCCTTCCCTTATGTCGTCTTCGAAACTGAAATTTGCAAGGTAATATTGGATACTTCTCCTGGTTTCATCGGCAATGACTTGTTTTACTTACCTCTGCTAACTGTATCCTGTTATGATATTTTACGAATGTTAACAATAATAGCTTATGTAATGTGAACACCATCGCAGCGAAGATTGCTTTGATACCATGGATGCATGAAATTTCTTCACTGCCAGGTTTGAATAGTTCAGCCGTGGTCCTCTTCCATGAGAAGGCCATCAGCAGTCTCCCAGGTTTTCCTGCAACCGAGTAACGGCTTTCTTTAGTCAGAATTGTGGATCATCTGGTATGAAACAAGATGTTAGTTGTCCCCGTTGTAATTCTGTAGTCCTAAGGTTGAGTTACATCCAAGCTTGAGAGGCTTGTGCCACCGAGCGTGAAGAAGCTATAGTATCCGGAATCTAAAGCAGGCACAAAACCTGCAGATGAGCCCACCCCCACCAGGTGTCACCATACTTGTAGCTGCTCTTCCATTGGTCAGCCCACTGGAGCTGGGGCTGGGGGTTGATGCAGGTTCCGTAATATACCCAATATAATGGGGCATAGGCCCTTTTAATACTAACTTGGAGTAGGATTCTGCGTTACATCCCCTGCCTCTCCATGGACTATAAAGACGTATGTGACAAGATCACAAAGTGGTGTTGACTTGTAACATAACATGTTTTGTTATAGTGGGTATGTTAAGTCACGCTGCCTTAGGCTCTGTAAGATAACTGGTTCTGGCGCGCTACCATGGCCTTGCTTCCGAAGTGAGGGGAAGAAGTATACCTGGAGAGGGTAGTTTCCATGGCAAGGTATTTTGACTCCATTCGACTGTCAACTTGTTTTCAGGTACGAGTAGTTACATTTCAGGTATGAGAAGGTAATTTGTGAATAATTGACAGGGAACTTGTTTTCAGGTACGAGTAGGTACTTTTCAGGTATTTCAGGTATGATATTGGTAATTTGTGTAGGGTTGACAGGGAACTGATTTTCAGGTACTGGTAGGTATTTTCCAGGTATGGCAAGAAAATTTGAGTCCATTCGACAGCCAATTGATGTTTTACCTACTGGTAGAAACTATTACAAAAATTATATGATATCCGACCAAAAACACTCCGTGTAAAAAACACAGCCAAGTTTATAACCCTCCAAAAATTAGCCTAACTCAACAGCCCTTAAAAGGGTTTGATATAAAAAATGTTGGCCAAGTTCTTCACATTCCCGCTACCACTCGGCCCCCAAAATTAGTGATATCACTTATTACAGGGCCAAGTTCTTGGCGCGAATCACAAGGATGTTGGCGACATATTTTGTCGTGGAAATGCCTGCTCTGCAGGATACCGTTTTCCAATACCCCTTCCAGCCCCCATCCAACCTTAAAGTCTGTGTCTATGACCGGCTGTGAGGCTTACGTGATTTGCGCCAAGGACTTGGCCCTGTAATAAGTGATATCACTAATTTTGGGGGCCGAGTGGTAGCGGGAATGTGGAGAACTTGGCCAACATTTTTTATATCAAACCCTTTTAAGGGCTGTTGAGTTAGGCTAATTTTTGGAGGGTTATAAACTTGGCTGTGTTTTTTACACGGAGTGTTTTTGGTTGGATACGAAACTACTGCAAATGTTCATTCCTCAATATTCTCCAGGTTTCGTCCAGCGTTGAAACAACGTTGACGTTTTGCTATAGTGGTGGCAGTTGCATTCTTGTCTACCCATCTACATTAGGTGGTATTTTTTTAAAGCTACCTTAAAAAGGAAAATATTTACCAATCGCTTTCTTCGGGTGAGTTGTATAATCGCGATACGTGGCATATGAAGATGCACCGATGAATGTGAGGTAGAATATCCTGTAAAGTGTAACTTTGTGTAAGGAACCCTTCTAAAGTAACAATTTTTCTAGAAATTTATTGCCACTATTATTGTCTTTCCTGGCTGGGCCAATTAAGAGGACGCTATACCTAACGATGCATTTTTTCCGCCCATAAGATTAACAATAAGAGTGGCGATTCATTTTCAAGGTTTACCTTTGGTTGGAAAGACACAAAATTTTGCCTGTACCTAAACCTAACAATTTTTTAGGGAGTGTTCGAAGCAGATTTCCCAATTTCTCACTGGTTTCTTTTATTGCAACTGTTTTGCAAATGCTTGCATCGCATACCTCAAGAAAAGTGCTGTATCTCGAAAACCAGTAAAATAAAGGGTCCGACAATGGTCGCACTTGACTTTCTCGCAATTTTTACGCCAGCGGTATCGAAAATTTTGATTTTTTTTTTACGTAATTTATTTTTTTTCGGACCGAAATTTTAACTTTTTCAAAAAAATATTTTTCCATACACTGGACAATAATTTTAGGCACCTACTCACCGGATTTCAAACATATCCGTCAAATGGTGAAGTGTCGTTCGACGCGCAAAGTACGTGTTTTCTATTTTCCATGTCACGGCCTTAATTTTCAAGTAATGGAAAATCTATTGAAATTGACCTTGAAGCATCTATCTGAGACCATTTTCACGAATTTTCAAGAAAATTTGATGATTAGGGTTGTGGCAAATCCGTCTTAACCAATCAAAAACGTGATTTCCATTTATGGGAAATTTTCCTACGATAATGCCAATATTGGCCATAATTATTATGTTGGATAAATTTCGTTCGGTAAAACATCAAACTAGGTTAAAGTACACCTCCCTACCAATTTTTATTGAAATCGATCGAATAGTGCTACCGGAGTGACGACCAACGCGTTTGGGCCAAAACTGGGCCAAGTTATTGGCCCACCTCCAAATGATTGTCAAAGACTTAAAAGCATCTATTCAAAAACACTTTCGCAAATTTTCAAGGTTCCAACTTGATATACGTAGCTTCCAGCCCTTCTTAACTGTCAAAAAACACGATTTTTTGCCTTTTTTTGACCATAGCAGGCGCAATTTTTGAGTTATCAAAATTTATCAAAAAACATGTCCAGATATTTACATTAGGTACCTACGTACCGAATTTGAGCAAAATCGCACGAACGGTGTGACGTCCAGTTGCGCGGCAGACTGACGTACGTACGTACGTACGTACGTCGGACGGACATTTTTTAAAAACCACTTTTTTGGACTCGGGGGACCTCCAGGATCATGGGAAACCCAAAATCTCAAAATCGAAATTTTGCACGAAGACATAACTTTCTCAGCCCATGTATTACATACGGGCGAGAAAGTAAAAATGAGAAATCTGCTTCGAACACGACCTAGAACATTGTTAGGGCTAGGTACAGGCAAATTTTTGTGTCTTTCCAACCAAGGGTAAACGGGTAAATGAATCCCCGCTCGCAATGTTAATCTTATGGGCGGCAAAAAATGCACCGTCAGGTATAGCGGACCCTTAACCCGCTGGCCGGAGTAGCTCAGTAGCAGGGCAACTATGAAGCATGAACACACAGATTCTAGCCGTTACTTGTCATTATATACCCATGAATATAGTCAGTGTATACTTTCTTACATAGTTAGAAGTGTCCCATTTCCAGAAGAGAAGTTTAAGTCGTCAGGATCAATGCAAGCTTTGTCGTCCACAAGGACGTTGAAGGTGACGCCTGCTGTATCGTTGTAGATAGACAGTTCATCCTTCAGTGCCCTTTCAACGTCTTTAGCTGAGCAGCTGGAAGGTACGCATAAACCCCAGTTGATGGTCGTAAAGCGAGGGGAGATGTGGTTAGACTGTGGGTGTAAAATTCCGTTCTAATTTCAGTGATATTGTCAGGGATACACTCACACTCCCTCATTTCGTGTAATATCGTTGGCTACGACTTGATAGAGTGGCTAGTTTGGTACAAAATCAAACGTACGTATAGTTGGACCTAACCAATAATGCCATTATCTTCGAATGATTCTGGAAATAATTTTTAGGTAGATTTCGAAGAAAAATCTACCTATTGTAGTCGTACCAGTAGTCTCACTTTTGAAAAATTTCTTCACAGTTCTTCTTTTTATGACCCCTCGACCCCAAAACCACCGTCAGTTAAAAAGTTTATATATATATATCTATATATATATATCTATCATTTTCATTTCCTTGTGAACACGCTAGGAGCCGTATTTTTAAAAAATAATTGGTTTTGACTATTTAATAAAATATAAGGGACTAAAATCTCGGTCGAGTTCGTTAATGGGGGAAATCGGACGAAGGGGGGGAAAATGGGGGGACTTTTTCGAAATCTGGTTTTTTGGCCATAACTCCCTTAATATTGCAACTAATGAAACGTGGTTTTCTCTGAGGGTTGTCTTACAGTACTACCTACAACTTTTCTTTGTAACGTTTTTTGATCCCACCCCTAATGGTTGAGAAAGGGTGGAAAAAGAGGGTTTTGCGCACAAAAAAATTCATAACTTGTGTCCTAGGGGTGTTTTCGAGTTCTTTCATTTTGTAATGCATTTGCCTCAATATTACCTACAACCTTTTACTGAAAAAGTTTTTCGTCCGACGCACCGTTTAGGCAGGGGGTGGGGGGTTGAATTTTCAAAACGTCATAACTCACTTTTTGGTGAGATATTGAGTTTATTCTTTTTGGTATGCGTTTCTATTAATAATATCTACAACTTTTGTCTGAAAAAGTTTTTTGTAAAATCACTTTCATTTTCTTGTTAGTGGGGGGGGGGGGGGGGGTGAAATTTCAAAACTCAATTCCTCCGTTGTTATTGTAGATAATGCATTTGGGTCAACTGAAAATCTTCTTAACCGTCATTCTAAATGATTTTAGACTGCTTTTAGTGGATGGAAGTAATCTTCGAAATCTACCTACGCCTTTCGGGGCTGCCGAAAGGAATTTTTTTATGTTGCACTTGCTTAGAACGGCTATACCAGAACATACATCTCCTATTTTGCTTCTTGAGGTTCCGTAAGACTCCGCACGATTGACAGCCTCACGGAGATCCCCTTCGTCTGTCGTAGCTTTTACGTCAATGGCAGCCAGGCAATACCGCCCCTGGATGGCCTGCTGTATGTCGCTGTTGCCTTGTCTTTTGCTCTTATCCATCAAAGCTGCATTAATGGAGAGGCATTCGTCAAAATCTCCAAATTGGTTGAAGTTACCTTGAAGAATTCCTGATGGAAACTTTGCTGTTGCGTCGTACACTAAAATAAACGATGTAATTGTACTTGCTGCGTTAGAGTTAAAATTGGAGATCTTCTCTGTGTCAGTTTCCAAGCTACTTCCCACATTTTGTTACTTGTAAACTTCGCTGTTATAATTCTTATCTGCTGTGCTAGGGGTACTTTAAGACCCTTACCTCTCCATCACATTACGCAAATGGAGTTTTGAAATCGTTAATTATCAGCCTTAAAAGTTCTGTCAGCTAAATTCTTATGTACATTTTTTCGAAGCTAAATTTCACCTTAAAAGCCAACAGTGAAAGGTACGTCCCCCCTGCCCTCCGTTGTTTCACCGCCACAATGGTGGAAAGGAATACAGTAGTATGTACTTACATTCGCCCCCCCCCCCCCCCCCTCCAAAAGATTTTTGACGGAGCCTTCTTCCCCTCAGATTTTTAAAATTCGTTGGACCTGTTTCTTATAATAAATCTCATTAGAATTATGTACATGGTAATGAAAGTATTGTCGCAGAACTCCTATTTCTGCCCTGCTGTCGGATCCTTTATTTCGTTTCTTGGACATCCAGGATAATCGGAAACGTAAAACCTCACTTCCGAAGTTTTAACGGAAACAATTGCTACTTTCTCGCCCTTTTGGGACCCCCGGGATCATGGGAGACCTAAAATCTCAATTCCGAAATTTTGCACGAAAACAATACTTTCTCGCCATATTGCTTAGCGAGAAAGTAAAAACAGTAGATACTTACTCAGAAGTGCCCACATTTCGTACTGCTGCAGCTGTTGAAGGAACAGCAGGCTGTGTTTGCGGCATAGCTCTGATTCAACTGATGAGCTGGTGGGTGCGAAAACTGGAAGTTCATTCGGAAACCTGACTCTTCCATTTCCCAAGGATACCTTAAAACGACGTTATTTTTAATTTTTAATTTTTAGCCACTTTTCCTTGCTTCTGATACACCTATAGGTAAATGCCCAAAAAATGGGAAAACGTTGCGGTTTTTGTAGATTAGTGACCTTGGACGAAGGGTCACAGCGCAGGTGCCCTGCTGCTCCACGCTCCCTAACCCACTTCTTGCTATCAAAAACCGTAGCGCGGCTAGATGGACTAAGTGTCCATGGTCCTGAAGGGTCCGCTATACCTGACGGTGCATTTTTTGCCGCCCATAAGATTAACATTGCGAGCGGCGATTCATTTTCAAGGTTTACCCTTGGTTGGAAAGACACAAAATTTTGCCTGTACCTAGCCCTATCAATGTTCTTGGGAGTGTTCGAAGCAGATTTCCCAATTTCTCACTGGTTTTCGAGATACAGCACTTTTCTTGAGGTATGCGATGCTAGCCTTTGCAAAACAGTTGCAATAAAAGAAACCAGTGAGAAATTGGGAAATCTGCTTCGAACACTCCCTAGAATATTGTTAGGGCTAGGTACAGGCAAAATTTTGTGTCTTTCCAACCAAGGGTAAACCTTGAGAATGAATCGCCGCTCGCAATGTTAATCTTATGGGTGGCAAAAAATGCATCGTCAGGTATAGCGTCCTCTTAAGGCTGCACAGCGTACTATTTGTCAAAATAGGTATGGGAGTCTACCATACCGATCATTCTGTCACGAATTCCAAATTTTAGCTTTTTTCGTACTGACCTCATTGTCTAGCTTCGCTAAATTAGCGTTGTTGAGGAGAGTTGCAGTGCGGAGTTCAGCTCCTAGGTTTCCTCTTGCTGACGATTGCTGCGTTTTGCAGATCAGAAGAGAAGCCAATAATAGAATCCAACCCCACATCGTAGTCTTGCTCCCTTTTCTTGAACAAGGGGTACGATATGTGTCGAAATATGTGAATGCCTCCAAATATTGTTTGTTTCCTCCAAATTTCAGTTTCTTGAAGTATAACGGCTGTACCTTGGGCCAAGGGCTGTAAGCTTCAAACAGGTGCGTGGGCAATTTCCTGAAAGTAAATAAATAAATAATAAAGGGTCCGGCAATGGTCGCACTTGACTTTCTCAGAATTTTTTTGCCAGCGGTATCGAAAATTTTGATTTTTTTTTACGTAATTTATTTTTTTTGGACCAAAATTTTAACTTTTTCTAAAACATATTTTGCCATACACTGGACAATAATTTTAGGCACCTACTCACCGGATTTCAAACATATCCGTCAAATGGTGAAGTATCGTTTGACGCGCAAAGTACGTGTTTTCTATTTTCCAGGTCACGGCCTTAATTTTCAAGTAATTGAAAATCTATTGAAAGCATCTATCTGAGACCACTTTCACCAATTTTCAAGGAAATTTGATGATTAGGGTTGTGGCAAATCCGTCTTAACCAATCATAAATGTGATTTCCATTTATGGGAAATTTTCCTACGATAATGCCAATATTGGCCATAATTATTATGTTGGATAAATTTCGTTCGGTAAAACATCAAACTAGGTTAAAGTACACCTCCCTACCAATTTTTATTGAAATCGATCGAATAGTGCTACCGGAGTGACGACCAACGAGTTTTGGCCAAAACTGGGCCAAGTTATTTGCCCACCTCCAAATGATTGTAAAAGACCTACATCCATCTATTCAAAAACACTTTCGCAAATTTGATATATATATAATGATATTATATAACTTGATATACGTAGCTTCCAGCCCTTCTTAACTGTCAATCGGACGAACGGTGTGACGTCCAGTTGCGCGACAGACTGACGTACGTACGTACGTACGTACGTACGTCGGACGGACATTTTTTAAAACCCACTTTTTTGGACTCGGATCATGGGAAACCCAAGATCTCAAAATCAAAGTTTTGCACGAAGACATAACTTTCTCAGCCCATGTATTACATACGGGCGAGAAAGTAAAAAGGTATGTACCTAGTGGTTTTCATGTACCTTATGGTATACCAAGAGTGTTGAGGGAAATTTCTTAGCCTCCGCCCCACTGCTCTGCCACCTACCTGTGGTATGAGCACCCGTTCCAAAATAATAAAACGACATAAAACCCCTGAGTCCAAAAAAGTGGTTTCTGGGAAAAGTCTGTCCGTCCGTCCGTCCGTACAATGCTCTAGAGCCTATGCCGTTCATCCGATTTTAATTAAATTTATTATTGACCTGTCTAAAATCACGGCCGAGGGGTGTATTCAAGTATTTTTTGATTGGTCAAAAATTGCGGCCGCTATTGCCAAAAAACCGCAAAAAAATAATTCAATAATCATGTTTTCGGTTAGTCGGACAAGCGCCGGCGGTACACATTATTTCAATCTTAAACACTGATAATTAGTACGTCAGTGTGTTTAAGAGTAGATTCTCCTGGTCATTTACAACAGAAATTGAATGGGTTCGAAATTGCGGCTGTTTTGAACCAAAGTTCGATCCTTTCGGCGCCATTCACATTTATAAAACCGATTGTCATAAAATTTGGTACATTTGTGTAGAAATACGTCACTGAAACACTTACCGAACAGAATTTTGTATTCTTAAAAACTACGGCCGTTTTTGTAAAAAAAAAAATGTTGAAAATGAGAAACCACATTTTTTAATTGTCGGAACGCATTTGCGGTAGTACCTACAGTCATAGCCGTATCCACGGGGGGGCGGGGTTTAGGGGGTTAAACCCCCCCCCCCCCCCCCCCATGAGCGGAAAATTAACATGGTAATGCCAACGTGAAGCAAAAATATATAGGCGAAACCCCCCCCCCCCATGACCCCAAAACCCCTCCCATGACCGCTTTCTGGATACGGGCCTGCCTACAGTATATGACTGGCAGTCATGAGATAGGGTAAGAGTGATCTCAGAAAGATGGTTGTGGGTTATTTTTAACCGATTAAAAATTACGCCCGCAAAAAATCTTTAAAAAAAAAAAAAAAAAAAAAAAAAGAACCCGGTCCATGGTAGACTACAATCTCGGCGAGAATTCCGTCAGGATATAAGTAAGTTTAAAAGTTGGCGCGAATGAGAGCGGCGCGCGCTGCTTCGAGAAGGCCGTTGGGAACCCTTGTATGGCGATTCTGTGGTTAGCTTATGGAGAGTGGAGATGACCGGTCTGTTGATGTACTTTCCTGTGACTCTCTGCTCAGCTGCTGTTGCGAAATGTTCGAAAATATTATAACCAGAAACCTTGCAATTTTATTATGTTTTATGTGATTTTAATCTTCAACTGATATGTTAAATCTGCGTCCCCAAATTGGTGAGTAAGATTTTAATATCTTTTGACGGAGTTACTTAGTGATTTTGAGAACAAAAACTTAACGGCCACCATACATTCTCGACGAACTCCGCCAAAACCACTGTGCGAAAGTAAATATTTGACAAAACTAATGTTTACATATTAGGACAACCGGAGACTGGTAATTGCAATATCCTATTGATTGTGTCTACTCTAAAAGCTAAACATAGTGTGCTATTTGAACGCGAAACGAACGAGTAAAAGTAGGACACTATGTTTAGCTTTTACAGGAGAAAAGTAGAGAAATGCTGTTGAAATTACCCACTTCCGTAAGTGAAATAAAAATTGTCAACATGCAACATGGCGACGGTAAATAGTACAAACATTTATCAAGCTTTTCTACTAAATGTGACGATAAAATCATACTGTTTTAGTCCGAATCGTTACAAAAAAATACTTTGCGTGAGGTAGTGTTGTGTTTTTCGCGATCTGTCAAAAAACATGTGGACTGGTAGTTGACTGTTTAAAATCGCTCCTGTGGGCTTATTACTCCATTTCATGCAAAAATACAACACTACCTCACGACAAAGAGTCTCAGGTTTACATCCCCCTATAAACACTTTCCACTCGCCCTGTAACTTCGGAGTAGGGCTTGAAGTACTTAGCATTGCGAACCAAGTACATGTAGTCGAAAATAGCGAATGTATATTCAGCCTTAATGAGAGAGTCCAGTGAATGTCATCCCAGTCTGGTCATGACCCACTTTTCCGTAGGTTGACTTAGGGATCGTTATGCATTGGTTTCCAATGGCTTTTAGGGGCAACTGTGTCGGGGCGTGCGATGGAGTAGTCCAGCAAGGCCTGAGGATGACAGCGCCATCCCTATACTACCTCCTATGACGATAACCTGAAATGATGGATTGAGGGCACCCGGAAGTCAAGGTCGAGAGATGAACGACACCTACGTCGAGCCGTGAAGACCTGTGCCACGATTGATGAGACCGGCCTCGAACCGACGACTTCTGTAACCTGTGAACAGATGCGGAGAGGTCAGGCACAGGTAGTAGGCAGATTCTGAGTGATGATGGTCCCATAATGGGACTTGTATTTATTTAAAACAGCTCAAACCTAATAGTGGTCAATTTTTGGTGGGGTGAGTTCATCCCTTGTTTCCATATGTTTCCCTTAGTAGGTTGAACTTGGCGTGGTTTTTACTTGATAACTTATGAATTATTTACACTAGAAGGTTAAAATTAATGAGTTAGGTGTATATTAAAATTAGGAACGCAATGGTCTAACATTTACAGCTGTTAAGTTATAACGTAAACCTTGAAAATGAATCTTATGGGCGGCAAAAAATGCACCGTCAGGTATAGCGGACCCTTAATACCTTTCTATAGTAGGCTATGTCCTATGGAAAAGCCGGCTTACAAGAGGTAAAATAAATATAAAATCAATATATTTTTAGGTACTTACCTACTATAGGATGAACGTCGTCGTGATGTTTGAACCTTTCAGTTAGCAACCTGAGCCAGCCAAGGTTCACCGGTACTGCCAGCATTTCTTCTTATCCTTTGGGTACCTAGCTTTTTTTTTGTTTTTTTTTGTTTATAGTTTTGTTAACCTCGTCCCGCAGGGCTGTTCAAAATATCGATTCTCTTCAGCCAATGGCTGTCTACCTTCTTTAGGCCTTCCATAATTTATAGGATTATCTAACATTGGATCTAGTTATTTTTTTCAGTACTCAACTATACCTAATATTGGTGTAACGGCAAGGATGTCGAATAACTCACTAATATATTTTGTACAACGGTTTATTGAAGATGAAATAATCACAATATGAACACATGTATAAACACTATAGCACAGCGAGAAACTTAATTGAGCGGATTGAGATTCACGATGGCACTGATTGCTGAACTGACCGAACTGACTGTTGATAGGTAACTGACTGACTGAACTGACTGGAGAGAAGTCGGTGAGGTCTGAATTTATACCGGTGTAGAATATTCTGGAACAAGCATGCAGGTACCGAGGCTGTTGGGAACAGGTAGATAATATTCTGTCCGTAAGCGAAGTAGGTACGAGTAGGTAGCCTCTAGACCGATCAGGAACAGGGTAGTCTGTGTGTTTACCTGGGGTAATGCCTGTCGTTTCCGCATGAGTGACTTTACTTTAGGTGGGTTCCGAACCACCACAGCCTCGATATACATTTCACTTGACATGCTGAACATATCAGAGGTGAATGCTGAGCAGAAAAACTTTTTGGTAGGATCGGGATCGAACCGGTGTGCATAGGCGTAGCTATAACTTTTCAATGGGGGGGGGTCCGGACTCCAAGCGCGGGTGATTCTTCCGAAGACAACCTTCTATTTAGGTACCTATATAGGCACATCACGATTTGTGCTTAAATATGATGTGTTCGCTGACTACTGTAGTCAGAGCCAGATTAACCTTCAATGAGGCCCCAAGCTAGACTCGATTTCTAGGCCCTTTTATTTTATTATTTTTGTCATTTAGTGCCAAGAAAAGCAGAAAACAGAATGTGGGGGCAAAAGACAATAAAGGGTTCGACAATGGTCGCACTTGACTTTCTCGCAATTTTTATCGAAAATTTGATTTTTTTTTTTTTTACGTGAATTATTGTCAGAATTTTAACTTTTTCTAAAAAGTATTTTGCCTCACACTGGACGATACTTTGAGCACCTGCATACCGAATTTCAAACATATCCGTCAAACAGTGAAGTGTCGTTCGACGCGCAAAGTATATGTTTTCTATTTTGCATGTCACCGTCTTAATTTTTAAGAAAATGAAAATCTATTGAAAATGCCCTTGAAGCATCTATCTGAGACCACTTTCACCAATTTTGAAGGAAATCTGTCGATTAGGGTTGTTGCAAATCCGTCTTAACCAATCAAAAACGTGATTTCCATTTTTGGAAAATTTTTCCTACGATAATGCCAATATTGGCCCGAATTTTTGGCCCATCTCAAAAAAAATAAAAATGATCCTGGAGCATCTATCTGGGAACACGACTGCAAAATTTGAAGGTTCTGACTTTATTACCGTACCGTGAAATGCGTCTTGAGTAGACAAAAACGAGATTCTAGCTTTTTTTCCTATTTTCGACTTTATTTTGCCTATATTGGCCGCAATTTTGAATTGATTGAATATTTCTTCGGCAAACCTTTAAGTAATGTTATTAAGCACAAGTTTATGGATTTTTGTGAAATTCCGGCTAATACTGTTCATGGGGCCAAGATTTTCACGTATGGGCCAATTTTGGCCCAAATTTTTGGCCCATCTCCAAAACAATAAAAATGATCCTGGAGCATCTATCTGGGAACATGACTGCAAAATTTGAAGGTTCTAACTTTATTACCGTACCGTGAAATGCGTCTTGAGTAGATAAAAACACGATTTTGAATTTTTTTTGACACTTTTTTGACAATAGTGGGCGCAATTTTTGAGTAATCAAAATTATATTAAAAATGTATCTCGGAACTGATTTTAGACATCTATATTCCAAATTTGAGCCAAATCGGTTGACTGGTGTGACCTCTAGCCGCGCTACAGACAAACGGACGGACGGACGGACGGACGTACGTACGTACGTACGTACGTCGGACGGACATGACCTAAAAACCATTTTTTTGGTATCTAGGACCTCTGAAACGCCTTTTGCAATGAAAATCTCAAAATCGAAATTTCGCACGATAACATAACTTTCTCAGCCCATGTATTACATACGGGCGAGAAAGTAAAAAAGGAACCGGTATTCGAGCGAGCGAAAGCGAGCGAGCCGAAAATTTCACTAATCTCCGTAAAATCTCCGTATTTCCTAGTTGTTTATTACTACTGGTAATCTACCTACACCTTTAGGCCTAAAGGATTTTTTTTTTTTTAAAAATCTAAAAGGAAACTCCATTCTATCTAGTGTAAATTTGTTTTTCAATGGGGGGGGGGGGGGGGGGGGGTCCGGACTCCCCGGACCCCCCCCCCCCCCCCCCTATAGCTACGCCAATGCCGGTGTGACGCGGCTCTCACTGCTCCTCAAAAGTTGACTCGGCTATCGAGGCCTTTGTGCTATAACAATGTCACATTGGGAATGGGCAATAAAAAATAACAAAGTTAATTAAATATGTTAATGTTATGGTAATGTTAATAAATTGCTCAGCGTGCCCGTAAGTATCTTATTCGTAGCTGGCCGTGTAATGGTAATTCCTCATCGAGTGTTCGGGCCTTGCCCTCCAAATAATGGCAAATGGATTTTTCTTGTACCTGCACCCAACCACTATAAATAACAATAGGAACTTGTCAATAGGGTATTGTAAACAGTGGCTGAATAATAGTGTCATCCCTCATTTAAATAATACTTTCCAGAAGATTCTTTTTGTTGACAACACCCTTTTTTGACAACCGTCAATCTCACACTTTCCAGAAGTCTCTACATACTTACCTTATCGCCTTTATTGTACCTAACTTGAATGCATTCTCGAACATTCTTTGGTGTATATATAAACCACCCTCTGCCCTGCGAGGCAGTTCAGTCTAAGTTCAGTTCTTTTCATTCTGTCTTAGCTAGCTCAGTGTTGTTCAGCATTTGTATAACTTCAGCATTGTGATTAAATCGTGTGTTTACAAAATTCCGTGCATTTTTAAATCAAAACCTAACCGGAACGTATACATATATTTTTTGGTCCTTCGAGCCGGATCTCTTCGCGTTTGCGAGCGACCGGACTGGTGGATTCTTTGTGTGCGTTTCGGGTTATTTTGTGTGTTCATATCAAGCATTGTGTGTGAAGCAACCATCAGTGTTGTCAGCATTCAAACATCGTGAAGCAACCTTCAGTGTTGTCAGCATTCAAACATCGTGAAGCAACCTTCAGTGTTGTCAGCATTCAAACATCGTGAAGCAACCTTCAGTGTTGTCAGCATTCAAACATCGTGAAGCAACCGTCAGTGTTGTCGCATCAGCATTCAAACATCGTGAAGCAACCGTCCGTGTTGTCAGCATTCAAACATCGTGAAGAAACCGTCAGTGTTGTCGCATCATCATTCAAGTATCAGATCATCATCATCATGACCGAGAAAATCAAGAGGAGTAAGAAGGCAGCTTTCATGAGGGCCATTCATGACCTGGAGAAGGCCGACCATCCAGAGAAAATCAAGCTGTACGTGAGTAAATTGGATGATTATTACAACAGCCTTGTACAAGTTTTTGACGAACTTAGGATGAATACTGACGACGACGAATTATTTCAAAGCTACGTAGATGAAGAAGCAGAAATTAATGAAAGACATATCAACGCTAAAACAGAAGCTCTGGTAAAGTTAAAACTACCTCAAACCTCAACCGAAGGGTCAAACAGTAATACCGAAAAATCTAAACAACCTGAGCAGGGTCATGTACAACGACATGTAAACCTTCCAACTATCCAAATTCCTTTGTTTTCTGGTGACCTCGCTCAGTGGGTCACATTCTCAGATTTATTTAAATCACTTGTCCACAATAGCACATATTTATCAGGTTCGGAAAAACTGCAACTACTCAAAAATTCTCTCAAAGGAGACGCCGCTCAGGTAGTCCAATACATACCAATTTCAGACGCAAATTACGAAGAAGCTTGGGAATTACTTACAAAACGCTACGATAACAAAAGGCTCATAGTAACCTGATATCTCAAATTACAAATGTGAAACCTGCAGGGAATTTGGATGGTTTAAGGGTGTTGGTAAACACAGTCAGTGGTTCGGTGCGAGCCCTCAAGAGGATGGGCATACCTGTGGAATCATGGGATGCAATCTTATGTCACCACATAGGGGCGCGCATTGACCACATGACCCTCGCTGCATGGGAGGAAAAACAAACAGCATCTGATATTCCAAAGTATGATGATTTAATGTTGTTTTTGGAAGACAGATTAAGAAAATATGAAGCACAAAAAATGCAAGGAATGATAGTTCCTCCTATTCAGCAGAAACCTAATACGCAGATTTTAGTAGTTTCGCCAGTAAAAACAACTCCTCCTTGTCCAGCTTGTCAACAAAATCATAAACCTTTTCAATGTGAAAAATTCAAAATTTCCTCAGTGCAAGAGCGAATTAACTTAATTCAGGCCGCCAAGCGATGCTTCAATTGTCTTAAACCTTTTCACCGAGCTCAAATGTGTCGATTAACTGCCTCATGCAAAAAATGTAATGGAAGGCATAACACCTTGCTTCATTTTGATAGGAGCAAGGCATGTAGGGAAACTTCAGAGAAAATTCCCATAAACTCATTCTGGCCTGAAGGGAACACTTCAGGCATGCTAGGTACAGTCCTGGTCTATCTCCTAGACAAGGACGGGCGCCCAGTCCAGGTCAGAGGTTTGCTGGACCCTGGGGCAAAAAGAAGTATTTTAACAAAGAAATGTGCAGAAAAATTGAAAATTCCCATAAGGGCTAGTAATGTGCAGGTACTCGGAGTTACCGGAACTCCTGTGAAACACGTTCATGGGGAGGCGCAAGTAACCATTCAAAATGAGACCGGCTCTTTCAAATGGTTGGGGAGGGCAATTGTTTTAGAAAAAGTGACAAGTGACCATCCTCATGAACCTATCTATCAAGTTCCCGAAGTCGCTAAGGATCTTAAACTTGCTGATCCTACTTTCATGCAACCAGGTCCCATTGACATTTTGTTAGGTATCGAACTCTTTGCTAAGTGTATGCAAGGCAAGGTTCGAAAGGCAAAAAATGACGGACTTGTTGCTCACAAAACTGCCTTCGGTTGGGTGATTTGGGGGTCTCAAAAGGAAAGTTGCCAAACTGAAAATGTTCATTTGACAGACATAAAAACCGATATAAACAAGATCTGGTCACTTGAAGAAGTACCTAAGGTTCCCATTCAAACGACTAACGAGTTCAAATGTGAACAGTTCTCTGAGCAGACTGTAGGCAAAATTCCTGATGGTCGTTATTCTGTAAAATTACATGTCAGTAAACAACCCTCAGATCTAGAAGATTCAAGAAATCAAGCAGTGAAACGAGAATACATTGTACATCCAGTTCTGGTGCCACCACCATCTGAGAATGAATGGTGTTATTTACCTTACCATGCTGTTATCAATGAAACAAAGGTAACCAGTCGGGTCAGGGTAGTTGTTTATGTTTCTTGCAAATCTTCGAAAGGGAAATTCCTTAATAACCTTCCGACTGGTCCTCAGCTTCAACTTGACATTTTCCAGCTTTTAATTGGTTTTCAAACAATATCGCTCTATCAGCGGACATCGAAAAAGTGTTTAGAATGGTGGCGGTGGCGCTGGAGGATCAAAATTATTACAGGTCTAGCATAAAAACCCAGATCAACATTTCCAAGATTCTGTGCAGGGATTTTTATATCAATGACCTTCTCACTTTGAAACTAGATTAGTTGTTAGCCTCATTGCTTTAAGTCAAGATAATTAGTTTTATAACTTAACATAATTTAATTTATTTTCTAATTCATTATCTTGATATCATAGTTCTTATTAATCATAATTTGTTGTTTTGAAACCGATGGTTTCAAGGTCGGGGAGAATGTTCGGGTCTTGCCCTCCAAATAATGCCAAATGGATTTTTCTTGTACCTGCACCCAACCACTATAAATAACAATAGGAACTTGTCAATAGGGTATTGTAAACAGTGGCTGAATAATAGTGTCATCCCTCATTTAAATAATACTTTCCAGAAGATTCTTTTTGTTGACAACACCCTTTTTTGACAACCGTCAATCTCACACTTTCCAGAAGTTTCTACATACTTACCTTATCGCCTTTATTGTACCTAACTTGAATGCATTCTCGAACATTCTTTGGTGTATATATAAACCACCCTCTGCCCTGCGAGGCAGTTCAGTCTAAGTTCAGTTCTTTTCATTCTGTCTTAGCTAGCTCAGTGTTGTTCAGCATTTGTATAACTTCAGCATTGTGATTAAATCGTGTGTTTACAAATTTCCGTGCATCTTGCATCAAAACCTACCCGAAGCGTATACATCGAGGTTACTCTCATAATAGTTCTTTGCACTCCGAACAAGAACAAATCTAAATAACCTCGTGGCATACTTTAAGGGTCCGCTATACCTGACGGTGCGTTTTTTGCCGCCCATAAGATTAGCATTGCGAGCGGCGATTCATTTTCAAGGCTTACCCTTGGTTGGAAAGACACAAAATTTTGCCTGTACCTAGCCCTAACAATGTTCTAGGGAGTGTTCGAAGCAGATTTCCCATTTTTTTTTACTGGTTTTCAAGATACAGCACTTTTCTTGAGGTATGCGATGCTAGCATTTGCAAAACAGTTGCAATAAAAGAAACCAGTGAGAAATTGGGAAATCTGCTTCGAACACTCCCTAGAACATTGTTAGGGCTAGGTACAGGCAAAATTTTGTGTCTTTCCAACCAAGGGTAAACCTTGAAAATGAATCGCCGCTCGCAATGTTAACCTTATGGGCGGCAAAAAATGCATCGTCAGGTATAGCGTCCTCTTAACATATTTAAAACTTGAAATGCTACTTGAAGGAGGGAATAATATAGAAATATGTGTCATATATTATTTGTCCTGAGAGGTCTGCATGAGTTCGAATCCCGATTCAAGCAATATTTTCCGCATCCAGTATGGATCGAATGCCTTCGGCCCACTCATATTCGGCTTTGGCCCAACCTGGTCTCTAACTTGAATGAACTCTTAAAAAAATAATTATTTCAATTCTTATAAAAAGCAACATGGCAGTAATACCTGTGTAATTGAACAATTTGATTAGCACCTAAAAAGGTACCCAATTTACCTTTTTGTCGGTGAACTTTGTCACTGCTCGTTAAAAATATATCACGTCAGGTATAGGAAAGGACACATACCCTTAGGTATGGGGCCCTATCCTACCACAAAAATACCTGTGATAGAGTGTTGTGCTATGTTCTGATATGTTTAGCTAATGCAGAAATAAGAAGTTATCACGTAGCTAGTGGGTATCACGGTATCACGGTATCACATGGGTCACATAATATATGTGTATGGCATGCATACTACCTATTGCCGGTTTTTTACCGGTACTTTTTCACTGGCGTGAAAAGTGTAATAAATAATAATAATAGCTGAGGTTTGGGGGGGACAAGCCCAGCAACTCGACCGTTTTCAAGAACTATCCATTGTGCTCAGCTGGCAGCACTACCAAATACCAGCTCCCCAGCCATCGAGTAAACGATGGGAACCTACAGTTTTGGGTGGGTTCTGAAACACCACAGCCTCGATATACATTTCACTTGACATGTTGAACATATCAGAGGTGAATGCCAAGGAGAAATACTTTTTGGTAGGATCGGGATGGAACCGGTGTGACCCGGCTCTCACTGCTCCTCAAAAGTCGACCATTTAGTCCACTCGGCTATCGAGGCCTGCGAAAAGTGTAAGAAAGTCTAGTGCATCTTTACAACTGTCCGTATCAAATCTTCATCCGTGCGGTCATAAAAATATTCGAATTCGTCCAAAGTTCCCCCTCTTATTAATCTTTACTGCATTTTCTTAGATGAACTTCTTCTTCGTCTTCTTCATAACCCGTCCATTGTTCTCTTCGCTAGGGATATACTGCTCTTCATCCTCTTCTTCTCGAACGTTTCTGTAAAGATCCTTGCCTTCTAGTTCCAGTCCCGGTTGAGCTTCATTGTCCTCTGTGAACTCTTTTCCAATATTTTTACCTCCTCTTTCTTCAGCTAAAAATACAGTCTTTATAATATTAGGGCTTACTGCTTTCTTTCTATTTTCTTGCTAGCGATAGGTGGAAAGAATTATGTATTAGTTCCGTCCAAAATTTTAAAATTTAGATTTTAGGTTTCCTTTGATTCTGGGGATCCCCTGAATCGAAAAAAGTGGTTTCTGGAAAACTTCTGTCCGTCCGTCCGTTATAGCCAATCAGTCAGTCAGTTGGTCAGTTCGGCTGTTGTCTGCTCCATACCCTATACCGTTCTCCCAATTTTGCATTTTATTGGTCGGAAATTGAGATCGGAAGTTCCGAAAAATAAAAATTTCTTTCTTTCCGACGGTAGTTCGAGTGTTCCGGCATTATTCCCATTTATTGACCGAAATCATGAAATTTGGTAAGTTTTTACTGTTACGTTAATTAAACATCTGCCGAACAGAATTACCTAAATATTTAGAAAATTACTCATACACAAATATTTAGTTTAAGACAGAAGGCAGAAGACAGGAAGGCCTATAACACAAGTCTCTCTTTGAACCGTTACCTTTCTTAGAAGATGGACTCTTTTCCATGAATACAGCTTTGACTTCCCTCATAGGTATCTCAAATAGGATTGTGATCACAAACGCGAACGCCAGAGTGCTAGCGATGTCGGTGACATTGAGCTGTAAAGAAATTTCTGAGTTAGAGGAGTTCTAGTTCTTTCTAGTTCTATTCTAGTATTCTTTCGGCTGGCACCACAGTTCCAGTGTTGCGGCGGAGTCGCAAAAATCCTTTGAATAGCATTACGATGAAACCCCGGCTTTAAGGTGAAGTATAGAGTGGTAACGAAAGAATCGATCTTTTATTTTTACTCGTGAAGCCTCCGGGAAAATTGGAAACACAAAATTGTGCACGAAAACAACTTTTACTTGAGTGTCCTGTTGAGATAATAAGAAATAACTTACCGCTTCGTGTATGGAGAAGGATTTCGGAGCTCGAATGATGCCGACTGAGTGATTAAATACGAGAAACTGTACCAGAAACACGGAGTATGACATGCGACTGAATACGAGTAGCGGTTTGCTGCTCAGCAGATTGTTCAGTCGCCCTGTAAAAGTGTGGTTTTCAAGTAGGTGAAAAAAATATACAGTCCTGAAAATTTTGTTGAAATAAATCTGCCTTTATATACCTTTGTATGCGTTTTTTAGGTAGATTTCGATGAAAAATCTACCTATTGTAGTCGTACCAGTAGTCTCACTTTTGAAAAATTTCTTCACAGTTCTTCTTTTTATGACCCCTGGATCCCAAAACCACCGTCAGTTAAAAAGTTTATATATATATATCTCTATCTATCATTTTCACTTCCTTGTGAACACGCTAGGAGCCGTATTTTTGAAAAATAATTGGTTTTGACTATTTAATAAAATATTAGGGTCTAAAATCTCGGTTGAGTTCGTTAATGGGGGAAGTCGGACGAAGGGGGGGGGGGGGGGGGGGGGGGAATAGGGGGACTTTTTCTAAATCTAATCAATCAACTAATGACACGTAGTTTTCTCTGAGGGTCGTCTAACAGTACTACCTACAACTTTTCTTTGTAACGTTTTTTGATCCCACCCCTAATGGTTGAATAAGGGTGTAAAAACAGGGTTTTGCACACAAAAAAAATCATAACTTGTGTCCTAGGGGTGTTATCGAGTTCTTTCATTTTGTAATGCATTTGCCTCAATATTACCTTCAACTTTTGAATGAAAAAGTTTTTCGTCCGACCCACCGTTTAGGCAGGGGGTGGGGGGTTGAATTTTCAAAACGTCATAACTCACTTATTTAGTGAGATATTGAGTTTATTCTTTTTGCTATGAGTTTCTATTAATAATATCTACAACTTTTGCCTGAAAATGTTTTTTGTAAAATCACTTTCATTTTCTTGTTAAGGGGGGGGGGGGGGGGGGGAAATTTCAAAACTTAATTCCTCCGTTGTTATTGTAGAGAATGCATTTGGGTCAACTGAAAATCTTCTTAACCGTCTTTCTCAATGATTTTAGACTGCTTTTAGTGGATGGAAGTAATCTTCGAAATCTACCTACGCCTTTCGGGGCTGCCGAAAGGAATTTTTTGAATCTGTCCTGCCCAAAAAAAATGTGAGACTAATGTATAAAACGCATGGATTTCCAGTAAATTTACTAATTGAGAAATTCTTCTAAACTATAAAAACTGTTTTCAAGTAAATACGATTTTAGGAATTTTTTAAATATTGTTTAACTTTCTTCAGATTCGAGAGAGCTTTATATAGACGAACACCTAAAGTTGGAGGCAGGGGCGTCATTTCAGTTTTTCTTGTGGGGGGGGGGGGGGGGCCTTGCGCTTGAACTTGTTTCTCTGCGATCGACTTTGTCGTAAGCTAAACATACGATAACGTAAATCCGTTCGTTAAATCCTCTCGTTATAGACACTATGGGAAAGTGGTGAAATTCAGCCTTAGCCTAGTGATGCTTTGATGCAGCTTTGACCAATAATAAACGAGATCACTTACCAGTAGATTTCAGGAAAACTTCGAAATTTTTGAATGCTTACCTCCGTATCCTAAATAGCACGCGGTAATAAGCCATCCCAATGACAGATGCCCACAAATGGGTAACAGGGCACTAAACACAGCGGCCTCTTTCGCACTGTACACGTAGGACCTGTCGGTCAAGTGAGCAGGAGTGATTATCAATGTAAATGCGAGAAAGGTGGCCAAAGTCCACCCTATGGTTGCTACTGGTCCCTGTAGACGCTTTCGGAGCTCTGAGGCATGCTTGCGCAGGTAGTATCCGATTGCGACCCCCAGAACATACGGCATGGCCCTATGTATCGCTTGCATGTAGAGAAGATCGGCACTTTTTTGAAGTTTGGATGACCTATAACATGTAAATGGGTTTAAGTTGTCCCATTTAAGAGGACGCTATACCTGACGATGCATTTTTTGCCGCCCATAAGGTTAACATTGCGAGCGGCGATTCATTTTCAAGGTTTACCCTTGGTTGGAATGACACAAAATTTTGCCTGTACCTAGCCCTAACAATGTTCTAAGGAGTGTTGCAAGCAGATTTCCCAATTTCTCACTGGTTTCTTTTATTACAACTGTTTTGCAAATGCTAGCATCGCATACCTCAAGAAAAGTGCTGTATCTCGAAAACCAGTAATAAAAATGGGAAATCTGCTTCGAACACGACCTAGAACATTGTTAGGGCATTGTACAGGCAAAATTTTGTGTCTTTCCAACCAAGGGTAAACCTTGAAAATGAATCGCCGCTCACAATGTTAATCTTATGGGCGGCGAAAAATGCATCGTCAGGTATAGCGGACCCTTAAGTCAAAACTGAAAACCTAGGCTGATTGTTTCTACCCGAAGTAGTGTAATCCGGACCTCCCCGTAATCTTAAAGGTAACGGATAGATTCGTGCAGAATTTTAGTGCTTACCCCTTTTAAATTGACGAGATATCATGAAAAAGTAAAAAATTTATTGAATTGACCAAACTTCTTTTTTGTTTTCGACGTTAACTTACGGAACTCCGTGGTAGACGATCAACGTTAGCTCATTGTTGTAGGTAATGATATATCGAAGAGCTGAAGAAGTGAGGTAGATGCCCAGGACAATTATTAGACCGAGGAGGTCATAGCGATATAGGACGTAGACAAGAACGGGCGCTGCAAGCGAAATCTGCATGTCCAGGGCCAAGTGATGCGTTTGTTGAGCGCACTGCAAGAAGAAGATTTTCTCCCTGTTAAGAAATCTTGACCGGTGGGTTCTCGTTTTGTATTTTAGCGATATTTCTGGATCTGACAGCTCTGACGATGTGCAAACACTGCAAACAGGGTGAGGAAAAGCAGCTCGTCCCATCTCTCGTTGCCAATTCTGAACAGGCTGTTCAGAAATGTTAAGTAAAGTTATACAACCGATCTTAGGGAACGTGACCGGGGACTGGTGGGCGAAGCCAGTGGTTTCGAGTCCTAGTCTAAACATTTATTGATATCACGGGCTCTCCCGAGGGGTTAACCACTCGTTGGGAATCTCGTTGGAAATCATTGAAAATCTTTATGAAATCTCAGGGAATCTTGGAATTTTTTTGGATTGGTTACCACTTCGGTGTTCATCTTTTTATGAATATCGTTTGGAATCTTTGGAAATCTTTATGGAATCTCAGTGGAATCTCGAGGAATCTCTGGAGTGGTTACCCCCTCGGGCTCTCCTCACTGGTCCCCAGTCGCTGTTGCTTTCAACCGTCGCGTTCGCTCCTTCTTATGAGTTCATGCTAGGCAGTGAGTCAGTCGCATGCCTTGATCTCGGGTCTCACTAGGTAAGACCGGAAGTGTACCTCAAGACGGAATGGGTCTCTGATTCTTTTCCAGGATTTGTCGGCCAAAATTGTTCAGGGTAGGAGACTGAGTACTGGTTCAAATTTGTGTTTAAAAAAAACATGGACTCTGAAAATGGTGCACTTTGCAGTAACAGAGGAACTTGTCTGGTGGTATTTTTTAGACGATTCATGGATCTATGAATTTGTTATTTCTTGCTCTACATTATAGGTAGTTAGGTACATCATCTCAAGCGGTTCGTAAATAGTTGTTCTAATAGCGATGTACCCTAACGACAAATGGCTAAGAAAGGGTGATGGATCCCAACCTATTTCTTCCTTATACCGCTAGTCTAGTCAGACAAGACCCATGAGTTTTTGAAGCATGTAAATACCCAATAAGGTACTTGTCAGCTTGGAGGATGTATCTGGGTCCATTATTCGTATCTGAACTGTACAATCGTTTTGGTAAGCTTACCATATCTCTGTAGTCAAAGAAATTCTGAATGTAAAGCAAATTCGTCCAAGCATTGTCCCTGCAAAGCTCGGCCGTTTTTCCCACGACTGGACCCCACTGAGGGCCGCTTCCAAGTTCTTCTGATATGTATTCGTAAAAAAGGATCACAGCCAGCAGAGGCGGAGTAAAGCGTATATAGCGGGACACCAGGCGACGAAGAGGAGAGACCCGCCCGTGGGACAAAATCTCACCGGTCATGCTATATGAGAGGAGGACGCCGCTCAACAGCAGGAAAGTGTCTGTGAATATCGTGGTGAAGCGGAATATCATAGTCCAGGCTTCGTTGAACAGCTGTGGGGATAGAGAAACAAGTTTTTCACGTAGTCTATTAGGTGTACATTAAAAAAAAATTCCTTTCGGCAGCCCCGAAAGGCGTAGGTATATTTCAAAGATTACTTCCATCCATTAAAAGACGTCTCAAATCATTTAGAATGGCGGTTACGAAGATTTTCAGTTAATTCCGATGCATTCCCACCAATATAAACGGAGGAAATTTCACCCCCCCCCCCCCCCCTGACAGAAAATGAAAGTGATTTTAAAAAAACTTTTTCAGACAAAAGTTGTAGACATTATTAATAGAAACTGAAATAAAAAAGAATAAACCCAATATCTCACCAAATAAGTGAGTTATGACGTTTTTAAAATTCAATCCCCATCCCCTAAACGGTGCGATGGACGAAAAGCTTTTTTAAACAAAAGTTGTAGGTAATATTGATAGAAATTCACTACAAAACAAAACAAGAACTCGATACCTCCCCTAGGACACAAGTTATGAATTTTTTAGTTCGCCAACCCCTGTTTTTCCACCCTCCATCAACAATTAACGGTGGGATCAAAAAACGTTACAAAGAAAAGTTGTAGGTACTATTGTTAGACGACTTTCAGAGAAAACCACCTTTCACTCGTTGCAATATTAAGGGAGTTATGGCCAAAAAACCAGATTTCGAAAAAGTCCTCCCATTTCGCCCCCCTTTGTCCGATTTTCCCCATTAACGGATTCAACCGAGATTTGAGTCCCTTATATTTTATTAAACAGTTAAAACCAATTATTTTTCAAAAATACGGCTCCTTGCGTGTTCACAAGAAATTGAAATATATATAGATATAAACTTTTGAGCTGATGGTGGTTTTGGGATCCAGGGGTTATATAAAGAACTGTGAAGAAATTTTTCAAAAATGAGACTACTGGTACGACTACAATAGGTTGATTTTCCTTAAAATCTACCTAAAATGTCGTGTTGAAGTAACGATTGCAATTCCAGGGACTCTTTTATTTTATTAACATATCAGATTAAATTACCTTTCTAGATATTCCGAGCGTTCCAATAAAGTTGGCATCCCGGTACTTCAGTTGGTCACTTGAGGCTGAATATAGATATTGATTTCATCAGCCCATGCATGCACGTTACACTGATAATTTGGTCCTTTACCTAAAAGTGCCTACCTCTGCCAACTGTATCCTGTTATGATATGGTGTGTATGCCATCAATATGAGCTTGTGTTCAATGTACAACATCACAGCGGAGATCGCTTTGATTCCATGGATGCATGAAATCTCTTCGTCTGAGCCAGGACTTAGTAGTTCAGCCGTGGTCCTCTTCCATGAGAAGGCCATCAATAGCCTCTCAAGTTTTCCTGCAACCGAGTAACGTTTTCCTTTACTTCAAATCGGGAAACCCTCAAGCATCTGTATTGGTGTATACATATTTAAACTATTGAGCAGATGTTGGGTGTGGTATCCAGGGAACATGAAACGAAAAATATAAAAATAAAAAATAAAAATATTTCAAAAGCGAGACGAGACTACTGATACAACTTGTAATAGTTACGATATTTCTTCGAAATCTATCTAATTACCTAAAAGGGGAAATTATTTACCATTCGGTTTCTTCTGGCGAGTAGTACCATCGCAATACGTGGCATAAGCAGACGCACCGATGACTGCGAGATAGAATGTTCTGTAAATATTTAACTTGATGTAAGTAACTACCTATACTGCAGAAAACAGTTTTATTTTTATTTTTATCATTGATGTATTCTTTCCATTTTCCTGCAGTGCTATTACGGATCGTGTACTAAAAATCGTGATAACTTCGCTTTCACGCAAAACACGCCATTTAGATACCGCAGGCATCTTTAAACTGCGATTATGGATCTTTTCGTGATAACTAAGCCGCCAGCGGTTCCTACCACCGCACTTTCCGACAGTCTTTTGTTTGCATCACTTATAATCGTCGCCACTCTTCAATAACTCATAATATTCAGTGTTTTAACTTAAAAACAGTTTAAAATGTACTATTATTTAATTTATTGAGTGCAAAACATTAAAATATCATTTTATAATTTCATTTTAACCTAAACTGAAAAGTGAACAAAACAAACCAAAGAGCGTATATTTGAAGTTTCGAAATTATAAATTCTTTTTTTAGCATATAAAATATAAAAATAAAACACACAATAGCATTTTTCACACTCCAAAATCTTCCTACCGCTTTCTAACGCTACCTCTGCTAGGTGGTGGGAGTTTTTCGTGTTAAAAGAGCGGTCGCCTTCCGCCAAAAACCGATCCGTAATAGCAAAATTAATTTTTCGTGATATCTGCGTTGAAAAAAGGCGTGTTTTGCGTGATACGAGATCCGTAATAGCACTGCTGGCAGATCCATCATCCGGTTTTCTTCCTCGGCTCGTATACATATACTATTGTTAACTGTGATTGATAGGTACCTAGGTACTTAATAAGACGTGTGTTCGACTGCAATAGAAACTGTTTGTTTCGGAATATTCACGCCCTGTTAATGGCCAAGGCGCCCAGACCCATGACCCATGACGCAAGTTTAACTACTAATTTACCTACCTATCCTATCTACAGTCCTAAGCTATTAAGTACCACCTATTACTGCTACCTCTTTAAATATTTATCACTAATTGAACTTAACTTAAATAATCCTTAAAGTAACAATTAAGGTTATAATCACCCGAGTACCTAACATATAAAAACAGCACCCACTAGCGGCTGCAGCCTGAACCTCTGTTTGCGTCAATGCTATATAGGTTCAGGCTGCGCTCAAAAGGTGCCGCTAGGGTGCTGGTGGTCCTCCTAGGGCTCCATTGCAGCTGGGTTTTGATTAGCATATTCTAATCTGTATTCTACTGCTTGCTTTTTCGTCCCATACCTGGGACCATAACATAATATGTGTGAATAAATGACGTGGATTAAGAGGAAAGGAAGATTGTTCCTTTAAGATATGAACCAACTTACATGGTTAGTACCGTCCCCATCCCGAAGGAGACGTTCAGGTCGTCAGGATCAATGCAAGCGTTGTCGTCCACAAGGACGTTGAAGCTGACGCCTGCTGTATCGTTGTAGACAGACAGTTCATCCTTCAGTGCCCTTTCAACGTCTTTAGCTGAGCAGCTGGAAGATACGCATATACCCCAGTTGAAAGTTGTAAAGCGAGGGATGTTGTGGCCAGGCTGTGGGTGCAAAATTCCGTTCAAATTTCAGTGATATTGTCAAAGATACACTCACACTCATCCATTTCGTGTAAAATCATCGGCTTCGACTTGATAGAGTGGCCAGTTTGGTAAAAAAAAAGGAAGCGTGAATATATTTGGACCAAACCAATAATGCCCTTCGGTTCTGGAATACTGGTACTCTAGGCATCATATACACTGCCTTCTTTAAGTGGCGCAGTTTTTACAAAGTAGATATACAAATCGATCAAAGAGCCACGTGCGGGTAAATAGTACTTCAATCATCGATACTTAGGGACTAGTGTGTCGATACCATAGAGAAACAAAGCGGTTACCATGGAAACCATAGAGTAAACCATCTGTAAACAACTTCCGTGTGGTGTGGCGACTATATGTTACTGCAATTTCCGTATATATTTAGCTTTCATAGTTTCCTGTGGCACAACTTGTTCCGTTTCAGAATGACTTCCTTAAAATGGTTATACCATAACCTACATCTTCTATGTTACTTCTACAGAGTCCGTAAGACTCTGCGCGATTGACAGCCTCACGGAGATCCCCTTCGTCTGCCGTAGCTTTTACGTCAATGGCAGCCAGGCAGTATCGCCCCTGGATGGCCTGCTGTATGTCGCTGTTGCCTTGTCTTTTGTTATTATCCATCAAAGCTGCATTGATGGAGAGGCATTCGTCAAAATCCCCAAATTGGTTGAAGTTACCTTGAAGAATCCCTGATGGAAACTTTCCTGTTGCGTCGTACACTAAAATAAACGTTGTAATTGTAATTGCTGCTGTAGCGTTAAAATTGAAGATCTTCGTTGTGTCAGTTTCCTAGCCAGCTACTTCCCTCATTTTTGTAATAGTAATCTTTGCTATTATAATTCATATCCTGCTTTTCTATAGGAGGACATAAAGATACTGCTCTCTGCATCGTTTTACGCTGTTCTGCCATCTAGATTATTCTGTACTTTTTTTCGAAGCTAATTTACTGCTATAAAAGCCAGCAGGAAAAGGTACGTGTCCCCCCCCCCCCCCCCCCCCCCCCGGTCCTTTTACCGTAACAGCGGCGGAAGGGATTAAAGTGGTAAGTACCTAACCTACTTCCCCCCCTGCAAAAGTGTTTTGGCCGAGTCCCCTCCCCTAGGATTTTTAAAATTCGGCAGACCTGCTTCTTATAATAAATTTCATAAGGATTACATGGTAGTGAATGTATTGTCGCAGAACTCCTATTTCTACTCGTTGGGGGAATCCGGTTGAGTATATTTTTTTACTGAAAATATTTTTCACGTTTTCTGAGCGTAGGTTGAGCTCAGTGAAATATTTGTAGGGAGATTATTAATATCAATTTAACTCAAATTTCATTCTTCTTCGAACAAGATCACGAAAAACGAAAATTTAGTATGAGGCAAAACAGTTATGTGCGACGGCTGTCGGTCCCTTTATTTCGTTTCTGGGGACCTCCACGATCATCGGAAGCCTAAAACCTCAATTCCGAAATTTTTACGGAAATTATAGGTACTTTCTCGCCGTATTGGTTAATAATAGCAGGGGGTTGGGGGGGACAAGCCCAGCAACTAGACCGTTTTCAAGAACTATCCAGTGTGCTCAGCTGGCAGCACTACCAAATACCAGCTCCCCAGCCATCGAGTAAACGATGGGGACCTACAGTTTTAGGTGGGTTCCGAACCACCACAGCCTCGGTATACATTTCACTTGACATGCTGAACATATCAGAGGTGAATGCCGACCAGAAAACCTTTTTGGTAGGATCGGGATTGAACCGGTGTCATCCGGCTCTCACTGCTTCTCAGAAGTTGACCATTTAGTCCACTCGGCTATCGAGGCCGTTTCGCCGTATTGGTTAGCGAGAAAGTAAAAACAGTAGATACTTACTCAAAAGTGCCCACAATTCGTACCGCTGCAGCTGTTGAAGGAACAGCAGGCTGTGTTTGCGGCATAGCTCTGATTCAACTGATGAGCTGGTGGGTGCGAAAACAGGAAGATCATTCGGAAACCTGACTCTTCCATTTCCCAAGGATACCTTAAAATGACATTATTTTTTTTTTCAATTTTTTAACCATTTTTCCTTGCTTGTGATACACGTATATACCTAGGTAAATGCCCAAAGTTTGAATACGGAAAATAAGAAGGTGGCGTCCCATCGAGCCATCCCGCAGTTTTTGTAGAATAATGAACTTGGACGAAAGGGCACAGCGCAGGCGCCCTATGCTGCTCCACGTTCCCTAACCCGCTTCATGCTAGTGATGCACGATGCAAGAACTAGAAATGGCATTTCTTGTTCTTGTTCTTGTTCTTGCGAAGCGACTCTTGCTCTTGTTCTTACAGTGAAAATCCTATATTGTTCTTGTTCTTGTTCTTGCAGTAGAAATCATTTCTTGCTCTTGTTATTGTTCTTGCTGCGAGACTCTTGCAATTTCTTGCATACACATGGAATTTTCTGCTGTTGAAATGTGGTTTATTGCCTACCAAGCGGCCATTTAAAGTGCAATCTATTGTCGCATAGTCTGCAGAGTTTCCCGGACAAAATATGGACTGCAATCCATGAATGAAGCTTTGCAAAAAAACTACCTGGGTTTATGCAATACTCTTGCGAAAACTCTTGCAAGAGTTCTTGTTCTTGCAAGTCACTTCTTGTTCGTGTTCTTGCAGCCAAAATCAACTCTTGTTCTTGTTCTTGTTCTTGCATGCAAGAAATTCAAGAACAAAAGCAAGACAAGAAATTTTCGTGCATCACTACTTCTTGCTACAAATTTTTTAGCGTTTTACGTACTAACCTCATCGTCTAGCTTCGCTAAATTAGCGTTGCTGAGGAGAATTTTAGTGCGGAGTTCAGCTCCTAGGTTTCCTGTTGCTGACGATTGCTGCGTTTCGTAGATCAGAAGACACGCCAACGAAAAAATCCAACACCGCATCGTAGTCTTGCTTCCTTTTCTTTAACAAGGGGTACGATATGTGTCGAAATATGTGAATGCCTCCAAATATTGTTGGCTTCGTCCAAAATTCAGTTTCTTGAAGTAACGGCTGTACCTTTGGGTCATGGGCTGTAAGCTTCAAATAGGTAGGTGGGCAATTTCCTTAAAGTAAATAAATGGTAAGTGTATATATAGTGGTTTACCTGAACTTTATTGTATACCAAGAGTGTTGAGAGAAATTTCTTATCCTCCAGGACTCGAGCCTTTTCCACCACTCTGCCACCTATACCTGTGCTATTAACACTTTTTTTTTAAAAATTATAAAACGAAGTAGAACTGATTCCTCAAGCATTCAAGAGCTATTGTGGTATACAATGCTAGGATTCTCATCGTGGCACCTTAGCTGTTCTTAAAAAAAAAAAAAAAAAAAGAAAAAACGCATTTTTTGACAGATCTTCTGTAGTTATTCGATTATTATTATTGTTATGTGGGTAGTTTCAAATTATGACTGCAAACAGGAAAGGGCTGTTTTCACAACAAATTCGAGCCTCCCTATAATTGGTGCTGGTATGGTCAACTTTGAATGACCGTTGATTTTTTTGGTGGAAATGGTCCATAGTGAAATAGGCAAGTACGCAGGTTTTACAATTCAAAAGAGATGCATTTGAATCATGGCTAAAGTGCCGCCACGTACTAGGATTTTTACTGCAAAAACAAGAGCAAGAGTTGATTTGCGAGAACAAGAACAAGAAATGCCGTTTCTTGTTCTTGTTCTTGTTCTTGCACTAGTGGCAAGCCAACAATTCTGTGGGGTTCCCGTACCGAGACTCACCACTGGACGGCCTGGTGATTTGAGGGTTCGATCCTTTCTGTTGAATGAAAGGGCCACGGAACGGTATCGTCTTTTCTTATTTTGACGTAATCTTCAATCCGGGTCATGTGTGGGCCATGACTTCCACGCATGACTAAAAAAATTATATAATATAGGCGAATGCGTAGGCATAGCCTGAGATAAGAGTCTACAAAATTTGCCTACATGTATATAGGTAGGTATCTGAACACGACCAAGCCAGAGATGCATCCTTAAATAATTGATTCTTTAAGCAGGGCCACCATACATTCGCTATTTTTTACGTTCCGGTTTTTAAACTTTTTGAGAAAACTATTGGATAGTTAAATATTCTGAAATATAATATGTCATCTTAACGTCATTTAGTGATTACTCATGAGGCTAAGTTGTGATTTCACGATCGGTTAATTTTGGACAATTTTTTTTGGTGACAATAATCACTCAATCGTAAAATCACAACATAGCCTCATAAGTAATGATGACGTTACAAAGACATATTATATTTCAGAATATTTAAATATTCAATAGTTTTCTCACAAAGTTTGAAGTCCAAACGTAATAAAGGGTTCGACAATGGTCGCACTTGACTTTCTCGCAATTTTTATCGAAAATTTGATTTTTTTTTTTACGTGAATAATTGTCAGAATTTTAACTTTTTCTAAAAAGTATTTTGCCTCACACTGGACGATACTTTTAGGCACCTGCATACCGAATTTCAAACATATCCGTCAAACAGTGAAGTGTCGTTCGACGCGCAAAGTATATGTTTTCTATTTTGCATGTCACCGTCTTAAATTTTAAGTAAATGAAAATCTATTGAAAATGCCATTGAAACATCTATCTGAAACCACTTTCACCAATTTTGAAGGAAATCCGTCGATTAGTGTTGTTGCAAATGTGACCTAACCAATCAAAAGCGTGATTTCCATTTTTGGAAAATTTTTCCTACGATAATGCCAATATTGGCCCAAATTTTTGGCCCATCTCAAAAAGAATAAAAGTGATCCTGGAGCATCTATCTGGGAACACGACTCCAAAATTTGAAGGTTCTTACTTTATTACCGTACCGTGAAATGCGTCTTGAGTAGACAAAATCGAGATTCTAGCTTTTTTTCCTATTTTTGACTTTATTTTGCCTATATTGGCCGCAATTTTGAATTTATTGAATATTTCTTCGACAAACCTTTAAGTAATGTTATTAAGCACTAGTTTGTGGATTTTTGTGAAATTCCGGCTAATACTGTTCATGGGGCCTAGATTTTCACGTATGGGCCAATTTTGGCCCAAATATTTGGCCCATCTCCAAAAAAATAACAGTGATCCTGGAACATCTATCTGAGAACACGACTGCAAAATTTGAAGGTTCTAACTTTATTACCGTACCGTGAAATGCGTCTTGAGTAGACAAAAACACGATTTTGAATTTTTTTTGACACTTTTTTGACAATAGTGGGCGCAATTTTTGAGTAATCAAAATTAAATTAAAAATGTATCTTGGAACTGATTTTAGACATCTATATTCCAAATTTGAGCCAAATCGGTTGACTAGTGTGACCTGTAGCCGCGCTACAGACAAACGTACGTACGTACGTCGGACGGACATGACCTAAAAACCATTTTTTTGGTATCTAGGACCTCTGAAACGCATTTTGCAATGAAAATCTCAAAATCGAAATTTCGCACGATAACATAACTTTCTCAGCCCATGTTTTACATACGGGCGAGAAAGTAAAAAAATAGTGAATGTATGGTGGCTCTTAACATCTGTGTCTTTGGCCAAGGGTATGGGCTGTATGGAATATGGATAAGATGGAAACATCTCAGTGTATTTTAAATAGAACATAACAATTACATCACTTTGTACATTTATTGGTTACTGTGAGAGAACAGGATTTACACGGAAAAGTGTTGGGTTCATGCCGAGGGGTTAACCACTCGTTGGGAATCTCGTTGGGAATCATTGGAAATCTTTATGAAATCTCAGGGAATCTTGGAATTTTTTGGAGTGGTTACCCCTTTGGGGTTCATCTTTCTGTGAATATCGTTGGGACTCTTTGGAAATCTTTATGGAATCTCAGGGAATCTCAAGGAATCTCTGGAGTGGTTACCCCCTCGGTTCTTGCTGTAATGTTAGTATACAATAATTAAAATTCTGGTCCCTATGATGAAGCCAACTTCAGCTGAAACTTATCTATCCGTCTCTAATATCCTAAGAAGACAGACACATTGCTTGAGAAAGAATCAGTTTTCTTGTATTTTTAAATCACAGGCTAAGAAGAGGGTGTTAGTGTACTAATACGGTCACCTTACGAAAAAAAAAAAGTCGGTTAACTTTCTTAGATGGCCCAGTAACAACTGTTTGCTTATACACTCGATCAGTCTTCTTAGCTTGTTATTTAGAAGACGAGAACACTGTTTCTTTCTCAAACAAAGTGTGTGTCTTCTAAGGATAATAGACACCGATAGACAGGTCTGAGCTTAAGTTGGTATGGGCATAGATGCCAGTCTGATTTAACTGGTAACCGATATTTATAGAAGGATCATGTATTTCCTTCTTAAGGCTGTGCTTCAGGTGATGGCGCATTTCTTCCACCTATATAAGATTATCATTTTTAAATCGGTCATATCCCTACAACATTACTAAGACTATTTGCGAAATTCAGAGTCTTTTCAATTAATAGAAATTTTTTAAAACTAATCCGCAGCCCGCAATATTAACCTTATGGTTGGCAGAAATGCAACATCAGCTAGAGTAGAACCTTAATATCATAGTCTAATACTTGATGAATACAATGCTACATAGCTGTATTTTAGAGTACAATCACAGCACAGCAAATATTCAGAACTGGGAACTTGCATCGGTCCTGGGTTCGAATCCCAGCACGTATCATTTTTTTTCATTACCTTTCTTGATTGGTCTTGTTCAACCTACCCCGTTCACCTGTTTGTTGTTTATTTTAATTTATTTTAATTTATTCAGAAAATTAATATTAAAAAACGTCTACAAACATCACTGTATCAACAGTCTTAGCATTGTGCAAGTTCCCAGTTACTTAGACCCTTTCAACAACGAAAGGAATAACATACTAGCATTCTTTCTCTCTATTAAACTAATGGTGGCATTCGCCAGTTCCTTAACTTGCCGATAAAGTTTGTAAATTTATCTTCCCGTAAAAGCCGCCGATAACTTTATCCCGCCGTTAAAGGTCCACTAGCTAACGTTATGATAAGGGCGCTATCGGCAGGATGGTGAAAGGCACCAACTTTGCTTATCGGGAGGATAACGCTATTGTGCACTTTTGGGGGGCACTATAGTAGACTTTAGGAACTGGTGATATCCACCCTGATTGTGGTATGGTGGGGGGGGGGGAGTACCGTTCTTTTCGCTATCTAGCTTTAAATGGTGGATTTCGTTAACTTGGAATCAAAGTACGTATCAAATTAGGGTTTAATTATTTTAAATTGAAATTTGGGTGGTATCATTTTAGTTACTGCTGTTGACGAGACATTACTGTATATCAGAACAAACAAAGAAGAAAAAAAATCTAGTTTCTTTAGAAAGTCGTCAAACAGGCGTAAATTCCGCAGTCTGTTCCATGGTAACAAACCCACCGTAAAGGTCCCCGTCAATCTATAACCGCGCCTCACCGCGCCCGGTAGCATTCCCTATCTTACGGCGCGGCTACATGTTCGGGGTGCTTGAGTTTGTAAGGGGCTAGGGAGGTACACTATAGGTTCGCTAGGGAGGTACACGTTTTTTACGCTGTGGAGTCGGTACTGTAAGTCTGTGTTGACTCCCCCGATAGCGATGGGTTAGAAGTCTTCTGCTCCGGTGTCTTAAGACTTTTACTCGCTGATTTGAGCAGGACGTTTTGGATACCAAGGATCGGTGCCTCAAATACTGTGCTAAATAATACCGCAAGTGTGTACGTAAACACCACGTGAGAGACGGTTTCTTGAGCCTGAAAATTAAAAGAAAATTACACCATTGTATATAGTAGTTGTTCATACCTATGAACATTATTAGGTATAGGTAGGACTCTCGCTCGCCCTATGGGCCTATAAATAGCTATGTAAATTAGATATTACCTACCATTAGGTATAGGTAGTGTTAGGTACAGATTAGGTAGGTATCGAAATAATAAGGATGATTAATATGTTGCCTGACTCAGTGTGTCAGACTGCTGACTTCATAGCTGTGGTATGTCAACTTGAGCCTGAGTGACCTGGTAAGTCACCGGTCTAGGTCACTTAAGCAGAGGTTAGACATTTCCACCGCTAGGAGCAGCACCTCTCGGACAGACAATTAGGGCAACTCTTCAGGCCTTAGGTCGGTATGACAAAACCGAATGCTGAGGTCTGAAGAGGGGCATTTGGGCATTCAAGCAGTCAAGGGGATTCGAAGAGTCAAGATTCATTGCGATCAGCGAAGTCCGAGTCGAGATGGGTCTACTCCTTTTAATGTAAGTTATTTTAATATTATATAAATATTTATTGTGTATGCTACTAATATATTATGATGAGTATTAAATGATAACCCCGTATGGTCCATACACGCCTCCGAAACCCCTAGCCGTAGCTAGGGCTAAGAGCTATTCATAACAGTAGGAATATCCAAGGATGATAGATTATAAGGATATTTCATGCGCATGTCTATATATATATATGACTGTGACGTCACCTGTTCGACAGCCTGCTTAGCTTATGACGCCTGATTTGTTTTTAAATTATTGTTGCTATAGCAACAACGGCATCAACCAATACGGTGGTCGAACCGCGCGAACAGCTGACGTCATGCGCCAACCGGACCTATTCCTAACCCGGGAATATCTCTAGCCCTAAGGGCCTTTGGTGAAGTGTATATATCGGGATTGAACTAGGGTTAAATTTTAAAAACTTACAATCGAAAAGTTGGTGAGGTTCCGGTTGTGCCTTAGTGTTCCGATGGCATGGAGCTCGACCAATCCGTTGACCAGATAGGAACAGTAACTTAGGCGACTTAGAACAACCCACACCCGTTTCCGCAGGAACCCGTCAATTTTACCTAGAAACAAGGGATTTACATATCATATTTTATTGGAAGACCTTACACTTCAAATAAGCTTGACATGCTGTGTTAGCCTGCAGATTCATGATTATGTAATTGTAGAGTCGGTGTACACGTCAAATAAACTTGACAGTTGTTAGCCTGCAGATTCATGATTATGTAATTGTAGAGTCGGTGTACACGTCAAATAAAGTGACAGTTGTTAGCCTGCAGCTTCATGATTATGTAATTGTGGAGTCGGTGTACACGTCAAATAAAGTGACAGTTGTTAGCCTGCTGATTCATGATTATGTAATTGTAGAGTCGGTGTACACGTCAAAAAGAATCTAGAATTTTCTAGAATCTTCCTAGAATGGAATGCCGATGATATAGCGGCCTTATTATTGTCATTAAAAAAAATTGTTTTTCTTACCAGCGTTATTTGTAGCACACGCGAATATGACCCATGCAATTCCCAAACACCAGCCGACTCGGTGAAGAGCAGCGTACGAGGCGGCTTCGAACGGATCGTACGGACGTCGGTAAAATATTGCGACCGTAAACATGGCAGAGATGGCTGTGAAAGTCCCGATTATCCACCCGCACCATACCACAGCCTAGAAAAAAATGTGGAAAAATTAAAATATGAAACCAGCCTGTTGTTAGTTTTTTCTGCACATTGTACCTATGAGGATACTATTGGATATTTAAATTTTCTGAAATATAACGTCTCGTGTTGTTAATTTCGGACAAATTTTTTGTTGACAATCACTCGATCATGATTAGATATACCTATTATATTTCAGAACATTTAAATATCCAACAGTTTCGTCATAAAGTGTGTAGGAAAAACGTAAACAAATAGCGAATGTATGTTCGGTCTTAATGTTCTTACACTGAGAAAGCCTGGTTTGGGTCCCCTTACAAGTGAGAGTGAAATATCACGGCATTATCATTGCAATCAAACTCATGTGATAAACGACTGTAATTTTTGAGTAATCAATATTTCTTGAAAACTCCACTTGTAGTTCAATGTAACACAAGTTTATACCAAATTTCATCAAAATCGGTGGGACGGTACAGGCGCTACCACTCACAACAGACCGGACGTTTTCCCAGAAACCACTTTTTTCGACACAGGGAGAATGAGACTCCTATTTTTTTTTAGTAAATTAAAAATGTCTTTCTTACCTTAGGAACTTTATAACCAGATGACTGGATTCTATGAACGACATAGCCAAGAAATAGTCCGACCATGTACGACATTCCCCGCATGTGCGTCTTGATGTATGTAGTGCGATACATCGGGTTCGACGACAGGTCACTAATTTCCCTGGAAAGAATACATAAACAGTAAGGCAGTGCCTCTCATATTCGGCTTCGGCCACTTCATCTTCGGCTTCGGCCAAGAACATCTAACAAACCAACTCATCGGCGCATATGTTCTCTGAACGTCGCGCGTTAAAAAAAAATAATAATAAACAGTAAGGTTTCATGCAGCTCTAGAGGGTTGTTCGGAACCCACCTAAAACTGTAGGTCCCCTTCGTATACTAACACAAAGCTGGGGTTTGGGTGTCGTTGTTAGTCTTGCTTACTTACCCAGCGTACATCATGAGGACAGGATCTAAGTGGTTAACGTAAGTAACAGCGAAGGGGATGGCTATGGAGACCAACGTACTGAGGAAGAGGAGAACTTCCCCAACGCTCTGCCATTTCCACAGGGGATAAATAATCAAGGGGGCTAAGAAGAAAAACTGAGTGTCCACCGCCAGGTACCACGACTGGAACATGCACTGAAAAAAATAAAAAAATAAAAAATAAATAAAACGGACCAATGAAGCATGGTGTAGATTTTGGCGAATCTGCATATCAGCCGCAATAAAGAACTTCTAAGCGGTGTTGTAGAACCCTAAATTTGTTCCAAAGGTCTTCTCCCTTCGTAGATATAGCGGGTTGAAAATCTTGATTTCCGGTTTCATAGTTGAGACAGTAGAGTAGCTGTGTCCTTGTCAGACTCCGATGTATCGATATATTTAGTTTATGATTCCTACAGTTAGCTTATAGTGGGATAGGTAGCAGAAGAAGCGGCGCTTATCAGAAGTAGCCAAAGCTTACGTCACTTTCGGTATTTTTATCTCCTATAGTCCTATACCAACCTAAAATCCGGCCACTTTAGAGTGTAATAACTTTTTATTTCGTAGTCATAATCTACAATGCGATTAATATAGAAACTAAGTCAGCCGTCAGACTACATAATCCAGTCATTTCCTAAGAAGACATGCGATATTTACCAGAAAATCACTGTTGACGTAGTTGTTAACGTAAAGAATATTCGCCCACCATGAGTTCTGACATCTTTCTCTCTCCAGTCCGACTTTTGACTCCCACAGTGGTCCTGACCCCATCTTGTAGAACCAGGTACAATAAATAGCTATAACTATAGCGTACGCTGGAGTCAACCTGCCAAAAAAATTACAGTTTTTGAATGGTCTGTCCCGATAACAAAATTTTACTTTTGTTGTTGCCCTTTTTCGACGAGAAAAGTTTAGGTGGTCTCAGAAAATTTCCCGTACCATTTTCCAACTGACTGGAAATTTTTCTAACGAAAAAAATTCCTGGGCGAGTGGGGATCGAACTCGGGGTCTGTCCTCATCGTGTATCAACACTGGGGAGCTGGTATTTGGTAGTGCTACCAGCTGAGCACGATGGATAATTCTTTAAAAAACCTAGTTTCTATGCTTACCTTACTATCCTGGCTACGTAAATGACTAATGGATTGATGAATTTTCTTCTTTCGAGTTCAACGAGGAGGTGGCGGCAAAGAAGGAAGGCACCAATCATAAGAAAGGTATCAACCAGTAATGGGTTATTCAGCATCATACCATTTTCAATTTTTAGCACTGACTGAAACAAATAAAGTGAAGTTATGATGAAACCAACTTTAAGGGTCCGCTATACCTGACGTGCATTTTTTGCCGCCCATAAGATTAACATTGCGAGCGGCGATTCATTTTCAAGGTTTACCCTTGGTTGGAAAGACACAAAATTTTGCCTGTACCTAGCCCTAACAATGTTCTAGGGAGTGTTCGAAGCAGATTTCCCATTTTTTTTACTGGTTTTCGAGATACAGCACTTTTCTTGAGGTATGCGATGCTAGCATGTGCAAAACAGTTGCAATAAAAGAAACCAGTGAGAAATTGGGAAATCTGCTTCGAACTTTCCCTAGAACATTGTTAGGGCTAGGTACAGGTAAAATTTTGTGTCTTTCCAACCAAGGGTAAACCTTGAAAATGAATCGCCGCTCGCAATGTTAATCTTATGGGCGGCCAAAAATTCACCGTCAGGTATAGCGTCCTCTTAAGAAGTCAAAAACAGTGTCATCGAAAAACTTTGACAAACAGGGAGGTACCTTCTTCAGTAAGTACCTACAACATTTCAGCTACATCACTCTGGAGATGTACTTGTATCGTAAATGTCAAGGTATACAGTAGGTACGTAGGTACACACCTCTTCCTTAAAGTTGGAGTTCATGCTTGGCCCACCAACTAGAAACGCCGAAGCGTGACCCATGAGGATGAAAGACATAGTAATGGCCTTGATACCGAATAGACAGTCCAGGTTGTACGGCGAAGGATTGTACGTAGTCAGCTTCGAAAGGTTTGAATACGCCGAAAAGCAGAGGATCATTCTCATGGAGAGTTCTGAAAAAGGTAAAAAACACAGTCAGCGGTTATTTGCTGAGAATCACGCCCAAAATTTGAGGTACTCCCTGACTATTGGAGCCCAGATACCAGGTACCAGGCCCAGGAAAATCTTGAGTTTCCTGTACATATTATAATCAGGACCTGACTCAGCTTTTCAGTTGGTATTGAGGGCGCATGTCGTTGGTACCGGTATTCGAACTCTAAATCTCAGCCGTGCGAGTCTGTTGTTTTCCCACTAGACTACAGTGAGTTTCTTGTATTGTAGTGATAAAAACTACTTACTATTTGCTAGGGGAGAAGATCGGTTCAGGCACAAATCAACTACTGTTGCAGCACCAACCATAGCGAGGAAAATTGCGACGACCGCTCTGTAAAAAAAAAATAAGGTTCAGCTCGGAGGAACTTTTAAATAAAATCGCTAGCCTGAGGAATTCTTCCCGAGTATTTTGAATACCCGCATGGCATATTTTGTGAACCTACCAAAACTGACCCCGGATGGAGAGTGAGGGGGTCGGAAATGGGTTGAATTTTTTTTAACAACACAACTTGCCTGAGGAAGCTCCCCCGAGAATTTTGAGTACCCACAAGACATATTTCGTGAACATAAAAAAACTCACATATAGGTATTTGGGGGTCGTAATCTCCCGAATTCGAGTTTTCCCAGATATGCCGTTAATGGTGTATTTTTTTTAACATAATATGCACTACTACCTCTGAGAAAATGAACGAAATCGTAGGAGCAAATTTTGAGAAAAAAAATTAAAAACCGGATTTTTTGAGGTTTTTGGGGGGCGGTGCCCCCCATATTTAACTGACGGGGTCCAGACTCGAACGTAGTCTGCGCACGGTGATTTTACACCCATATTCCAAATTTGAACGAAATCGGCCCAACGGTTTGGCCTCTAGCTCTCCATACATACACACACACACATTTATTTTTGATTTTTTTATTTTTGATTTTTTGTGTGGGGGTATAAATGCACTGAAACCTATAGGCTTATTATGCCCCCTTTTGGTGCTCGGCACGTCCTCGAGTCCCCTCTCCTGCGGAGGTAATGGGGTTCAGGGGATTCACGGTGGGTGTGCTCCCTTCTTGTGCCTAAAGCAGTGGCCTCGATAGCCGAGTGGACTAAATGGTCGACTTTTGAGGAGCAGTGAGAGCCGGGTCACACCGGTTCGATCCCGATCCTACCAAAAAGTTTTTCTGATCGACATTCACCTCTGATATGTTCAGCATGTCAAGTGAAATGTATATCGAGGCTGTGGTGGTTCGGAACCCACCTAAAACTGTAGGTCCCCATCGTTTACTCGATGGCTGGGGAGCTGGTATTTGGTAGTGCTGCCAGCTGAGCACAATGGATAGTTCTTGAAAACGGTCTAGTTGCTGGGCTTGTCCCCCCCAACCCTCTACTGCTGCTGTGCCTAAAGCACGTCTTCAAGTCCCGTCTCCCTGAGGAGTTGGAGGATCTTGAAGGGATTTCTAGTGGGTATATCCCGTACCATCGGCATTAGGTTGCCCAGACACTCTGCCCTTTTGCGCGGGCGATAGCTCCGCAATCGGTCAGTTTTGGGGTCTGGGACCTCTGATCGGCGCTTTGCAATGAAAAAAAAACTCAAAATGAAATTTATGCACGATCACAATACTCCTAGAAGTACTTCGTATGCAGGTATGGAAAAGTAAAAATGGCTGGTTGCGCGATTTGAACTCGAGACCTCAGTAGTGCGAGTCTTGGACTTTCCCACTGGTGAGGCCACGTCATCCTGACTTAGGGAACAAACAGTTCACGCACTGAATCTGCGTTTCTGTTATTTTAAATGGGAAGGTCAACTAGTTACCTACTGCTGCGACGAGTCCAAGACAAAAACTGACTTGGTACGACGGTTATTCTTGTTCCTAAAGCACCCGGTTGGGATTACAGAGGTACCAGGTATTTTCCAACTTTGTGGGGATATTGTGGGGACCTACAGTTTTATGTTGGTTCTTCAACCTCGATTTTTGTGGATATGCTGATATGCGGTCAGGTTAGGTTGGTAGGTATGTAGGTAGGTAGGTTAGGCTTTGATAAGATCGGGATTGAACCTGTGCAGTGCCAAAAAAAAGGCACTTACCCCAAAGCGATGTCTCCCCCCTCTATAACGAGTTCCCTCTTGACTTGGCACATATTGGGCGCCACCTCGAAATCGAGCTGAAGACCCTTGAGGCTGGACACATCCACTGCGTGGCTGAGGAACATTTGGACATCTTCTGCTGAGCAAGCTGCTGGAAGACAGAACGCCCAGTGAATCTTGTTCTTTCTGTGTCCTCTTCTATCTTCAGGCACCTGAAAATCAGAAGAAGATGAAGCTGAGATCCAAATATTTGAAGTTTGGCAGAGGCCTTAGGCAAAGTCATGGGCGACTCACGTCAAATAATAGCCTATTCTCGTCACGTTTTGGCAGTAAATCGCCCTTATGACAGACAACAGTCACGTCCCGTCACGATGATGTCTCAGACAGGTAGCATGACGATTCAGTAGGAAGAGCATCTATTTGTACCTTTGAAGGCGCGTTTCCATTTGGGAAAAATGTCACATCACAAGTACATAATATATGTTTTGCCTACAGAAGCAGTTGTGTTTGTAGAAACACTCAGAGCTGGGTCACACCGGTTCGATGCTGATCCTAGGTATATACCTAGTGCTCAGTACATCAGGAAATCATTGGATTATGTACGTCTGATGACTGACTTAGTTTCTGTATTATCGCATTTGCGATTCTGACCACTAAATAAAAAGTTATTACACTCTAAAGTGGCAGGATTTTGGTTGCTTCTGCTAAGCTCCGCATCTTCTGCTATCTATCTCACTGCAAACTAACTGTGGGAACCATCAACAAAAGATATCAATATATATCAAAGTCTGACAGGGATACCTACAGCTACTCTACTTTCTCAATAATGAAGCCGGAAATCAAAATTTTCAGTCCGCTATATCTACGAAGGGAGAAGACCTGGGGAACAAATTTTGGTTTCTGCATGCAATACCCCATAGAAGACCTTTAATTCGGCGATGTAATGAGTCTCCATATTCGATAGGCAACAGCCTCATTCTTAAAATAATCTGATTGCTGGCCTTGTCTTTCCATCCGCCTTAAAATGTAGGCACGTCCCTAATAATAGGTACCCCTGGGTAATTTTTTTTTTTTTTTTTCAAAAGCTGGCTTTATCTGACATCAATAATTTAATATAATTTATAAATTAAAGATATATTTAACCAGAAAATGGGGAATTCCACATTCCAGCAGGTATTAATTATAAAATGCTTAAAGGGAATGACGGATTGCAAAAACTGGATTTTTAGAAGAAAAACCCGACCGTAAAACTTGATCTTGAAAGTGAAAAACTTGTTTCTTGATCGTCTGGGCCTCCCTTAACCTGATCTCTGTCAAATACCTGAGTCGTTGACGTCAAAAAGCACGTGGCATAACATGTGGATTTAGATAAATCGATTTTTTCGCAAAAGGATATGGAAATGGGTGAAGATAAATGTACAAAGATTTAAAAGAATACAAACACAAGTGGTACCAGAACGAGTTTTTTGATTCGAAGGAAACTTTTGGGTGTTCCTTATTGATCTGAAAATTAATAAGTACGAGCTAAAGCGCAGGCTCCGCCTGCTCTTCACCTCGCCACTGCGTGGGGCTAGACACCTGGGCCTTTGGCCTTATGGTTTGTTTTGATTATCTATGAAGGTCGTCCATTTAGCCGCGGCGCGCTGCGGCTAGATTGACGACCTTTAAACTTTTATTAAACGAACGGCGATAGAGCTCAAATTTACCTCACCATACCTACCTACTTTTTAGTAAAAAAAAAAAGAAAAAAAAAAAAATCAAGGGTCCTACAATATCCGCAATTAATCTTCTCACTCAGTATCAAATTTTCGTTCTTTTTTTGTGATTTTATTAAAATTCATTTTGCAAAATGCGTTCCGAGTTTCGACCATTCACAAACGTGGTTTCTCATTTGGAGCACTTTTTTAAAAAGAACGGCCATAGGTAATTACGAAATTCTACTCTACAAAAAATGTTTAAGTACCTAATGTTGTTTTAAACAAAAGTATAATTAAATTTCAGAATAATCCGTCTGTAACTGGGATTGGAGCCAAATCGATCGAAATTCAGTCAAAGACTGCTGTAATTTTCTACTAATTGTAATTTTATTCCAAAGAACCCTCAAAGATCTATTTGCCAACATACTTATCAATTCCTAATGTTATAGATTGAAAACTGAGCTCTTGAATTTTGAATAATTATTCTACCCATCAAAAAATACTTTAAACTTAAAAGGATCCCTCGCGGCCATGATCTTAGACTGGTACACATCAAATTTCATCAAAATTGGGTCATCAAAATACTTATATAGGCTGTGTGTTTGTTATAGAGAATATTCGTTATAGAGAGTTTGTTACATATTAAAGAGAATGTTCGATATAGAGAGCGACCTCGTTATAGAGAGAATGTTGTAGATTATAAAGTGGGGGTGTTCGTTATAGAGAGGGACCTCGTTATAGAGAGAGTGTTGCAGATTATAAATTGGTAATGTTCGTTATAGAGAGGGACCTCATTATAGAGAGTGTTGTAGATTATAAATTGGTAATGTTCGTTATAGAGAGGGACCTCGTTATAGAGAGAATATTGTAGATTATAAAGTGGGGTGTTCGTTATAGAGAGGGACCTCGTTATAGAGAGTGTTGTAGATTATAAATTGGTAATGTTCGTTATAGAGAGGGACCTCGTTATAGAGAGTGTTGTAGATTATAAACTGGTAATGTTCGTTATAGAGAGGGACCTCGTTATAGAGAGAATGTTGTAGATTATAAAGTGGGAATGTTCGTTATAGAGAGGGACCTCGTTATAGAGAGAATATTGTAGATTATAATGTGGGAATGTTCGTTATAGAGAGAGAGAGATGTAGATTATAAAGTGGGAATGTTCGTTATAGAGAGGGACCTCGTTATAGAGAGTGTTGTAGATTATAAATTGGGAGTGTTCGTTATAGATTGTTCGTTATAGAGCGGGACCTCGTTATAGAGAGAATGTTGTAGATTATAAAGTGGGGGTGTTCGTTATAGAGAAACCTCGTTATAGAGAGAGTGTTGTAGATTATAATGTGGGGGTGTTCGTTATAGAGAGGGACTTCGTTATAGAGAGAATGTTGTAGATTATAAAGTGGGGGTGTTCGTTATAGAGAGACACCTCGTTATAGAGAGAGTGTTGTAGATTATAAAGTGGGGGTGTTCGTTCTAGAGAGACACCTTGTTATAGAGAGAGTGTTGTAGATTATAAAGTGGGGGTGTTCGTTATAGAGAGACACCTCGTTATAGAGAGAGTGTTGTAGATTATAAAGTGGGAATGTTCGTTATAGAGAGGGACCTCGTTATAGAGGGAGAATTGTAGATTATAAAGTGGGAATGTTCGTTATAGAGAGGGACCTCGTTATAAAGAGTGTTGTAGATTATAAAGTGCGAGTGTTCGTTATAGATTAGGACTTCGTTATAAAGAGAAGGTTGTAGATAATAAAATGGTAATGTTCGTTATAGAGAGAGACCTCGTTATAGGGGGAGAGTTGTAGATTATAAAGTGGGAATGTTCGTTACAGAGAGGGACCTTGTTATAGAGAGAATGTTGTAGATTATAAAGTGGGGGTGTTCGTTATAGAGAGACACCTCTTATAGAGAGAGTGTTGTAGATTATAAAGTGGGGGTGTTCGTTATAGAGAGACACCTCGTTATAGAGAGTGTTTAAGATTATAAAGTGGGGGTGTTCGTTATAGAGAGACACCTCGTTATAGAGAGTGTTGTAGATTATAAAGTGCGAGTGTTCGTTATAGATTAGGACTTCGTTATAAAGAGAAGGTTGTAGATTATAAAGTGGTAATATTCGTTATAGAGAGAGACCTCGTTATAGAGGGAGAGTTGTAGATTATAAAGTGGGAATGTTCGTTATAGAGAGTGTTGTAGATTATAAAGTGGGAGTGTTCTTTATAAATTAGGACATCGTTATAAAGAGAAGGTTGTAGATATGTAGATTATAAAGAGGGAATGTTCGTTATAGGGAGTGAGTGTTTGTTATAGAGAGAGTGATCGCCAGGACTTCCTTACCGTATATACTTACCTACTTATCGGTGAAAAAGAAAAAATGAAATAAAAAAAAAAAGTCCCGCCAGTATTTGATCCCTGACCCCCTCACATGATAGGCTACTGTTGGAACCACTGCACCAAAACCACATAGCTGAGTTTGGAAGCCACAGTCCCATATAACCAATAGTCTCTGCGTCATCTGTAACAAACTCACTTTTCTATGACAAATTTTGAAAGGTTAATTTCTAAATCGTCAAAAATTCAATAGTTTCATCTTTAGTAGCCTTATTTAATTAAATTTAATTAAATAATATAAAAAATTAAATAAGTAGTTTTTATTTTAATATAATTCAAGGTTTCCAAATTCCTTTGGCATTTCCTTTGACCGCGCTTGGCGTCTGCTAGAAATGGCGCGAAATCAAATATCCGAAAATAAATCCGTTTATTTTTTTATTTTTTAAATATTTTTTTTTCTGTACTTTCTCAAAACATTTTATGCATGTATTGCATATCAAATTGTAGCTTAAACAATGACATCCATTAATATACCTTTTTATTTCGTACATCTTTATAATTCGGTGTGATATGTTAGTTTCTGTAGAATTTTTTTAGTGGTTTTCAACGTATGATGGTCAATGATGCGCTTAGAAATGGATATTTCTTCATAGTTTGGGGTAAGCTTTGCTGTGTCTTAAAGCCTGATTCATTCCGAATAAGAAATGTATAAAAAACTACAATGTTATCGGTTTGGCGTGTGTTTAAATTGTAAAACTAAACAGCGCTACAAACAAAAAAATTTCCGAAAATCATTTTCCTCAATCAAAAAGTCGTTTATTTCGTTAGCTGGCACGGTTTAATTTGTGTTTATCTTGTAGTGCATTTCATGAGGAATAAAATGAGCTATTCAGATCAACTGTAGCTCGAAAGATGCAAAAAGCCACAAAGAAACCCCGAAACCCTACACTACCCCATTTTCTTAGAGTTCCGCAACTCGTAACTTTTGCACGGCCTCTTAAGGCTCAGCGATTTTACGTTTATTATAACTTGACATGCGGAATCTCTGTAGTGGCAAACACATTTTTGGGACACCGAGAGGATTTTAATATAGTGGGATACGTTTTTAACACCATAACCATGATCACTCACCGGGAGAATTTATTCAGCTCAATCCCTGGTCATAAGCCAATTGGACCATTGTCAAAACTCCCAGACTGACTATGATGGGGACCTACAGTTTAAGGTGGGCTCCAAGACAACAGGTACGCACTGTTGTACTATCCACTATGTACTCGCGATAATTGGAAAATTTAAGAGGAAACATATCGCCCCGCCGATGTTCGAACTCGTGACTTCCTGATGTCAGAATGACCATTATCGAGGAGTTAACCACTCCAGAGATTCCTTGAGATTCCACTGAGATTCCTTAAAGATTTTCAAAGATTCATAGAAAGAAGAACCTCGAAGGGGTAACCACTCCAAAACAACTCCAAGATTCCCTGAGATTTCATAAAGACTTCCAATGATTCCCAACGAGATTCCCAACGAGTGGTTAACCCCTCGACCATTTAGACTCCCCTAAACTGGCCCATTTGTTTGTTGTCAATCATTGTTGGCTTTTTCGTACTCTGTACAGGCCCGGGACCTACAGCATACTTGGTTCACTGTTCCACCACCCAAGGTAAATGAAAAATCTGAGAGAAAAAATCTTGGCCCGCCGAAGTTCGAACTCCGTTCACCAGTCCAAAATTTAGCCATCAGAGTCTTTTCCTCCTCTGAGCCATTCTTGGCGCTAAAACCTTCATATAGTTCCGCGAAGTCCTTGGTTCTTCCCGCTACTTGAGCCAAGTTAATCTTTGAAACTCTTGATTAACCTTCTAGGATTAGCCATCTGCTTCCACGTTTCATTCATTTGGCACGTCCCTAAATAGAATAATTAACATAGTGCCAGGAACAGCATAATAAAGTTAGTTGGCAAGCCGGAGTCCCTAACAATAACTTTGTTACCGTAGACTGCCATATAACTGTTTAACGAGTTCTTGCTTCGTATTTATCAAGCCAACCGCACTTTGAAGTTTGAAGAGAGATTTTTTTTTTTCGGGGTTGCCTATTTATACAGATCCACCTTTATTCTTTACTTTGCATCTATTTTTCTTGGGTTGGTGTTAAGGCTGAATCCGCTGAATATACATTCTCTATTTTTAACGTCATTACTCATGAAGCTATGTTATGATTTTACGATCGAGTGATTTTTGTCACCAAAAAAATTGTCCAAAATTAACCGATCGTGAAATCACAACATAGCCTCATGAGTAATGACGTTAAAAAGACATATTATATTTCAGAATATTTAAATATCCAATAGTTTTCTGAAGTCCAAACCTATGTTGGACTCATAGCGCCTTTTTTGGCCGAAGCTATATAAGGAGGGTTCTGCCGAAATCAGACATAGGAGTAAGTCGAAGGAAAAATCAAATTTCCTTCTACCAGGATTGGAACCCATACCTCTCAAGACGCGGGATGGGATGGGAAGGATGGCCATCCCTAAGCTGCCATTCCAGTCCTCCATTCCCGGACGCATGGCGTAGTGTGTTCCTACCTTTAGAGTGTCCCATGCGGTGTGTCGAAAATCAACCGGGTCTGCCTGAACCTGGTCCTGCCTCAGACCAGACAGCAGTACTGTAGCCAGGCAGTACTGTCCGGTCAACCATTCTGCGCCTCCTTTCGAGTCAGGTACTTCGGTAGCAACGTCCAGGCATTCGTCGAAATTCCCGAAATGATAGTTCGATCCGTACAGAACTCCTTCAGGAATTTTCGTCCCTGCGTCAAACACTGAAAAGAAAAATAATAAGTTAGAACAAATACCTACGAGGGGTGATCGAAATTTTTTGTCACCTCTGTTCTGCGACCTCGTTTTTTGTGGCAGACCTCGAAGAAAACTGTTATGTTGTCGATAACTTTCTTCATAGTTTTTCGTTCCATGGTCCCCAAAACCACCCAAAATGGAAATGGAGTATAGGTTTTTCACTATACTTCCCGAGGGTTTAACCACTCCAGGAATCTCGTTGGGAATCTCAAGCAATCGTTGGAAATCTGTATGAAATCTCATCAGGGAATTTTGGAAATTTCTGGAGTGGTAACCCTTCGGGGTGCATCTTTCCACGAATCTCGTTGAAAATCTCAGGAAATCTTTGGAAATCATCACGCAATCTCAGGCAATCTCAAGTCTCAAGCCTCCTTAAAGTTCACAATATCGTTATCCTCCAGAAAAGAAAATCCTGCCGATAGCGCTGTTATCTTAACGTTAACCAGTGGACTTATAACGGCAAGGTAATATTCTGTTACTTTTTCGGGTAGGTAATTTTGCGAACTTTATCTGGACCATAAGGAACTAAACTAGGTACAGGTAGGTAGGTACTAAGTAGGATTTTTTCTTGTATCCGAAATGTGTAGAACAAAAAAAAAGTTGGTTCGACTAAAATTATTCAACTGTAATCAGTTCAGTCTCCTATAATCATTAGTGTATGTGTAAAACTCCGGTAAAACTTGTTTGTATTTAAATCACGTGTATTTTTTGAAAGTAGTGTTATTTCCAAATTTCCATGTTATGCATGAAAATGGGCCAAATCAGCAAGAGCCATCATATGAACATTTTGCCACAAAGCTGTAATTTTTCGACCTGATTGTTCTAGATCCTCTTATCTCCCTGGCAATTAAACCGTTAAATAAAAGTGCAGATTAGGTAAACAAGTTTTCCTTGTATTTTAATGTTTTAATAGGCGTTACATTGTGGCATGTGGTACCGAGGGGGTGGGTTTTGGCCGTCTAGTTGCCTACCTTCCTGGGGTCGCTAGGTCATCTGTCTACCCAATTCCTTACCTCTTCCTTCCCAGGCTACAGGTCCTCGCATCTGGTGGAGCGCCGAACTGAGTCCGGTGCCGCTTGTTCCGTCTCGCACCTGGTAAACTATTACCTACTTCACTGCCGGTCGCCGCACTGCACTATTAGCACTGTATCCACGCCTATGAGAGATACCGAGAGAGAACATAACCGTACCATAGTGTGTGTAAACAAAACATGGCTGCAGGGTTGCCAACTTAAATTATATAAAATTATATAAAATATTTTATTGGCCAAACTGGATAGGAGGAAAAATTCGTTATTATTGCCATATTGAGTCAAGACTTGATTTGTTAATATTATGTCTGTAACCTTTTTTGGATGTTCTTTTGGATGATTGGAATTTTCCCCGTAAGTAATTACCTACCTAAACATGTATTGAAACTTCTCAAATAGAACTAGGGGTTAATTTCTCTCTCGGTGTCTTTCATAGGCGATGGCTGAGTAAACTATCGTGGGGGGCCTGGTGGGGGCCACCAGTGCCATTTTGAGCTCCTGAATGATGTAAGCAAGACTACCGTTACCCGTTACCTACCCAGTGCTGATGGTGCCGTGCGGCGACCTGGCGGTGGTGCTTACCTACCGTTGTTGTGCTGGTGTGACCTATCTGCTTTGTTCGTGAGTGGCGTGATGCCACCCTGCTGACTCAGTTCTGCGCTTCTACCCAGGTGACTTTGTTCCTTATTACCTGTGTAGACTGCTCTTTGTTACGATACTTACAATTGGACCTCCGTCCAACGGCGCCACCGCCATCTTTTTCGTCGCCGCCGTTTCATTTGTTTTACCGTTCCCGCAACCGCTTTCTTTGTAGAGTAAATACCTACCTGAAGTTTAACTACCGTTAAATTTTAACAATCCTTTGGTTGACCTATCATTGGACTTGCTTATTTTGGATCTACTTGCTGACTACCGCTTGCCTCAATTTCATGTATTTAGGTAGGTAGGTATTTGTTATAGTTTTTTTTCCTTTTTCTCATTTCCGGTTGCGACGTTCGTACAACCCTAACGTAATATGTACCTACTATTACTTCATTTATTCATTTAGTTGCTTATTTAATTCAGGACTAAATAATGGTACTGGTCCTACCTGTGCCCTCCTTGTTAATGTTATTTCAATTGAAGAAGAAAATTAAATTTACTTAGTTACTTGTACCTATTTTTTTTGTATTCCCCATCCCTTCCTTTTCCCCCTCTAGACCCAGTTTCGAACCCTCCCTACGACTCTATTTTCGCTACGCTATTTCCCCGGGTGGTCTAGGGACCTCACGAAGGGTTGGCTGGTTGGCCACCTTACGGCCTGGCGCCCGAAACTTCCCCCTCTTGCCACAATTTGGCGCCCGAACAGGGACCCTGTTTTCTACACATTTTCATTTTTTTTTTGGGCCTGTTTTTACTGTTTGTTTTTTCTCGTAAAGTTTTCTATTCGAACCTCCTACTATGGCTGGAAGATGTGCATACGTCCGCTCCCTGCTGAAGCCAGAGCTCTGCACCTTCCTCGACGCTCTCGGAAGCCCGTACGAGTCGTCGGACACTGTTGACAACCTCCGGAAGACGGCCATGAGCTGGATAAAGGATCAAGAGATTCAGTACCATGAGTTGCCGTTCGTCGATGGTACCGACCCGGAAAAGTACCGCCCAAAAGCCTTAAATCCTCTAACGCCGTCCCCCAGGATTCAGCTGGAAGACCCGTTTGTCGAAATCGGTAATCCTGGGCGAACGAATAACGAAGATAAGAAGTCTGGGGAGCCTCTGCAGAAACCTACCAGTGAACTCTCCGCCGTGGACTTGGCGCGCCTGGCTGAAATGATGATAACCCTGACGGAACATCGTGACGAGGGACGCAAGCGTGACTTCGCCCTCCTTGCCGAGTCTCTCGCGGCAAGACTGCCCTCTATCGCGCCACCGAAGCCTTCCTTCCAGGATTTTCAAAAGGAGTGTCTCCGGCGGAGCCTACGCTTCAGTGGAGAGTCAACAGAACGATTGGACGTGTTCCTGCGTGACCTAGCCTCAGTTCGTCGCCTCTTCCCCCTAGAAGACAAAGACCTGCTTGACGCCTTTCCTCTTCTGCTGACTGGGGCCGCGGCCAGTTACTTTGAGGCAAACCGTCATAGGTGGTCTTCTTGGTTGGCCTGCGAAACACAGCTTAAAGAAGTGTACTTGCCTACGGACTACGACTACCTTATGAGACGTGACCTGTACCTCCGGACGCAGTGCGCTGAGGAAAAGGTGGACCACTTTCTTAGCATCCTGCAAAACGTGAACAGCTCTTTGAAGCGGCCACACCCAGAGACGGACTTGGTTGGAATTGCGACGCATAATCTCCATCCCCTCTACCGGCAAGCCGTTGCTGGCCAGACGTTCCGGACTATGGACGACCTTGCCCGACACTGCCGCCTGGTTGAAAATGCCCGCAGCTTGGCGAAGCAATACGAGCCACCACCGAGTCGACTTCTCTCTGACCCTATGTTTGCACCTCGGGGTAAAGCTTCTAAGCCGACGACAACCCAAGTCCCGCCAGCGAAAGCCAAACCCTCGGTTCCGGAAACTACGGGCAAGCCGACCACTCAGACAGCAGTGCCTCCAGTATGCTTCTCGTGCAGACAGCCCGGACACATGGCCAGGGAGTGCCCCAAAGGGCGATCATCGGCCGCAGTCGTGGAACTATCAACCGAGAACGCCGACGCATCTGACGAAGATCAGGAAAACTCCAGCGGAGAGTGAAGACGGGGAACAACTCTCCTGAACCCGAATCCCCGAGTTTAGATCCCGAGACGCGGGCGCTGTTTTTGGGAGACTCCATCTTCCGCCACCTTTCTCGGAGTCTGTACGTCCCCGACGCTCAAGTAGTCACGTGGCCTGGCTGCACCTTGGAGCAAGCCGATAGCCGGATTCAGAAACTAGAAGCCTCTCCTCGCTTGGTCGTTCTTCACTTCGGGACTAACAACCTCCGTCCCGGAGTCGAGCCGAGAGCGATGTGGAATCCGACGTACCAGCTGCTCGAGACAACCAAGAGGGCGTTCCCTATGGCAGAGATCCACCTGGATTCCGTGCTGTACCGAGCTGACTTGGATCCAACGTTTATTGACGAGACCAACGAGATCCTGAACGACGCTTGCGCCGTTGCCGGCTGCAACTTCCTACAGTTGTCGTCCTCCTTCGAAGCGGCTCATCTTCAACCCGATGGAATTCACCTCAAACCCCGAGGCGTAGAGCGCCTAGCCGATTGCTTCGCTGATGTTGCTGCTTTGGCGCCGGATGACGAACTCATACCTTGGCTTTCTAGTCCTGCCGAGCGACAGATGGATAACTTCACCACAGTAGCTGCATACTGGGCACAGGGAACAAATAATGGAGATCAGCAGTCAAGCTCTTCCCCGCAGTCATCTCCGAGACTCTACGTACATTGTACCATCGGTGGAGTAGCGGTGTCTGCTTTGCTTGATTGCGGCGCGTCCAACAGCCTACTCCCCAGTAGCATGATTCCTCTTCTAGCTTCACAGAATATCCACACGACCTCGAAGGAGCGGTGCTTGAAACTCGCCGATGGTGCTGCCGTGAAGTCACCTGGGCAAGCGGAAGTTCCAGTCGACATCAATGGTGCCACTTGGACCGGAAAGTTCCTATTTCTGGATGGTCTGCCTTACCAAGCGATCCTAGGTATTGACTGCATGCGAGCGATGAGCATGGTTATCGACTACTCTCTGCCCGCAGTAACAGTGAAGAGCACAGCTGGTCAACAGGAGGCTCCCATTCAGATTTGTTGTATTGGGCAATCGACCGACGCCGAAGATGGCCCCGTCACCCGAAACCATCCTGACCTCAGTGAGAAGGACTATGCTGCATTCGAGGACTTCCTGGCGAAATGGAAGGACGCCTTCGAAGGCAGCAAGGCCCTAACCCATGTCGCAGAACACCGGATATACCTCGAGCCGAACGCAGTGCCACTGAAGCAGCGTCACTACCCAGTCTCACCCGCCATGGCAGAGGTAATCAAAGATGAAGTCAAGAAGCTCCGGGACAAAGGCCACATCGAACCTTCGATCAGTCCTTGGTCTAGTCCTTTGGTGGTAGTTCCTAAGAAGAATGGTGAGAAGCGTGTCTGCGTCGACTACAGGGCTTTGAACGCACGCACGATCAAGAACTCCTACCCGCTGCCGTATCTTCAGACCGTACTGGACTCCCTAAAGGACAGCAACTTCGTTTCCTCGATAGATCTCAAGAGCGGCTTCCATCAGATCCCCCTGGAATCCTCTAGTAAACCCATGACCGCGTTCACGGTGCCAGGAGGCGGTGGGTTATACCAGTATACTGTCATGCCATTTGGACTATGCAACGCGCCGGCGTCGTTTCAGAATTTAATGGACGTCGTATTACAGCCTCTCCTGGAGCAAAACCGTGTCCGGGTGTACATGGACGACCTCATCGTAGCCACGAACACCCTAGAGGAACACATCGACGTGCTCCAGGAGGTCTTCCAGCTTTTGCGGCAAGCCGAGTTAGCTGTCAACTGGAAGAAGTGCCATTTCCTGCAGCCAGAGTTGGAGTACCTGGGACACATCGTTGGCCGTGGCATGCTAAAAGCGTCACCGACGAAGATTGCAGCGGTCATCGAATATCCGGAGCCTCGCACCGTTCGTCAAGTGAGATCCTTTTTAGGAGCCTGCGGTTGGTTCAAGAGGTTCATCCCTGAGTTTGCCAACACGGCTGAACCACTGACTCGACTTTTGAGGAAGGATGCGGATTGGGATTGGAGCGATGAGCAACTCAAGGCGTTCTCCACCCTCAAGGCCTGTCTGACGTCCGCACCTGTCCTTCGCTGCCCGGACTTCAGTCTCCCTTTCGTCATTGAGACGGACGCCAGTAACGTTGGAATCGGAGCGGTATTACGGCAGAAAATCGATGGTGAACACTACGTCGTCGCATATGCTTCCCGCACACTCAACAAGGCGGAGCGAAATCTGTCAACCACACACAAGGAGCTGTTGGGTGTTCTGTTTGGCATCGAGAAGTTCCGGCCCTACGTTGAAGGCACCCACTTTCAAGTGGTCACGGATCACAGCGCTTTGCAGTGGCTGAAGACCCTGAAGAACCCAACGGGAAAATTTGCAAGATGGGTCTTGCGACTCAGTCAGTACGACTTCGAAGTGGTGCACAGGAAGGGGACGCAAATGCCGGTCAGCGACTGCCTGTCACGGGCTCCCTACAACGACGTGCCACATGCTTCTGAGGACGGACATGTTGCCGCCGTCACTGTAATACCCGACATCGCTGATTCCAGGGACCCATGGTACGTGGGCCTCCGGGACAAAATCCGAAGCAATCCGGCTGCCTACCCTTCGTTCAAGATAGAGCAAGACCGGGTCTACAAAAGGATTGATGACAAGATCCTGCTACATCCAGTCTGGCTGTTGGTGGTACCTACAGAGCTGCGACCCGTCCTCATGGAGCAATACCACTGTTCGCCTACGGCTTCACACCTCGGGTTTCTGAAGACCTTAGAAAGGATTCGTCAAGAATACTACTGGCCGAACATGTATGTACAAATTCGAGCGTACGTCACCAAGTGCCGAACCTGCCAGCAGTTTAAGGCTCCAAACGTCCAGCCTGCCAGCAACATGTCGTCGGAGCCTCCGTCGCTGAAGCCGATGTCCGTAGTCTCGATTGACTTCATTGGTCCACTCCCAAGAACAAAGAAGCAGAACCGGCATGCCCTCGTTGTGTTGGACGTCGCGACGAAGTATGTAATAGCGATCCCGATCCGGTCAACGACGAGTGCTGCTGCCATTAAAGTTCTGCTGAATGACGTAATCCTCGTTCATGGAGCACCTGAAGTCCTAATGGCAGACAATGGATCCGCCTTTGTCAGCCAGGAGTTCCGGGAGTTTTGTGAGCGCTATAACATGAAACTGCACCACGTGCCACGCTACTACGCTCGGGCCAATCCCGTGGAAAGGTCAAATCGCACGATCAAGACCTCTCTTGCGATCTACGCCCACGACGACCAGCGTTCCTGGGACGACCATCTGCGGTTCGCAACCTTCGCCATCAACTCAAGCGTGTCCGAAGTGACGGGTTTTACGCCAGCGCGCCTTATGTTTGGACGAGAGCTCCGTTCACCGCTATCCTTGTTGCGCCCCGTTGGAGACTCCACCGTGACTGACTTCGATGCGGCGATGTACGATCAGACTGTCCAACATGAGATTGCACTGACCTACGAGAAGGCGCTTGAGTCTGTTAAAAAGGCAAAGCGGCAACAAGCGCAACAGTATAACTTGCGGCATCGTGGCGATGAGTTCCCGCAAGGCAGCCTCGTTTGGAGGCGCAACTTCACGCAAAGCCAGGCGGCCGACGGGATCGCAGCCAAGCTTCTCCCAAAGTTCGTCGGGCCTTTTATTGTGGAAACTGTTCTCTCTCCAACCCAGTATCAACTCACGACGCTGAACGGCAAGGACGCGGGACGATGGCCATCGATACATCTGAAGGCGGTTGTCTGACATCGCTACGCAAGCTACGCTCTTTTTAAGAGGGGGGTAATTTGTGGCATGTGGTACCGAGGGGGTGGGTTTTGGCCGTCTAGTTGCCTACCTTCCTGGGGTCGCTAGGTCATCTGTCTACCCAATTCCTTACCTCTTCCTTCCCAGGCTACAGGTCCTCGCATCTGGTGGAGCGCCGAACTGAGTCCGGTGCCGCTTGTTCCGTCTCGCACCTGGTAAACTATTACCTACTTCACTGCCGGTCGCCGCACTGCACTATTAGCACTGTATCCACGCCTATGAGAGATACCGAGAGAGAACATAACCGTACCATAGTGTGTGTAAACAAAACATGGCTGCAGGGTTGCCAACTTAAATTATATAAAATTATATAAAATATTTTATTGGCCAAACTGGATAGGAGGAAAAATTCGTTATTATTGCCATATTGAGTCAAGACTTGATTTGTTAATATTATGTCTGTAACCTTTTTTGGATGTTCTTTTGGATGATTGGAATTTTCCCCGTAAGTAATTACCTACCTAAACATGTATTGAAACTTCTCAAATAGAACTAGGGGTTAATTTCTCTCTCGGTGTCTTTCATAGGCGATGGCTGAGTAAACTATCGTGGGGGGCCTGGTGGGGGCCACCAGTGCCATTTTGAGCTCCTGAATGATGTAAGCAAGACTACCGTTACCCGTTACCTACCCAGTGCTGATGGTGCCGTGCGGCGACCTGGCGGTGGTGCTTACCTACCGTTGTTGTGCTGGTGTGACCTATCTGCTTTGTTCGTGAGTGGCGTGATGCCACCCTGCTGACTCAGTTCTGCGCTTCTACCCAGGTGACTTTGTTCCTTATTACCTGTGTAGACTGCTCTTTGTTGCGATACTTACAATTGGACCTCCGTCCAACGGCGCCACCGCCATCTTTTTCGTCGCCGCCGTTTCATTTGTTTTACCGTTCCCGCAACCGCTTTCTTTGTAGAGTAAATACCTACCTGAAGTTTAACTACCGTTAAATTTTAACAATCCTTTGGTTGACCTATCATTGGACTTGCTTATTTTGGATCTACTTGCTGACTACCGCTTGCCTCAATTTCATGTATTTAGGTAGGTAGGTATTTGTTATAGTTTTTTTTCCTTTTTCTCATTTCCGGTTGCGACGTTCGTACAACCCTAACGTAATATGTACCTACTATTACTTCATTTATTCATTTAGTTGCTTATTTAATTCAGGACTAAATAATGGTACTGGTCCTACCTGTGCCCTCCTTGTTAATGTTATTTCAATTGAAGAAGAAAATTAAATTTACTTAGTTACTTGTACCTATTTTTTTTGTATTCCCCATCCCTTCCTTTTCCCCCTCTAGACCCAGTTTCGAACCCTCCCTACGACTCTATTTTCGCTACGCTATTTCCCCGGGTGGTCTAGGGACCTCACGAAGGGTTGGCTGGTTGGCCACCTTACGGCCTGGCGCCCGAAACTTCCCCCTCTTGCCACAACATCACAATCTGGAGTTATTAGAAAAGCATGTTTTTAGGTAGTTTTTTTTTAATATTCAAAATTCATGTTGCATACATCACGTTAATTTGGTTAATTTAGGGATGATAAGATGAACAGCAATGGCCGATGGCATTAGATAATGTCCTATTTATCACGACAAATGCATCGAGGCCATCCGGTTGGACTCAAATGAAGAATTGATTGCGTAAAAGAATCAGTAAAAGTGGAATCGATCAGGGTCAATGCGTTCAACAATCCTAGAAGCTAGACGTTCATCTGTAATATACCTAAGTAAGTAAGGTAAGGTAAGTAGGAGATTATAATAGTCAACTTCGATGGCATGAGGTCACGGCGACGACTAGACGGCTACTCCTCGTACCTGTCTAACTTTGACCCCCCAGCCAGAAAATATGGCCCTATGGTGGAAACAACTTCACCTCAGACCTGTCTCTATTATCCTAAGAAGACAGACACTTCCAGAAAGAAACAGGCTAAGAAGAGGGTGCTAGTGTATAAGAGAAGGGTCTGATAGCGTCACCTTACGAAAAAAAAGACGGTTAACTTTGTAAGATGGGCCAGTAACAGCTGTTTGCTTATACACTCTATCAGTCTTCTTAGCCTGTTTATAAGAAGACAAGATCATTGTTTCTTTCTTAAACAAAGTGTCTGTCTTCCTAGGTTGACAGAGACAGGTAGACAGGTATGCTCTAAAGTGTGGGATGCGCTGGGTGGCCCCTCTCAGTGGCCGAGTGGTTATGGGGTCCGCTTTGTGTCCTGAGAGGTCCGGGTTCGAATCCCGGCGGAACAGAAAAATTTTCCGCTTTCGACATGGATGTATTGGCTTCGGCCCACTCCTAAACTGGCTTCGGCCCACTCATATTCGGCTTCGGCCACTTCGTCTTCGGCTAAAAACTTCTAACTAACCAACTCATCGGACACTGAGACACCTTTTCGGGGAAATAGGGATATTTCGTATTTTATATATGTATATGAAAATGATTTTTGTTAACGCTGAAGACTGGTACATACTTAATATACATATTTATACTGAACTTTTATGTACCTATTGTACCTACCTACTTCTGGGTGTGTAAGCGATTGGTATCACGCGAGGGACTGCATCCAATCTAGGTATATTATTCAGGATCAATATTTTATATGCAAATTGCTGTGCAAAGTCTAATGTAAACTTTTCTCACGACGTAATGTCGATGCAAAGATGATAAAGTGTTTTTTAAGTAACAATTAACAATAATACAAAAAACATGTCTGTTATATATTAATAATAATAAATAATAATAATGTATTTTAAGTCACACACACACGACTTCTTCGGAAGGCCATGTATAGTGGTTCCACCTGGTAGGCCCTAGCCACATGCCATGCGTTCTGGAATGGGGGGCTGGAATGGCAACTCAGGGATGGCGGGTACCCACACAAAAACTGCCGTCTCTCCCCCCTATACGTCCGGGGATGCGAACTCCCCAGAACGGCCGTCCAGAGGTCACAAACACCTCAAGTAATGAGAAGCGTGTCGTCCGACATGGTGTCATCACCGATCGTACCCACAGTGAGAAGTTCTAGGTCGTAATGAAGAAAAATAATAGCACTACGGTGAGGCGATCGCGGTCGGTGGGTTTTTCCACGCAAACCCGCTAGGTCAGTACTCTAAGGATGCGTCCCACCATACTCGGTTAACGTTAAACTCCAGTTAAATTTCAATTATTGCACGGTAAAAACCGAATTTAACTGGAGTTTAACCGTTAACCGTTAACCAGTTAAAATTAAACTAGATATTTTGTCCTATGTTTACCATGTTAAATTTAACATGGTAAATCTCCAGTTTAATTTTAACTGGGCATGGTGGGATGCACCCTTAGTATCATGGAGCAGTGCGTAGAAGTTTAGAAGTTCGTCTTCGGGTATAGCTAGTTTAGTTAGCAGAGGGTTGGGGGGGACAAGCCCAGCAACTAGACCGTTTTCAAGAACTATCCATTGTGCTCAGCTGGCAGCACTACCAAATACCAGCTCCCCAGCCATCGAGTAAACGATGGGGACCTACAGTTTTAGGTGGGTTCCGAACCACCACAGCCTCGATATACATTTCACTTGACATGCTGAACATATCAGAGGTGAATGCCGAGCAGAAAAACCTTTTGGTAGGATCGGGATCGAACCGGTGTGACCCGGCTCTCTCTGCTCCTCAAAAGTCGACCATTTAGTCCACTCGGCTATCGGGTATAACGGAACCATGCACTTTTTTTCTACTTTTCTGTCAATAAATTAAAAAAAATATATTTATATATCGTGGGCTATTATATTATCTCAGAATATTTAAATATTAAAAGGTAGTTGGGTCCGCTTTGTGTCCTGAGAGGTCCGGGTTCGAATCCCGGCGGAACGGAAAAATTTTCCGCTTCGGCCCACTCGTAGTCGGCTTCGGCCAAAAACATCTAACAAACCAACTCATCGGCGCAAGGAACTTATATGTTCTCTAAACGTCGCGCGTTAAAAAAAAAAGAAAAAAATCAAAAGCTAAGTAATAGGTACAATTTTAAAACAAAACCATGGATATATTAGGGTTTAACTATGACACAGAATTATTTTAACCTCAGTTAAACATTAAACCTTGATGTCATGTCAATGTCAGGTACAGCCTTACTCAGCGCTTCTTAAGAGCGAAAAATTCGCATTGAAAAAACCGCTTGGCTACCCCTCTAATGAGTTTAAGAAGTAATGACTTATCCCAGTATGTAATTATCTCTGCCGGCCGGTAGTAGGTACTTTTGCCATTTGCCATGTACTATATTTAGATGGAAGTGTGTCGGTACTGTACCTGTACCTACATCTTGCTCAGATCCACCTTAAGAGGACGCTATACCTGACGATGCATTTTTTGCCGCCCATAAGATTAACATTGCGAGCGGCGATTCATTTTCAAGGTTTACCCTTGGTTGGAAAGACACAAAATTTTGCCTGTACCTAGCCCTAACAATGTTCTAGGTCGTGTTCGAAGCAGATTTCCCAATTTCTCACTGGTTTCTTTTATTGCAACTGTTTTGCAAATGCTAGCATCGCATACCTACCTCAAGAAAAGTGCTGTATCTCGAAAACCAGTAAAAAAAATGGGAAATCTGCTTCGAACACTCCCTAGAACATTGTTAGGGCTAGGTACAGGCAAAATTTTGTGTCTTTCCAACCAAGGGTAAACCTTGAATATGAAATGCCGCTCGCAATGTTAATCTTATGGGCGGCAAAAAATGCACCGTCAGGTATAGTGGACCCTTAAGTCAACGCAGCCTCCAACCTCGCTAGGCTGTAATGACTCCATTAGAACCAATGTCATTCTGCGCAGGTATATGATATACCTGTATATTTATATAATGATATACCAAGGTATATATTCTATTTCCCAAAGTATGTGAAAAAATTGTTCTATAGCTATACCATTGCAAGAATTATCCATCGATTTGATAGCGTTGGGATCTTACAAAAGGCAACCACCTGACCACTCGGCTACCGAGGTTGTTGTCAGTGGCAGGTATACATACCTCAACTGCGCATATAAAGCTAATTATAGAGCACTATGCCTGAGTCACTTAGGTATTACGGTTGAGTGGTAAATAAAAGTACTTCAGAGGTGAAGGGGTGACCTTGGCCTTGTTACCTAATAATTTTTCGATATGTGGAGATAAATAGTTTGGTTGCAGTGCGGCCTAGATCAGGATATGCACTCACTAGTTCTGAAGGCTGAAGATAAAATGCACCGCCGCTCATGCATTTCTGTATGGCCCTCAGCTAAGCTATTATGTAGGCAGCTCAGCTGGCTGATGCTGCTACTATATCGCCCAGCATGGTCCTATATGGCCCACTGTGTATGGGGTAGGGTAGTACAGTCCATTATGTGGGCAGCAGCACTGGTGAAGGCTGCTTTCGTGGGCCAGAGTGGTACGTACTGATCTGTCTTTCAGTATCCGGCGAATGGACTCAAGAGGACTCGGTATCTAGTCCCAACGTACCGAGATTTTTTTCGGGGGTATTTTTTCCAGCACGAAACTTGACTCTGTTGGAAGCCATCTGTTTCATGATGGCCTTGAGCTACTACTGCGTGACATTCCCATACAGGTCACTATAGTCAGCAATTGAACTAGAAAGCCTAGGTCTGGTTCTGTCACTCGTACCAAAACAATCAAATACTTAAATGCAATAGCAAGTCAGAACATTCCTTCGTCATGACTGTCATATGAGTCACAATTCTTCCTCTTTATAGCAGTGAAAAATAATGTTCAAAATGAAGCCTCAAAAATTTCTATGTTCTGAAATATAATAGGGATGTCTCTTTATCGTCAGAAATGGTTGGTGAAGTCGTGATTTTGTCAAAAATCATGAGGCTATGTTGTGATTTCACGATCGGTTAATTTTGGACAATTTTTTTTTTGTGACAAAAATCAATCGGTCGTAAAATCACAACATAGCCTCATTTCAGAATATTTAAATATCCAATAGTTTTCTCACAAAGTTTGAAACTTAAACAAATAGCGAATGTATGGTGGCTCTTAAGAGTCAAACCCACAGAAATATGACGGCAATGACCGGTTAAGGATATGTGTTGGGCAAGTGGGCAATTTCAGACGTAATGAACTCATGTACCTAGGTAATTATTATTTGCAATTAACAAGCTTAGGTACACATCTGATTTTTCTAGGGTGGGTTCTTCATGGTTATAGGTACTACTATTATACTCTATAATTGGAGAAAAATTTGCAATGTAGTCAGGTTAGTTTTGATAGAAATCTGGGGATTTCGCAACTGCTATAGATCGGCTGTCCGGGCAAAACTCTCTCCATGATTACTGACTTCTCCATAGTGAACGCAAAATGACAGCGGAATTAATGGCCACAATGGCCACCGGGTTGTTACCACCACCACCTTCGGGGTGGCTCGGGTTTTTGCCAGCCTTTCATTGGCTACACTATACACTGTCCACAGCAGCACGAAGGGGAACTGCAACCTATGTACCTTGTGGGATGGCCTTCCGACTGAAAATGGCACATTTCAATTTCCTCAATAGTTATACCTGGAAACCCTATTTACCTTTTAAAGTCACGGTAAAGTTTGATTGGCTAGTTAGGGACTGCAGAATTCTCACAGTAGTTATTTCGAACAATCAGTTTTTAATGTGGAAACTATAGAACTTTGCGTGCATTTCCTGATTTTAGGGAATTACGGCATACAATTGGAGTTCTATTATTGCGTTGGGCTTTAGCTTTTGATGCATTTCTGCGGCCCATAAGGTTCATAATCATTTCCTATATAGGTACACTGTATGTATGGTAAAGTAAAAATCAGGTTGGCGCCCCGTTGAGCTCACGATTCCTCCTATCCTAACCAGAGATAATCCCGAGGGGGTAACCACTCCAGAGATTCCTTGAGATTCCATTAAGATTTCCAAAGATTCCCACCGATATTCATAGAAAGATGAACCCCGAAGGGGTAACCACTCCGAAAAAAATTCCAAGATTCCCTGAGATTTCATAAAGATTTCCAATGATTCCCAACGAGACTCCCAACGAGTGGTAGCGATAATCCTAACTAACCGAACGGTTTTTCCCGCCACTTTTTGATTAAGTCAAGATTTTTATAATTTGCTTTGGCGACTGTCTGGCTAAAAATAAACCTGAAACTCCTGGATTTGGGGCAAAAACTAGAAAAACATGTTTTAGCTACAGACTTGTTCAGTATGTTCCTTCCTACCTACACTCAAGCCTACGTAGTAAGGTACGCCAGTGACGTCATACCACATGGATGATCAGGTTTAATCCTTATAGGAGGATCTTCTCCAAAAAAAAAATTCTAATCGGCATTCATCTCTGATATGTTCAGCATGTAAGTGAAAAGTATATTAAGGTTCTGGTGGTTTAGAACCCACCTAAAACTGTATAGGTCCCCATTGTGTAATATCGGGAAACTGGTATGTCGCATTGCTGCTGAGCACGATGGATAATTCTTGAAATGGTCAGTTGCTGGGCTTGTCCCCCCACTTCCTCTATCCTATAATCTTGTATTTTCCAGTTTGGTCTGATAGGTACTGTATTGTTGTTTTACTGGTTTAATCGTATGATTATCCTCCAGTCAATTTTAGGTTTAAGGTAAGTAATTAAAATATTAATAGGAGTTTGCATGCAATCATCAATATTTATTATGCATAATTGTAATTATAATAATACAAAGTCCAAGTCAGGCTGGAAGCATACCGATAAGTCATAATTTCTTGCAAATCTAGGGCTGATTAAAACTTCTTCTTGAGCAGGGAAATATCTGCTCAGGGTCGGATTGGCATTTTTAGCGTATGGTAGGATATGGAACCCAAATCCTGAAAATCTTCAAGAAATTATGAGTAATCGGTACGCTCCCAGCCTGACTTGGACTATAATAGGTTATTATTACACCCAACCGACGTTTGAATAGCCATTGCATCAATTTTCCGTTATTAGCAATACACTAGTGGTCGATTTCAACCATAGGTATTTTTTTCGCAATAGAACTTCTTCTTTGTATAGATAAGTAACCATAGAATTTGTTTGTTTCTAAATGCCTGTTTAGTGCAGAAATCTGAGAGTACCTACTATAGGAGTAGGTATACACTATAGGTGTTACAAAACGTAAAGATATAGGTACACAAACTATGTCCACAAAATCCTGTTTGTTAATGTTTTATTTTTTGAGGAAACTGTGGGAGATTTCTATTTTTTTTTGTCACAAATAAAATTGGCCAAAATCTATTCGATCGTAAAATCACAGCTTAGATCCTGGCGTTATAAAGACGTACTGTTTAGGTAGGTATACGACCGTAAAGGACCTTGCATAACAGGAGAGTTCGTTATAAAGAGGGTAACATATTGTGGAGGTAGAGGTTGTCAAGGACCGTCCCTCTAGCTCGTTATAGAGAGGTATCCAGTACGAAGAGTGTCAAACAGACTGTACGTCTAAACGCAGTCTTGTTTGTTTACGTTTTTCTGCACACTTTATGAGGATACTATTGGATTTTTATATGTTCTGAAGTATAATAAGTATAATATGTCTTTTTAACAGGCTGTGTGGTGATTTTAAAAATACATACTATATTTCAGAACATGTAAATATCCAATAGTTTCCTCAGAAAGTGTGCGTAAACAAATAGCGAAAGTTCGAAAGTTGTTAAGGGTAAATTGACTTACTTTGAACTGCCCACTTGGTGAGGTTGTGGAGACCTTGCAAGAAGTACTCGCCATGGCGTTGGCATTTCTCCCCCTTAAGTCTCCTAAGAACAGGTACCAAGGAGGATAAGTTCCTCGGGAGAAGGGGAAGAATGTCTTCGGCCGTAACGTCGGACAATCGCTCAGGGATATTCCCTACATCCACACCACTTCTGTAACACAAAAAAACAAAATTTGTTGGAGGCAGGCCCGTATCCAGAAAGCGGTCATGGGGGGGGGGTTATATTTTTTTGGCTTCACATTGGCCCCATGTTAATTTTCCGTTCATGGCGGGGGGGGGGGGGGGGGGGTTAACCCCCTAAACCCGTGGATACGGCTATGGTTGGAGGGTATATACTTAATGAGCTATAGTAAGGGTGAACGCACAATCGTGTTTGTTTTCTTTTTTTTTATGCACACTTTATGAGAAAACAGTTGGATATTTTAATGTTCTGAAATATAATATGTCTCTTTAACGTCATAAATTATTATGAGGCTACGTTTTGATTTTACAATCGAATGATTTGTTACCACACAAAAATCGTCCAAAATCGTGAATAATTTATAATAATTTCAGAACATTTAAATATCCAATAGTTTCCTTATAAAGTGTGCACAAAAAAAAACGTAAACAAACACAATTGTGTGGTCAGTCTTAAGTATATGAGGACCTAGTTTCGTATAATTTTTCCTGCATGGTAAATGCTGCCCGGTTCCAGGCCTACCCAGACTGGCTGGGTACCTGGCCTTCACCAACCTGGAAATCCTCGACTGGATAAGTCACCCCCTTGTGAACAGAGGTCACGAAAGGTGCCACCCTGTATCCCGCTATAGGCCCTGTGGCAATGAATTTTTGGTGTTAAATTCATGCTATTACCATCAAAAAAATTTGTTGATACTTGGATTCGAACTCAGGACCTCAGTCGGCCCAGTATTTTCAACTAGATCACTATTAAGAGGACGCTATACCTGACGGTGCATTTTTTGCCACCTTTAAGATTAACATTGCGAGCGGCGATTCATTTTCAAGGTTTACCCTTGGTTGGAAAGACACAAAATTTTGCCTGTACCTAGCCCTAACAATGTTCTAGGGAGTGTTCGAAGCAGATTTCCCAATTTCTTACTGGTTTCTTTTATTGCAACTGTTTTGCATATGCTAGCATCGCATACCGCAAGAAAAGTGCTGTATCTCGAAAACCAGTAAAAAAATGGGAAATCTGCTTCGAACACTCCCTAGAACATTGTTAGGGCTAGATACAGGCAAAATTTTCCAACCAAGGGTAAACCATGAAAATGAATCGCCGCTCGCAATGTTAACCTTATGGGCGGCAAAAAATGCACCGTCAGGTATAGCGTCCTCTTAAATACTATATGAGTTATTGGTATACTTTCTTCTATTAATATCGCGGCAAATTCCGTAATGCCCAGAGCGGTATTTGACCTAATTCGCCTATGTGCCGATGCGATACACGCCGGTTTTATAAATAGAACCTTCATCGCTCAGGCTAGTAGTGTCTCCCTATAACGACCGGCACCATGTCAATTCGCTCACTACATAGAGAAGTGAGATTATGGAGATAGGGTGGGTCAAGGGGCGTTATAAAGAGGCTTTCGTTATAGAGAGTTACAACGGTATTTTATTTTTAGATTACCTATGTGTTTCTTATAACGATGAGGGTCCCCTGACGAGCAAAACTTTACCAATGTTACTTACCGGCAAAAAAAAATCGAAAGAAATTTGAAAAATAGTTTTTGTTTTGAGAAAGGTTCAAACCCGACGTGGTAGGAATTTTTTTCTATCACAGTTTCGTCAATAACTTCTGTCACTTTAAGAGACTGGGGTGGGCTCAGTAGCAGGGAACCGATAGACTGACCATTAACCTAAGATCTCAGTTTAGAAATTTTAGAAATTCTCTCGCTTTATTGGCTAGTGAGAAAAATTCTTTGTGTACTTACTTTCGAACGGCGGTCCTGACTTTGACATTGAATTTGTTGACATCATCCCCCGCCTCCTCCTCCGGAGTTTTGACGTTGATCCCTTTTCGGGTAAGGTACTTCCGCAGCCGCGCAATTTGTTCCCTGGAAATACTCGCAGGCTGTGTTATCTCCAACTCAAAGTCCGTCTTATTTAGAGGGAGCTCGGGGGGGATGCCAACCGACTCTTTCTTCGGCGTTTCGTCAGCAGTCAGCAGTTCGGGGAGAGGGTTCTTGGACCCAATATAGGGCTGCTGAAGCCTGGAGACTTCCTGGAAACTTCTAGGGGTGAGTTTTTCGAATGTAGGCGGCTGGGCCGGCGGAATCTCAGTCTGCGCCCTCAGCACACCTGACAGCACTGCGACGAAAATTAACCAAACAATCATGATCCGCGCACTTGCATTTCTCACCTCCTAGGTACACCTTGCCTCCCGACGAACTAAAACAACTACTCGCACTCGCCGATGTCCAAGAAAATCCTCAGGCACCACGCGGGAAAGCGAAATACTGTACGAAACTTAAGCTATCAGTTCTCGTTGCAATCCGTCCGTTAGTCTTCTTACGATGTGTACCTGGTTTTTTGTAAGACGACGCTGTGGCTCGGTTGTTCTAAGTACGGGAACAGGTCTTTACGTTTGTTTTTGAATGGCGTATGCGTATGGCATAGTCTGGGGAAATTCAGTCGATGGTATATGTTTCTCGTGCAGATTTTGAACTCTACCGCTGGGAATCCCTAATTGCCATCCGCTGGATCGATTCATTCTTATTTTTCTCGTATTTCAGGTTTGGTACTCTCCTCAGATTGACGTTTTTTCCAGCATTCTGCTACCCTCCAGCTTCGTCAGGATTTTCCAGCGATACTGACCAGATAAAATATTCGCAAATGTGGAAAATAATTTCTCTAACCATCCGTCGTGTTAGTACTCGACGGGACCTACAGTTTTAGGTGGGTTCCGAACCACCACAGCCTCGATCAAAAAACTTTTATAGGATCGGGATTGAACTCGGCTATTGAGGCTGTCCAGCGAGCGCGATGGAGATTTTTAGAGGTGGGCCAGGCAAGCTTTTGGTAGAAAAACTTGCCACGCTTGGATGACTCATCATCACATTGGATTTTTCTGTCCTCAAGGTTTTATTTCTATACTTCTTATTATGGAATCTCCTACCATTAGGAGGAGCAAATCTAAGGCTGAACCACTTCTTAGTGCGATTGCACTTGTCATAAGCTAAACATACGATAAATCTGTTCGATAGGAGACACTATATTGTACTTTAGAAAAAAATCGAAACTTGACTTAGGTACAACATTTCGTAGGCTAGGTTTATTTATTCTGGAATTTTTTTACCAGAAAGTGTTTACGCGTAAGTTAAACATGGTTGACATGCGTTGCTAGGGAAATAAAATTCCAACTGGAAGTCATACAGCCAATAGGATATGTATAGCACCCATGTTTAATTTTCAGAGTAAAACTATAAATACAGCCTTAATCGTTGAATTACTGCATGACGTCGACTGTAATATCAGCCATGCACCGAGGGGGTAACCACTCCAGAGATTCCTTGAGATTCCCTGAGATTCCATAAAGATTTCCAAAGATTCCCATCGATATTCATAGAAAAATTCAAAAAATTCCAAGATTCCCTGAGATTTCATGAAGATTTCCAATGATTCCCAACGAGATTTCCAACGAGTGGTTAACCCCTCGCCATGCACTAACGCTAGATACTGTATTTGTAGGAGTTTTCGTCATAGCCTTGTGCCTTGTGCCTGAGGGTATAGAGTTAATTTTAAATAAATAATAAATGGGTAAGAGGGTTGTTTTGTAATAAGTATAGGTGCCTATTCTAATTCAGTGTCTACTCAAAGGTCGACTCAAAAAAATACCCTAGACTTTTCCTCATTAAGTAAGTAGGTACCTATACCTATAGTTACCGTGATTTCTCTCTTCTTTGGTATCCCCACATGATTTCAGAATTTTCCTGATAAAATTCCCAAAAAAAAACCCTAAAAATGTGGTACCATTTTAAGGCAAACCTTGGAAAAAAAATCCAAAAATTATGCCTCTTTTCAAAAATTCATAAGTTCACATACAGAATCAAGAAATTTTAAACCGACAGTAAACTCTGCCCATTTTCTTCTTTTAAGAAAAAAAACAGCAGGTCTCTATTACCAAACCCACATGCAATAATACGAGTTGGAATTGGTGAAATTTCCCGCCTGGGGAAAAGGCTTCACTGCGTTTGATTTGTATTCTAGGCTCCTGCCTATAACTGTCGTTACTTGCCCAGGAGATGGATGGCACTCTGCTCCATGAATTGCAAATAATCAGGCTTGCGTTCACCATAGATGTGATACGTTTATATGGAGAAGACACCTATATCACCACGATGGGGACCTACAGTTTTAGGTCGGTTCCTAACTATCACAGCCTCAATATACATTTCACTTGACATGCTGAACGTATTGGAGGTGAATGCCAATCAGAAAAAGTTTTGGTAGGCTCGGAATCGAACCGGTGTGACCCGGCTCTCATGCATTGTTCCTATCTAGACTAGACCTCTCTTCTAAGTTCATCGCTCCCTCTGAAGATAGTACCTCCTTGGTGTGGGTGAATGAGCCAGAATGGTAAGCAGGTTCCCATAGACCTAGGTCCTGGTGAAAACGTGCCTATGCTTTTCCTAGCCCGAGCCTACGAACTTGAACAAGAGCTTAGGTTAGGTACGAGGAACATTGAGAGTCAAGTCTCACCGGTTCGATCCCGATCCTATATCAAAGTTCTACTGATCGGCATTCACCTCTGATATGTTCAGCGTAAGTATATCGAAGCTGTGGTGGTTCGGAACCCACCTAAAACTGTAGGGCCCCGTAAGGTACTAACACGACGGCTAGTGAGCAGGTATTTGGTAAGTGCTACCAGGCTTGTCCCATCACCACTTATCAGCCTTTGCGTGCGTATATGTGAGTCCTTCTGTTCCTACTTAACAGCTTATAGTTTGAAGCACGCACTGGGGTTTTTATGTAACTTGCATGCTCCGTTTAGGCTGGCACCGAAACATCGCCGTGAGAAACCTAATTTACTTCATCGTGCCTGCCTTACCATATCTTCCCTGTATAACCTGTATAGGTACCTATACCTATTCCTACCTGTGCCTAGGTTTATGACTTTCTTCAAGGTAGATCGGGCCAACGTCCTGCGATTGAAAGGAAATAAGTATAGTTATCGCTCGACACTCGCGCCCAACTGCCCAGAAACGTCTAATTTGCTTTATAATTTGAAAGTGAATACGGGTCTCCCGATGACGTAAAATCATTTTGACCAATTAGAGTAGTGTTATTAGACAATAGCACTTGCCTTTAGCGCGTCTTTTTTACGCAGTCGTGTTTGTTTTTGAAAGGTACCTAATATGTCTTTTTAACGGCTGAAATTATAACAGGCTCGTAGGTACCTACGTTAAGAGGGCGCTATACCTGGCGGTGCATTTTTTGCCGCCCATAAGATTAACATTGCGGGCGGCGATTCATTTCCAAGGTTTACCCTTGGTTGGAAAGACACAAAATTTTGCCTGTACCTAGCCCTAACAATGTTCTAGGGAGTGTTCGAAGCAGATTTCCCAATTTCTCACTGGTTTCTTTTATTGCAACTGTTTTGCAAATGCTAGCATCGCAAACCTCAAGAAAAGTGCTGTATCTCGAAAACCAGTAAAAAAAATGGGAAATCTGCTTCAAACACTCCCTAGAACATTGTTAGGGCTAGGTACAGGCAAAATTTTGTGTCTTTCCAACCAAGGGTAAACCTTGAAAATGAATCGCCGCTCGCAATGTTAATCTTATGGGCGGCAAAAAATGCACCGTCAGGTATAGCGTCCTCTTAAAAAGACATATTATATTTCAGAACATTTAAATATCCAATAGTTTCCTCAAAAATGTGCAGAAAAAACGTAAACAAATAGCGAATGCGTGTTCGGTTATAAGACCTTGAGTTAATCATTACCTATACCTAATCTTAGATTATTCTCACTAGTTGTAAAACTAGTACAATATGCCTGAAAATCCGTCACACAGCAGCAGATCTCTTATTATAACACTGAAATCAAGTTATTCACGTCTGAACAACTAGTTAGGTACTACTGAAGAACTAGTTACTATACTACCTATATACCTACTTGATGGCTTCATGGGTCTGCCTACTAAGATTGGTCAGTCCGCGCTTAAACATAGCTCTGCGGGACAAGTCCACCCTGATGTTTACTGCGGAATTTCCTCGATCTTTCCTATTAAGAAGTGGATAAACCGGTAAATGACCGATCGCGTTAGTTTTTAAGTTTGTGGTAGGTCTGAATAACGATCGCTGATACAACATAGCCTCCCGCAGTAGCAGAGGCAGAGTAACCATTTCAAGAATTATCCATCGTGCTCAGCTGGCAGCACTACCAAATACCAGCTCTTTAGGTGGGTTCCGAACCACCACAGCCTCGATATACATTTCACTTGCCGAACGGTCTGCCGAAAGGAATTTTTTTCGATCTACTATTTGACATTGAGATACAAAGGAACTCCTGGTATGTCACACCTGCGGGCCAGACAGTAATAAACGTGCCTGTGTCATGCAACTCATGATATTGACCTGCTAAGTACTGCATATATAGTACCTAGGGTACCTAGATGTTGATGGTTATGGAAGGTACTGCTCACTGGTATTGACCTAGTCCAAGTTATACCTACACAAGTAGGTAGAGGCGCGGCAGTTAAGTACTTATGACCTAGACCTTAAGCCTGGGGTAGGTAGATAGGTACTGACTCCACCCTGGAGTTACATCTATAAAACAATAGTAATCAATCACTATTTGACATTCAGTAGGAAAGGCTGTCATCATAATATGTTCAGCACCTAAAGTGGAATGTATATAGAGGCTGTGGTGGTTCGGAACCCACCTGAAACTGTATGTCTCCCCGACCACTCTACTTCTACATCTGGGCCATAGGCGTCGCGACAGATTTCTTAACGTAGAACTTAAGGGTCCGCTATACCTGACGGTGCAATTTTTTGCCGCCCATAAGATTAACATTGCGAGCGGCGATTCATTTTCAAGGTGTGGTCACTCTTAAAGACCAACAGAATCTTTCGTCATTGTTCGTCTTTCTCCTATGTAACAACCAAGTAGCTACAGACTATAATAGGAAAAGAAATTATATTTAACTTTCAAACAACCGACAGGTACAAGTATGTTTAACGTCAACAGTGCTGTCTCGTGTGTTTTGGATACCGATAACACGCAGTTTGCAAGGAATGGTACAGGGAAAGAAAATTCAAACTAAAGAAAGAACAATGAAAACAAGAATACTTGGCACAAAAATGAAGAAAATTGCTCCGGTTGAGAAATGAATCCATAATTCCTATAAGTTGAACACTGCGAGCTGAGAATTTTTTATATTTTTTTTTCCTTCGGAAAGGATTCTATTATTCACCCAGCGTTTAGTAATATTCTAGAGAGCGACCATACAATCGTGTTTGTTTACATTTTTTTTTCTTCACACTTATGAGGAAACTATTGGATATTTATATGTTCTGAAATATAACATGTCTTTCGTACGTCATAAATTATGAGGCAATGTTGTGATTTCACAGTCTGTTAATTTCGGACAGTTTTTTTTGTTGACAAAAATCACTCACAACATAGCCTCTTTATTTATGACGTTAAAAAGACGTACTATACTTCAGAACATATAAATATCCTATAGTTTCCTCATAAAGTGTGCAGAAAAAACGTAAACAAACACGACTGCTTAGACGCCTTCCTATTAAATTCTTGTGCCAAAATGGAAAACAAAATTATTTTAGAAATTAGACATTATCTATTACTTTCTTATGCACCCAAATGTTTCCAGTCACGCCTTTCTATTACTAAAACAAAACATAGAGTAGTCTCTCTATAGCGACCAAGGAACCAGGTAAATTTTCTCGCTATAAAGAGACATTGGGTTTGTTAACTCGTTATAAAGAGTACAATTGCACCTACTCTCCTAAATCATTTACATCCCCAATAGCACTTTTAAGCACTACGGTTAGATTCATTTTTCTGTGACATTTTTCAAAACAACTAGGTATTTGAGCTTTATAAATAAATTTGCAACTAGAGTAGAAACAAAATCTTTTCTTCACTGGCTTGCATTTTTTATATGCAATGTACAACAACCTATAGAGTACTTTAGGGAGACTGTGTAGCCAACCCTAAGGTTGGTGAAACTCCAAGAATGAACAGTTGAAGTTTTTCAAGGACACCTTTCAGTGGAAACGAACGACCACACAATCGTGTTTGTTTACGTTTTTTTATGCACACTTTATGGGAAAAATTATTTAAATGTTCTGAAATATAACAATCTCTTTTTAACGTCATAAATTATGAGGCTATGTTGTGATTTCACGATCAGTTATGACGTTAAAAAGACATATTATATTTCAGAATATTGAAATATCCAATAGTCTCCTCATAAAGTGTGCATAAAAAAACGTAAACAAACACGATTGGTTTGGTCGCTCGTAATAAGCACGAATTATCGAAGCAAAACAGATACTACGTCATCATTGGACCCAAATGATATTGCTCGGTGAATGTTTTTTTTGTACTTTGGAGGGATTTTTTTTTCCGTATCCATATTTGTTTTTTACTTTTCACTCTTTTTACAAGGAAAAACATCCAACAGCTTCCCCGGGGACGTATCAGCAGAAAAAAACAATTTCCATTTGTGATTATTATCGAAAAAAAATTCCCCATAAGACATCCACAGTATTTATACAGTGGAGACACTAGCAACAACAATTACACCCGTTATCGTTTCTTCAAGTCTTGACCAATCAAAAATGACACCCGATATTGTTGCTTCATTTCCTGACCAATCAAAAATGACACCCGATATTGTTGCTTCATTTCCAGACCAATCAAAAATGACATCCGATATTGTTTTTCTTTATCCTGACCAATCAAAAGTGACACCCGATATTGATTCTTCATGTCTTGACCAATGAGGAGAGGTTATTGCGTGGGCGCAGCCAATGGGGGTGCGAGGCGGCTTGCGATGGACACGGCGCCTAGAAGAGCTTTCCTCACGATGTCAGGTACCGCAGGTTTGTTAGCCAACCCTTCAGTAACTACCCTTAGCTCGTGGAACATGTTCCGTGTGTAAGGGTTGCGGCGAGAAGCGTACCGCAGGCACAGGAATTGATAGTACAGGAAAGGCGTGAGAAGGTTTCCGCGCCCGCTGAAAACAGTCAAAATAAATTAGCCAGAAAAATTTCAGTTTTTTTAACGCTCGACGCTTAGAGAACATATGTGCCGATGAGTTGGTTTGTTAGATGTTTTTGGCCGAAGCCAATACATCCATGTCGGAAGCTGCAAATTTTTCCGTTCCACCGGTATTCGAACCCGGACCTCTCAGGACACAAAGCCCAAAGACCACTCGGCCACTGAGAGGCACAATATTTCTTTTTAATGTCACAAATTAACGGACCATGTTGTGATTTTACGATCGGTTAATTCCAGCATCCAGCATGTGGGCAATTATTTTGTCGACAAAAATCATTCAATCGTAAAATCACATAGCCAATTAATTTGTGACCTTAAAAAGACATATTATATTTCAGAACATATAAATATCCAATAGTTTCCTCACAACATGTGCAGAAAAAACGTAAACATCCAATATTATCCCCCAACTATGGGAAAAAAATTCATTCTGCTGCCACGTGTTTCACGACTGTTTCTTCATATCTTGCCCAATCCAAAGTGACACCTGATATTGTTTCTCTTTATCTTGACCAATCAAAAGTGACACCCGAACTTCTCTCTCTTTATCTTGACCAATCAAAAGTGACACCCGAACTTCTCTTTCTTTATCTTGTCCAATCAAAATTGACACCCGATATAGTTTCTTCATGTCTTGACCAATGAGGACTGCACTTACATGAAGATAATGAACACGGTGAAAGGCAGAAGGAAAATCTCGGTGAAGGAGACCAATCGGAGAATGTTTCTGGACTGGAACTCCACGATAGAGATGAGCAGCCGGGCGCCCCACCACACATTCTGCCCCAGTACCTGAACATAACACAAAATTACAGAATCACGAAGGAAAAAGCGGTTTTGTCAGCGGTAAAATCCACGTTCGAAAAAATTTCACCTACATAGTCGTTAGGACTTACTCAGGAAAACTAACACTTGTATTGTCTTAGGAACAATGTACAAAGTACCGGTCTTTAAAATGTCAGTGACAGTGACTCCTAAAAGTTCACTATAGCGGTATCCTCCCGATAAGAAATGTTGGTGCGCCTTTTACCATCCTGCCGAAAGCGCCCTTATTACAACGATAGCTAGTGGACTAAGGCTGAATTTCACCACCACACGATAGTGCCTTTTAACGTTCGAATAGCTATCATTTCGAAAAAGGAGAACATCCTCTCGTTTGGTTTTGTTGTGTCAATAAAATTCGCCTGCTTTGTTTACGTCAAATTTATTTCAACAATTTCAATCTAAAAGTGGAAATAAACGTGAAAAACCCCCTATTTTTTCGGAGAAAGAAGTTAAAATGTTGATTAGACATTAGACTACATTAGACTACACCAAATGAGTCGCAGGTATGAAAATTATCGTTTTCGGTAACGGTGCATGGTGAAAGCCGTTAACATTTTTTACCGATACGATAGCGCTATCGTACACGAATTCTATTAACACAACAAAACCTAACGAGAGGATGTCTGCTTTTTCGAATCGATAGCTATTCGAACGTTAAAAGGCACTATCGTGGGTTGGTGAAATTCAGCCATAAAACATTAACTGCAGGATAAGGAACTGGTATCGGTCTACTTACGTCAAGAAGAGTGAGGGAGTAGCTCGCAGAATGAAGCGTGCTGAACAGGAAAATAGGCAACAGCACCACTGAAACAGAAAAATAAATATACAATATATAATATAAATGCAACATATAAAAAATTCGAAATTGTGGGTAGCAATCTAAAGCCTGCCCACAGAATGATGTTTGTTGGCATATTTTTATGCCCATTCCCTCTGGAAAATGTTGATTTCACGATCAAGCAAAATTTGGAAAAACAATTTATCGACAAAATTCACTGGATTGTAAAACCACAACAGCAAGACATTTTATAATTCAGAACAATCATCAAAATATCCAACCGTTTCATAAGAAAATTGACATTAAAAACGTCAACAAAGGAAATAAAATTGTAGGAAAATTTAAACAGACATAGTAAACGGGAAACTGCACGGCAGCGCAAGAGCCAAGCTCCTCTTACATGTAATGGGAGATATGTAGAGGAATATGACTGAGTAGATGAGGTAGTGGCAGCTGTCTTCTAGCATTAGTTCCTGCAGGAATGCTCGGGTGAGTGTGACTTGAGGCAGGCGCTGGTGCAGCCTCAGTGCACTAGTGGCTGCGTTGCACAGGAGGGCCTTGTAGTACAATGTATATGGGTTCCTAAAACAATCGAAAACAATAATTAACAAACTGTAACAACTGCTAATTAAGGCTGAATACACATTCGCTATTTTTTTACGTTCCGATTTCAAACTTTGTGAGAAAACTATTGGATATTTAAATATTCTGAAATATAATATGTCTTTTTAAAGTCATTACTCATGAGGCTACGTTGTGATTTCACGATAGGTTAATTTTGTGTCTTTCCAACCAAGGGTAAACTTATGGGTTAATCTTATGGGCGGCAAAAAATGCATCGTCAGGTATAGCGTCCCCTTAATAGACTATACATCCATGCACCTGAAAGAAGATTGGCTCGTTCCAGGATTCGAACCTAGAACCATCCGATTACACTTCGGCCTGATGTTTTAATTTTTATCACAGCCCAAATATAGCTGTCTCGACCCGAAAAAACCAGTTTGAGAGTTGTCACTGGTAAGGAGAAAAATGTACTCTGACAAATCTCTAGTTAAAGCTATTTTTAAAGTTACAAGATCTTGTGCCCATTTGCCAGTAACGCAGAATAAATTGGCGGATTTTCAGTTAAACGCAGCACACAAAAAGAAGGTGCTAAAACACGCAATTCATGCTCGATACACAGAAGCATCATCAGATGACACGAAGTGTAGCAACCGTGTAGGGCAAGGTGCGAGTTTGTAAGTTGGCAGCTCTGGTACATAAGCTAAGTATCTGGTAACGCAAGACTGGACGGACTTGAACTACGGCCGAGGAAGGCCACACAAGTCTATTATTTAGCGCCGAAGCAACCTGCGGGGTTCTTAATACCAGGGTTATACACCTGCGTGCGTTAACTGGACAGCGACCACACAGTGTTTGTTTACGTTTTTTTATGCACACTTTTTGAGGAAACTATTGGATATTTAAATGTTCTGAAATATAATATAAGTCTTTTAACGTCATAAATTATGAATGTGAATGGCGCCGAAACGATCGAACTTTGGTCCAGAACGGCCGTAATTTTCAACCAATTCAATTTTAGTTGAAAATGACCTCGAGGCATCTATTTGTCAACACACATACCAATTTTCAGTGTTATAGATTGAAAAGTGTACCGTCGGCGCTTGTCTAAGTAACCAAAAACACGATTTTTGAATTATTTTGGCGGTTTTTTGACAATAGCGGCCGCAATTTTTGACCAATCAAAAAATCCTTGAAAATGCCCCTCGGCAGTGATTTTAGACAGGTCCATACCAAATTTCATCTAAATCGGATGAACGGTATAGGCGCTAGAGCACTGCACGGACTGACGGACTGACGGACTGACGGACTGACGGACGGACAGACTTTTTCCAGAAACCACTTTTTTGGACTCAGGGGACCCCCAGGATCATGGGAAACCCAAAATCTCAATTTTGAAATTTTGCACGAAAACAATACTTTCTCGCCATATATGGCTAGCGAGAAAGTAAAAACGTAAACAATCACGATTGTGTGGTCGCTCTTAAGGAACATCGCGGCCCTCCGTGGTCCTGTGGTCAACACACAGGACTCGTAATTGGAGGGTCCGGGGTTCGAATCCCGGTACCGCAGATTTTCTGTTGGAAGCATGAATGTTTACAGTCGGTATCAATAACCTTTCACGGTTAATTGAATAAAAACGCCTTTGATAAAAGGTTAAAAAACAAAAACCAGTGGTGTCCACCTTCTACGGTGGGCATCCTGGGTAGAACGGATTAAGCACTGTATTTATATGGAAATTGCAACACCATATTGTCGCCACAACATTATTGTCGCAACCGCCGTAACAGAAAAAATAGGTTGGCGTCCTGAAATTGAAAATTGTTTATGTTTATTGAAATTGAAAAGTAAACAAGTGAGTGCTTTCAAGGTTTTCCATTTTCCTTTTGCCTTTTTTGGCTGGTTTTCGAAATGAGTTAGGATGTGCTGTTGTGTTTCAAAAGTAGTTCATTGCGAAGTGTATTTATTTAGAACTAAGCAGGGCAATGCCTTGTTGAAGTCGTGCCAGTGTTTGTGTTTACAAGCAAGAAACAAGAATATAGAAGGCGGTTGAGGTCGACGTTGCGTCGACTTTGTGAAACTGCGCCATATATTGAAGGCGGTGAATATGGTGTCGATAGTACCTGTTAATCTAGCTCCATAGAACGGATCTGGATGTATAATAGAATCCCAAAAAAAAAAATTAAGGAACATCAAAGAATAGCACTGTCTCTACAGCCTCGAAGGTGACTGTACAAGAATGGACAGGATAGAAAGATGCGATAGGTACTGATTTCTGCCCTGGTGCACTCCATAAAAAACCATTAAGACAAGAGTCGTAGCCAACTAACCATGAACAAGCAGATAGAACCCTGACGCTCTTTGCGCACTCAAGTGACTAATGCAATTCCTAAGCGCGTCTAAGCTATAAGAAGTAGGTACTGAGTAAAGGCAAAGTCTATCCGTATAAACAGAAGGTAACGGGAACCTGTTCAAGGACGGCTAACTTCAGTGCCAAGGTACTAAGCCATGAAGGAAGAACCCAAGTTATCGAGATTTTTTTTGTGAATCATGCCACAGAATTGCCCTAGAACACCACACTCTCCATTTGCCACCCTAAATTATATCTAACTAGGGACGGTCAAGGCAGAATACCTTTAAAACCGAATTACCTATACCTAGGTAACAAATACTTACCAGAAAATAGGAATGAAGTACCCGACAGTGAACAGTACAGTGAAGATTCTTGTGAGCCAAAGGGCGACATCCACCTTGTGGTCCAAAACATGTTTCTTTAGCGCGTCCACACCGCGCGGTTGTTCTTCGTTGTTATCGTGATCCGCCATAGCTGAAACACAAGAGATTTTAGGGTCTCGTGATGACGTCAAGATCAAGAATTATTCACTGTTCTCATATGATAGCACTACATGCTCAACATATCGAACCACTGTGACTCATCTCTTACTGCTCCTCTAGTGACAACAATCTACGAACAGTTAGGTAAACCCGAACGAGGCAACATGAAAAATTTACAGACCTATGAATTTCACAGACTCACAACGTAACCTGTTACTCATAAAATCAATGTAGCAGTTTTATGAAGCTATTCGTGGGAATATGTTTAGCAAGGTTAGTTACTCCACAGTACATGATAGTGGGTACTTGTAGGACATATGATTTCCTTGCTAACCTATGCTCAAGGTAGACTACTCTGGATCCCGACTTACTACAAGTTCAAAACTAAGGAACGAATTTCAACCTTTCCTCACAAAAACCTTACCTCCCTGTCTCTTAGAACTCCCGAAAAGGGGTTTAAATATCTTAAAACTAGGCCATGACCAAAGACAACCTAAAAACGAGGTCGCTGGATCTGAAGAAGGTACTAGGTACTGATGCGCACGTTTACATTTCAACAGTTACTGGGCACCAGTATCCAAGTAACAGTAATTTATATACATATTCAAGTATAGTTTATTAAGTTAATAAGTGATAAGTACATTACCTTAGCTTTCACGAAGTTATTTCAGCCAAACTGCAATGAGTTGTCGAAATTGATGTCAGTCTTGTTGAACACCTGCATACACAAGAACTCAGGTTAGCCAACCGTTCAAAACTTCTCACGAGTTTGTAACGGCTTTCGTATATTTCGATTTTTCACGTATTTCTGTATTAAATTACATTTTAATGTACTTTTCAATATTTAAAAATATTTTAATTTATTTTCAAGAGGTCGCCAAAATACTTTAACTTCTATTAATTGCAAATACTTCCTGAAAAATTGTCTATTTCTTGCCCAAGAATATACCATTTTTGGGACATTCCTAGCGGTAAAGATGTATAATTGTTAATTTTTACCCTTAAACATTTAATTAAAATAGTATTAAATTATTTAAAGCACATTATTACCTTTAAACATAAAATATTTAGGAAGAAAATCAAACTTTGCACGTACCGCCAAAAAATTAAAAATCCAAAAATTTAAAAAATTAATATTTAATGTAGTCTTTGTATTAACGCAAAATGTTTAATATAAAATATAATTCTATTATAATGAAATTTAATTATGTAACCTATAAAACTTAAAATTTTAACATTTATTATTTGACTTCCGCCACGCACACAGACATTTTGATTTCCGGTCTTGCTTGTTGAAAAGAGGTTAGAGTTGCTGTTCACCATGCAGGAAAAGAAGGTAAATTATGAATTAAATGGCCTTAAATAAATTAATCTTGATTCCTACCGCATTAATTCAAAAAATTAAATGTATTACGTGTTGTTTTAACTTGGTTTTGTATGTTTTAGGCTAAAAAGAAGGCGATCCAGTGCGTCCAGGTTTTCGGTCGCAAGGTAAATATCACAGCTTTTACATAAGTAGTTTCTCTTGTGTAGTAATGTGTAGTATTTATTGAAGCGTTAAAAAAATTATGACGGTATTTTTTTTATGTAACTCTATATTCAGGTTATTGTTCTGGACAGAAGTCCTGTAAGCGTGGATTCAACGTGTCAGAGGAGCAATGGTGGACATACTAGAATGCGTTTTGCCTGTACACTGCACCAGTGTAGTGGAGCTTGTGGCTGGCATAGCAAAGCTTTCTAAGAAACTTATTTGGTTTGTTGATGATTACAGAAAACAGCAACTGCTGTAGCCTACTGCAAGAGGGGGAAGGGTGGCCTGCGAGTCAATGGAAGACCACTAGATATGATTGAACCCCGAGTTCTTCAGTACAAGCTTCAGGAACCCCTCCTGCTCCTTGGAAAGGTGAGTTTTTAACTTCTCTATCCACGTGCTGGGTCATTGGTAGACAAAACTTCGGTAGGTATAGTTCGGAGTATCCATGGCAACATATCTGCGCCGTGAAGACCAGCTGAAGTCACCCTTCAGGCAGCTTACGGTACCTTGCAAGACCATATTTCATCGCCCTTTTGATCAACCTAAAATAGGTATGTAGGTAACTAGGTATTTTTTATGAATAAACTTCCTCGAAAAGCTGTCTGTCGTCAAGAAACATGAACGTACTCCATTGAATAGCTTCTTAATATATTGAAATGTTTCAGGAACGTTTCTCCGGTGTTGACATGAGGGTACGCGTCAGTGGAGGTGGTCACGTAGCTCAGATCTACGCCATCCGGCAAGCCATTTCCAAGGCGCTTGTTGCCTACTACCAGAAATGTAAGTTATTTACCCTAAATTTAAGCTAGGAACTAGCGGTACTGCCCCGCTGTCGATGGAAAGTTACAATACCTAACTAGAGGCTATCATGCCTTATTTAAAAAAAAAAATTGAGAAAAACGCGTTGAAATTTTTCCTTGTGAAACTTGCCCTGGGACTCCCCAGCCTTGTTGGGTCCCTAGTCGGATTTCCAGGGAGTTTTTTATTTACATCTCGGTAGCGTCACACATTTCGATCCATTTCCTGAAGCTGATAGACATAGCCTTCACACTATATTCGGACGGTGAGTTAGCCTATTACATACTCAAGTATTGTACCTAGTTCCCTTTGACTAATTGCGATTCTCTACTAAATGATGAACACATTTATCCCGAACATGAAGTTCCATGATATGAATTGGATTCTGATACCTACTGCCTCTAAACCCACTTGATTTGTGTCCAATAAAGTCCTAACCGCCTACCTTCTCTCCGTTTTCCAGACGTAGACGAGCAGAGCAAGAAGGAAATAAAGGACATTCTGATTCAGTATGATAGGACGCTCCTGGTTGCCGACCCCCGAAGGTGCGAGCCAAAGAAGTTTGGTGGTCCAGGTGCCCGCGCAAGATACCAGAAGTCTTATCGTTAAACTATTCCTTTTTTTGTGCGCGTTTGGTGGTTCACGCTGGCCGATACGTCTATTATAAACTTTTCCATCAAACTTACTTTTTTTTTTCCTGTAAGTACGGGTTCCATCTTGTCTGACGAAAATGATTTCTACTTGCTAGTGTTATTTTTGGGAAGCCAAATGCTTGTCTCTGTTAGACCTGGCGTTCCTTTTTCCATGAGACGTGAAAAGTACGTAAAATCTATTAAAATGTCACTCCAGGCATGGTGAATCAATTAAGACTTAGGGGCGTGGTGATCACACAATCGTATTTGTGAATTTATTTTTTGACTACGTTTTAAGAACTAAATTTTAAATGTTCTGAAATGTAATACGTCTTTTTAACGTCCGAAATTAACTGGCTATGTTGTGATTTTACGATCGATTGATTTCGGACAGATTATCACAACTTGCCGACTGGGTTTCTAAACATACGAGTATCTAACAGGTTCACACGATTGTGTGGACCGTCTTAATCTAGGTAAGAAGCTTTGTAACAGGTACCTAGTTGTACGGCTATTTGTCACTTCTTTTCGTACGTTTTGTGATGCAACAGGTGTCATACTGTTTACCTACCTTTCAACCAAATGATGCGTGCGGCCTCTACCATAAATTATTTCTCGTCAGGTCTCGGAATTTTTAGAACCCCCAGTGTTTCCTCCGTATGGAAAATTCAGATTTGTGAAGAATTCGGATGCGTAATTCTTGTTTCGGTAAGAATTATTTTTAATTTCTTCTACCTACGTTGAGCAATGCCTATCCATTATTTTGATTAGATCGACAGGTAGGTACCTAGTTACCACCTATTTTTTGTCAGTCTTCCTGGCACCAGTACCTAGATAGGTACCTGCCTATTACAATAGTAATTACGAAGGTAGTACCTACAGCAGTGAAATTGTCATGGTCTACCTTATTAGCTTAAACCTAGGTAGGCATGTTGGTAAGGATAGAAAAACATCTACCTAGGTAATTTTTTTGTACTTCCTTCTTCCGACTTACAACCGATCAATGTCCTCCGGATCTTCGTTCATTAATTATTACGCGTTAAGGTCCTGACTCTAAAACAGCTGAAACTACACCACTTCGTCGTTAACTTTGCGTTATCAGATCCAGAATAGACCTGTAGGTGAAGGGATATACGCACACATCAAAAAATGAATAAGCCCTTGTAACCCAAACATAGAAATTTCGATGATGTGTTTTTGTCATTTCAGTGCGAGTCAGAAATTCCTTCTCGGAGGGCGCCCAAAATATGCCGACAGGGCGCGATGTGCTAACAAAACTGCAGCCGCCATCTTTGTAGCTGACGGCGCCATTGATCTAAATCGGGCCGTACTACCGCCGTGGATTGTATGCAGTCTCGTGCGGAGAGACGATGCAATTGGTTCATCTGTCTTGTGCTTACTAGCCAGCTTCCTTGCAAAACGCTGACCCTTTAAATACCTGTCCGTATGCTTGTTTTTTAAGGTAAGAATTTTTTTTGTTTTGTTGGTAGTGAGCGTTAAGGTGGTCTTGCTCTCTTAACGCCCAATTGGCACTCTTTTAACGTAGTGTGGTGTGGGGATATACCAACAGGAAGTTGGCGTTAAATGGGTGTTATTTGCGCGGTAAGAAAACGGGAATAAACCCACTGGAGGGTTCCAAATTGTTCCTTTTTGGGTTTCATACAGGATGAATGAAAGTAATTTGGCCTTAATAACTTCCTTTCTATGTGATATTGATATAACAGTCCTCAAGATGGAATATATATTTTCTATATGTTTACCATTTTTCCGACAATTGCTTTCTGGACACAGTTGGATATTTAAATGTTCTGAAATAGGTAGGTAGGTGTAATAACTCCGAAAGTAACTGACCAACATAGCCAGTTAATTCAGAATATTTAAAAAATTCATTCTGCTACCACGTGTATCACTCTCTGTTGACTCTTAACGCAGCGTTCTCAGGTGTCGATAGTGCCTTATTAAATTCATTGTTTATTGCCACAGGTTTTGGAAAGTATCTACGGATTCACAGTAATATGATCAAGATAGATGAAGAAGACCCTATCGGAGGTATGTTAAAGTTTGATATAGCTTTCAAGTTGCGAACACCCTCACCCTCTCCATAGCGAGCCTCGTTATACAGAGACTACAACAGATGTTGTGATAATCATTCTCATGATTTGTCGCGTGACTCGTTCGGTAACTTCATAACGCTTCCCGAGCCCGAGTCCTGAATAAATCACATACTGAATCACCGATGTAAATTTTGCGTTAACACATTGCACGCACACGTGGTCTTTAGACTGTCAATGTGTTTACATGGTCTGGAGCTATGAATGAACCTCAGTTTGTAAACAGGCAGTGACTCATAGACTGTTTTGTAGGCGGGCTCCCTGTACTGTGTGACTTACTTAGGGGGCAACTGGGCTGCCAAGCTTGGAGCTACACCAACAATTTGACACAAATCGCAGTCCCCCACAATAAGCTAATTCAATTTTTTATATCCCATGACTATGACCGCAATTATCCCCTCATAATTTAGATTAAATATGCTGTCAAGAAAATTGTGAGCGCGTCGCTACGCTCTTTCAAAAAATGTCATTGCATTTTATAAAGACCGAACATACATTCGCTATTTGTGTGCGTTTTTTTTTTTGCACACTTTATGAGGAAACTATTGCATATTTTAATGTTCTGAAATATAATATGTCTTTTTAATGGCCGAAATAATAAGGCTGTGTTGTGGTTTTACGATCGAGTGATTTTTGTCATCAAAAAAAGTGTCTGAAATTAACCGATCGTAAAATCACAACAAAGCCTGTTAATTTTAGTATTATAAAATATATTATATTTCAGAACATTTAAACATCCAATAGGAGACGGGTCACACCGGTTCGATTCCGATCCTATCGAAAATTTTCTGATCGGCATTTACCTCTGATATGTTCAGCATGTCAAGTGAAATGTATATCGAGGCTGTGGTGGTTCGGAACCTACATAAAACTGTAGGTCCCCATCTAGTTGTACTTTTCACTATATGCTATTTTTGTTGTTATAGAGGTGGAGCCCAGTTTTCCCTACAGAGATGTCAAAATTCGGCGCGGTGTGGACGTCAAAGAGTTCTACGAACTTCAGGCTGAAATTGGCAGGTAAGGTGCTATTGCTATTCGGTAGAGTATAAGGTCCAGGTAAAAGAAATCAATAAATAGTGTTTCAGGTACCTAACTGGTACCTATCAAATAGTTAGTAGGTAGATCAGGACTCTCCTGGGGTCTAAAAATGGTAGTCAGGGAGTTGCATTCCAAAGGTGGCACTCCAAGGCGATAGTCCAAAATCCGTAATTCCGGAAATGGCCGTCCAGGAATGGCATTCCAAAATGGATGTCCGGGAATGGCATTCCAAAACGGCCGTCCGGGAATGGCATTTCAAAGTGGCCGTCCGGGAATGGCAGTCCTAACTGGCCTTCCGGGAATGGCAGTCCAAAAGATCAAGAGTCCAAATCCGTATTTCAAAATATGTATAGGTAATCGTGGTTGTAGTTCTTAAGGCTGAATATACATTCGCTATTTTCGACTACATGTACTTGGTTCGCAATGCTAAGTACTTCAAGCCCTACTCCGAAGTTACAGGGCGAGTGGAAAGTGTTTATAGGGGGATGTAAACCTGAGACCCTTTGTCGTGAGGTAGTGTTGTATTTTTGCATGAAATGGAGTAATAAGCCCACAGGAGCGATTTTAAACAGTCAACTACCAGTCCACATGTTTTTTGACAGATCGCGAAAACACAACACTACCTCACGCGAAATATCTTTTTGTAACGATTCGGACTAAAACAGTATGATTTTATCGTCACATTTAGTAGAAAAGCTTGATAAATGTTTGTACTATTTACCGTAGCCATGTTGCATTTTGGCAATTTTTATTTCACTTACGGAAGTGGGTAATTTCAACAGCATTTCTCTACTTTTCTCCTGTAAAAGCTAAACATAGTGTCCTACTTTTACTTGTTCGTTTCGCGTTCAAATAGCACACTATGTTTAGCTTTTAGAGTAGACACAATCAATACGATACTGCAATTACCAGTCTCCGGTTGTCCTAATATGTAAACATTAGTTTTGTCGAATATTTACTTTCGCACAGTGGTTTTGGCGGAGTTCGTCGAGAATGTATGGTGGCCGTTAAATGCAAAGCCCTGATAAGTTACTTGTTTCGCTGAACTTATGAGGTATCGAGTGGGCTACGTACCCACTATACTCGTAGGACTGAGGTCCTGTGTTCAAATCCCGGCACCAGCAGTTTTTACTGTTCTGACCTCTATGTTCCCTCCTTCGTGACAATGCTCAAACCATCCTATTTCAAATGAACGTGACAAATTCGATTGATCGATCTGTCTGACGACGGGACGAGGACCCGACCTAAGGAAACGTACACAAAATCCTCATTCATTGCCAAGAATTCGCTACAAACAGTGACGTCACACTAGTATGACGTATGCTTTTCTGAATGGTCATCCTGTAAAGTTTCCACTTGGCTCATCTTCAGGGAAAGTGAGTTCTTTATGTTTAGGATGCGATCAACCGAACAGTAATCGATTGTCTGTTCGTATTTTTTTTTGGCAGCCTTGAGACTAAGCCCAAAGATAATGCTGGTACCTATTTTGAGTTTGAAGCACTATGTCTGGTGGAAATTTACTTGTCCAAAAATGTCTTCATTTATTTGGGATAGTTAGATGATAGATGATATTCTATATTTACCTGTTTTTGGGGCCTATAAGAATGTTAGGCTGGTTACGAACTACCAGTGTCGATAACCGTTTCAAATCAACTCACCGGGTACCGAGAGACTTCTATGTGGCGGAAATTTTTTCAACGGCCGGGGTTTGAACCTTGATGTCCCTCAAAGTTCTTATACCTATACAGAGACACCTCCCAAGCACCTATTTAGGGAATGAAAAACATCAAGTAGTTACAATAGTGTGGTCATGCGTAAGATCGAAAAGGACCACCCGTTTCAGTGATGACTGCCACGGCAATTTACTTCCAGCTACGACAACCAAATAATTCTGCTGTTGGTTCAGAAACGGAAAATACATTTGGCTGATTCTTGGCACCGTAAATCCAGGCTAAATGCTGAAAGGGAAAATTGATAGTGAGGGAGTCAAGGAGGTTGTCCTTCTAGCCGCGCTGCGCCGCGCCACCGTTTTCGATAATATGTTGTCCACGTACCAGTATCTTTTAGAAATGGTAGACAACAGGCTTAACAGAACCTGTGGGACTTATTTCCCCAATGTTTATGGGCTTGAGGATGGTAAAGGCAGATGCCGGACATATAAAACTATTTCAGTGTACGATAATAAATGAATGCACATTTATTTACATAAGAATCTCTGCAGTCCCAACTGGCGAGGTTTAGTGTTCGGTTAGCCACGTGGATTACGTATTTAAACATTCCAATGTTTATCTTTGTTTTTCTAACCGTTATTCTAAACGCAGTTATACAAATTCCAGTCATTCCTATAGTGAAACGCAGCACCCGGCGGCAGCTGCTTGTATAGGTAGGTACCTATAGTATAGGTTTGCACAGAGGGAAGGATACTCTATAAGAAGCGGCTTGTGAAGGCAACGCATCACAGCAAGGCATGTTTCCTAAGCCTGCGCTGATGCTCTGCTCTGCTCACCCCTTTTGGCAATTTACGCTACCTACCTTTCTCAAGCCTACTATGCCTGGAGGTGTATTCCCTTTCTCGAACGCCAGCAAACCCACCCAACTAACACCTTCAAAATTTATTGTAAGAAGAACTGTTCTCCGTATATTGCATCATGGCGTGCCTTATCTTCTTACAATAAATTTTGAAGGTGTTAGTTGGGTGGGTTTGCTGGCGTTCGAGAAAGGGAATACACCTGCAGTTATCTGGTCTTGTCCCTTCTAAGAACTTCGTCCAGCCTAATTTTGTGATTTTTCCGCCCACATCGGGCCCCCTAGCGTTGGACGTGGTCCAAAACTCGGGCCACACTTCAAGTTCTAGTTCTAATGACACAATAATAGCCTTCTCATCAAGCATTTTTGATCGAACGTTCAGTTCAGCTTCCTGGACTCCGGATGACCCAGTGACCTAGATCCTTTTTCTGGATTCTTCTTTATGGAGTGCTGAAAGGTTTTGTCGTTGGAGATTTTGAAATGTCTCTTTTCTGCCTCGTAAAAATTAGTTGCTGCAAATTGCTGTCTGTGAAATGGGCCAGTGGGATTTGAGATGGTCCCATAGACCGGTCAGTGGCCTGGTCATAAGGATGGAAATCACAATGTCGGAATTTTTTTTTTTTCATTATGAACAGGTTATTTTTTCACCTTAGTAGGAGGGCATCTGTAACATTACAAGAATTTTCGCTTTGTGTCCTGAGAGGTCCGGGTTCGAATCCCGGCGGAACGGAAAAATTTTCCGCTTCCGACATGGATGTATTGGCTTCGGCCCTCTCCTAAACTGGTTTCGGCCCACTCATATTCGGCTTCAGCCAAAAACATCTAAAAACTCATCGGCGCATATATTCTCTGAACGTCGAGCGTTAAAAAAAAATCTATTATGCTCTATAGAGCTGTAGCCTCTTTTTGCGTCAGTCTTCTGTTGCTGACGGACTCCAATGGATGGTTTTGGGTAATCTGATCGGTCTGTGATCTCTTGGCATTGTCCTTCGTTTCGGGATTTCGAACATAATACGTTGGCTGGCGGTTTAGCCACTTGGCGGGACTCGCAAGCTGATGTTCGATGTTGACATTGACTCGGAAATATCCTCGTCCCTCGCTCGGTTGTTTCGCGCTCGGCTGTCGATTCTTTCCGCAAACCGTTATTTTTGGCTTCCGTCCGGTCTCCTTGTCAAAGAAAGTTCAAGGGGTTACGTTACGCTACAGAACACGTAACCAAGACACGGTCATATTTGACGTAATAACTAGAGACCGTCAAAAGTCATATTGGCATGTTTCTTGCTATAGATGCCTATCGCGGTTCAGGGGGTCTATAGTCCAAGTCAGGCTGGGAGCATACCGATAAGTCATAATTTCTTGCAAATCTAGGGCTGATCAAAACTTCTTCTTGAGCAGGGAAATATCTGCTCAGGGTCGGATTGGCATTTTAGGTAGATTTCGAAGAAAAATCTACCTATTGTAGTCGTACCAGTAGTCTCACTTTTGAAAAATTTCTTCACAGTTATTCTTTTTATGACCCCTGGATCCCAAAACCACCATCAGTTCAAAAGTTTATAAATATATATATATATCTATCTATCTATCTATCTATATATCATTTTCACTTCCTTGTGAACACGCTAGCAGCCGTATTTTTGAAAAATAATTGGTTTTGACTATTTAATAAAATATAAGGGACTAAAAGCTCGGTCGAGTTCGTTAATGGGGGAAATCGGACCAAGGGGGGGGGGGGGGGGGGGAATGGGGGGACTTTTTCTAAATCTGGCTTTTTGGCCATAACTCCCTTAATATTGCAACTAATGAAACGTAGTTTTCTCTGAGGGTCGTCTAATAGTACTGCCTACAACTTTTCTTTGTAACGTTTTTTGATCCCACCCTTAATGGTTGAATAGGGGTGGAAAAAGAGGGTTTTGCGCACGAAAAAATTCATAACTTGTGTCCTAGGGGTGTTATCGAGTTCTTTTGTTTTGTAATGCATTTGCCTCAATATTACCTACAACGTTTGTCTGAAAAAGTTTTTCGTCCGACGCACGGTTTAGGCAGGGGGTGGGGGGTTGAATTTTCAAAACGTCATAACTCACTTATTTGGTGAGATATTGAGTTTTATCTTTTTGCTATGAGTTTCTATTAATAATATCTACAACTTTTGTCTGAAAAAGTTTTTTGTAAAATCACTTTCATTTTCTTGTTAAGGGGGGGGGGGGGGGGGGAAATTTCAAAACTCAATTCCTCCGTTTGTTATTGTGTTATCGAGTTCTTTTGTTTTGTTATGCATTTGCCTCAATATTACCTACAACTTTTGTCTGAACAAGTTTTTCGTCCGACGCACCGTTTAGGCAGGGGGTGGGGGGTTGAATTTTCAAAACGTCATAACTCATTTATTTGGTGAGATATTGAGTTTATTCTTTTTGCTATGAGTTTCTATTAATAATATCTACAACTTTTGTCTGAAAAAGTTTTTTGTAAAATCACTTTTATTTTCTTGTTAAGGGGGGGGGGGGGGGGGTGAAATTTCAAAACTCAATTCCTCCGTTTGTTATTGTAGATAATGCAATTGGATCAACTGAAAATCTTCTTATCCGTCTTTCTAAATGATTTTAGATTGCTTTTAGTTGATGGAAGTAATCTTCGAAATCTACCTACGCCTTTCGGGGCTGCCGAAAGGGATTTTTTAGCGTATGGTAGGATATGGAACCTAAATCCGGATTGGCGTCAACTGAAAATCTTCAAGAAATTATTACTTATCGATATGCTCCCAGCATGACTTGGACTATAGTTACTTGTTGGTACTAGCCATCCCTGAGGTGTCATTCCATGCCTGCCATTCCAGCCCCTCCATTCTTGGCTCTACCTTATGGGTCTGTAATACAATCTACTAATGTTAATATTTTTGTTTCATTTTAGGGGAAAGTTTGGGACCGTGTACAAATGCCGCGAGAAAGCTACAGGGCTTCTGCTGGCCGCCAAGTTCGTGGGGACCAGCCGCAAAGAAGACAAGAGGAACGTGGAGCGAGAGATTGACATAATGCGTCAGCTGCAGCATCCCAGACTGATTCAGCTATATGACGCTTTTGAGAAGGACAAAGTCACTGTCGTCATCCTGGAACTGTACGTACATTTTTCCAGACTTAAATACACAGCCTTCACGGCATACACGTGGCAGCAGAATGAATTTTCTTCCCATTTTATGGGGAAGCTATTGGATATTTCAATGTCCTTCCAACGTTACCCATAAGAGTAAAAAAGTCGTGGCACCAGAATGGGTTTGAGTATCTTTCCGAGGAAGCTGCTGTCCCCCGTGCAATCCGCTAGGACAGAAGACAGACAGATACTATATTGATTTTTCGAAGTTAAAAATGCATCAAGAAACGTGACCTTGTAGCGGCTCCCATTGTATTTTGACAATTAATATCCGACAACACACAGGACGAGAGCTGGCCAAGTCTTGTCGTTGTCACTCACGCTGTCAGGAGATCCATCTGTCTTTTTACTTTCCCATTGGTATTTCTCTGTTTCAGTCGTCATAATCATTTTTCCCACCAAACCATCAGTGTGTAAAGTGTCACTGAGTAAGAGTCATATTCTCTTAATATATCTTAAGAGGACGCTATACCTGACGGTGCATTTTTTGCCGCCCATAAGATTAACATTGCGAGCGGCGATTCAACCCTTGGTTGGAAAGACACAAAATTTTGCCTGTACCTAGCCCTAACAATGTTCTACGGAGTGTTTGAAGCAGATTTCCCAATTTCTCACTGGTTTCTTTTATTGCAACTGTTTTGGAAATGCTAGCATCGCATACCTCAAGAAAAGTGCTGTACCTCGAAAACCAGTAACCAGTGCTTCGATCACGACCTAGAACATTGTTAGGGCTAGGTACAGGCAAAATTTTGTGTCTTTCCAACCAAGGGTAAACCTTGAAAATGAATCGCCGCTCGCAATGTTAATCTTATGGGCGGCAAAAAATGCAGCGTCAGGTATAGCGGACCCTTAAGACGTTCGCTATTTGTTTACATTTTTTCTGCACACTGTATGTTCTGAAATATGATATGTCTTTTGAACGACAGAAAATTTTCAGGCTGTGTTGTGATTTTACGATCCAGTGATTCTTGTCAACGAAATTTACCGATCGTAAAATCACAACACAGCCTCTGTTGATTTCGGCCGTTAAAAAGACACATTATATTTCAGAACATTTTAAATTTTAAATATCCAATAGTTTCCTCATAAAGTGTGCAGTAAAAACACGCGTGTGTGGTGACCCTTAATTTATTCGATCATATTTTCAGGATCGAGGGAGGCGAGCTTTTTGAGCGCGTCATCGACGATGACTTCATTCTGACAGAAAAGTCCTGCACAGTCTTTATGCGGCAGATTTGCGAAGGCATGGAATTCATCCATAAGCAAAACATTCTCCACTTGGATATGAAACCTGAGAATATTTTGTGCCTTACACGGACCGGGAACAGAATCAAAATTATCGACTTTGGCCTCGCACGGAGATTTGACCCCGACAAGAAACTACAAGTCCTGTTCGGAACTCCGGAGTTTGTCGCACCGGAAGTTGTCAATTTTGACCGGATTGGCTATGAAACCGATATGTGGAGCATTGGAGTTATATGTTACGTTCTGTAAGTTCATATTTAGTAAACATTAAAAAAAGTATCTTATACTTCAGATCACAGCTATACCTCGGAATCCTGTTAAGATGATTTAAGAGGGAACTCGTAACTTTGTGGTATTTTCTGCAATCCATGTTTAGTTAAACGTTAGTGGACCCAGCACCGCCTCAACCAGAGTTAGTATTAGGAACCACCACCGAGAAACTGTCAAAAATAACTTAGTCAAAATCCACGAAAAAGTAATATTAAATCCTAAGCGCTTTCGACCTACACGGTCATCATCAGAGGGGTACAAGAAGGGAAGAGACAGATAAACCTACTTGGGTGTTAGCCGGCCCGAAGTACAGATCAACTTACTTCGGGCCGGCTAACACCCAAGTAGGTTTATCTGTCTCTTCCCGTCTTGTACCCCTCTGATGATGACCGTGTAGGTCGAAAGCGCTTAGGATTTAATATTACTTTTTCGTGGATTTTGACTAAGTTATTTTTTGACAGTTTCTCGGTGGTGGTTCCTAATACTAACTCTGGTTGAGGCGGTGCTAGGTCCACTAACGTTTAACTAAACATGGATCCTGTTAAGGGTGTGTATTTACGTTTCTTTCTGCACACTTTATGAGGAAACTATTAGATATTTAAATGATCTGAAGTATAGCGTGTCTTTTTAACGGCCGAAATTAAGAGGCTGTGTGGTGATTTTAAGATCGGTTAATTTCAGCCGTTAAAAAGACATATTATATTTAAGAATATTTAAATATCCGATAGTTTCCTCATATAGTATGCAGAAAAAAACGTAAACAAATAGCAAATGTATGTTCGGCCTTAAGACACGTAAACAAACAGCATGAATAGCCACTCTCTCAATCATGGAAATGTATACTCATAAATTTCTATGCCTTCGTCTCCCTTTTGGTTTGGACTGCAGGGTACCGATTCAAGTCATCAGGTTAAGCGCCCGTGTTGAGCTTATGGGCTTATTATTCGACTCAATTGATTGATTTTTTTGTTCTTATTACAGATTATCTGGGTTGTCGCCGTTCATGGGAGAGACTGACATAGAGACTATGGCCAATGTTACCATTGCGAAATGGGATTTTGATGACGAGGCATTCCTAGAGATCTCTGATGATGCCAAGGACTTCATCAGTAAACTTCTCGTCAAGGACAAGGAGTGAGTACCCTTTTTCTCGATAACTGGATCGATACTCCATTTTTATCGTTCGATAATATTTATTCTCTGGTAAAAGCTAAACATAGTGTGCTATTTGCAGCCGTACTTTTTCGCGTGTGAATAGCGCACCATGTTTAGCTTTTAGAACAGATTGTGATGACCGTACAAAATGGAAATAAATTATTTCTAGGTGACTAATGAAAATTCACTGACTATTTAATTTTTTATCAAATGGCGGGAGTCTAAAATGTTTCAAAAGTCCCTCACTTCCCGAAGAGACGTAAAATCACCTCCCTGTTGTACGATCATACAAGTGTACTGTAAAGTTAGGTAAGCCGGTTTTTTTAACGCAAAAAAGGTACAATAACGGGAGACGTTTTTATCGTTTTGGCGGGATTTTTAAAAAATATACCTACTTGACAAGTGCAGAGACAGGTGAGAGAGAGACCCAGAAGTAACGCCGTGGCTATATATCCACTCACTGCATGACTCTGTCTATAACCATCTTCTTTCCCCTATCTTCTTATAATCAAAGTGTTTTGCTTTTTCATTTTTATGTGAAAGAGGACTCTTCACACATTAGGGCGCGTCCCTGTTGTGCTCACATCACAAGCCCAACCTCATTCTGGGGGGTATACTTCCCGGAACCCTTAAAAAGGTTTTTCCCACCAAATCTTTGATTTTCTACCATGTTTTCTGGCGATTTTCTGAGTATGGTGGGATGCAGCCTTAGAGTAGGTACGTGAGCTGTGATGTACGATAAATATATAATGGGGATGCGCCTTAGACATTACGTGATCAAGAAACTACACTAACTTGCAATCACTACACACATGAAGCTATTTCTTTTTACATATTTTACTTTTTTGCATCCGGTCTTTGGCCTTTTCTATGGAAAAGTCTATGAGAAGTCCTTTGATGTTCCTTTGAATATCCTTGATATCCTTTGAATGTATCTCAACATACTTCTCTTTCTTGCCTGACTTTGGAGGAACGTTCGTATAGTCGGCTCCCGAAAAGGAGACCAAAATGGCATATGGCAGCGGAGGGGCGGGTACCCCCTCTACGTGGCACCAGTACCTATGAGGCTGAGCTGCGAGCCACACTATTGGCTATGTCACACGATATACAGGCAAAATCTATTTATAGCCGATGCTTAGCTTAGCCTAGTGTGGCTCGCAGCTCAGCCTCATAGGTACTGGTGCCACGTAGAGGGGGTACCCACCCCTCCGCTGCCATCTGCCATTTTGGTCTCCTTTTTGGGAGCCGACTATACATCCCATCCTCTTATACAGATAGAGCATCAAGCGGTACCTATAGGCGTCTCTAAGACTTTCCTACCTGTGAGGACTTTACTAGTATTTTTTATGTAATTTATCTACCAACCGAACACATGGACCATGAACTATATAGAACGTACTTGCGTACATTTTGACGTAGTGACCTCTCTCTAGGCAAAGCATGCCCTCGCACTTGACAAGTAGGTATAACTTCCCTAATTATTAAACCTTTGTTTTGGTGTGACAAATGTGCTTAGCTTGGCAACACCAATAATTCCTTCTGTACTTCCACATATTTCGGATTCATGACGCTTCGAGCCAGATTTTCGTCTAAAGCTGGAATGGTGGGGTTGCAGTGACAGGTGAGGGATGCCCACATAAAAACTGCCATCCCTGAGATGCTAACTCGCCAGAACGGCGTCCAAGACGCATCATAATGTTACACGCTATTCATCTGAATGCAAGCAATTCCGTAGTTAATTCCGTAGGCTACCTTTAGTTTCCGTGAAATCAAACATTTTGTACTTAAGACTGAATGTACGTTCGCTATTTTTTGAGTTTGGATTCAAACTTAGGGTGCGTCCCACCGTGCCCAGTTAAAATTAAACTGGAGATTTACCATTTAACTTTTAAGGTAAATTTAACATGGTAAACATAGGACAAAATCTCCAGTTTAATTTTAACTGGGCATGGTGGGACGCACCCTTAATGAGAAAACTAGGTATTGGATATTAAAATATTCTGAAATATAATATGTCTTTTTAACGTCATTACTCATGAGGTTATGTTGTGATTTCACGATCGAGTGATTTTTGTCACCAAAAAAATTGTTCAAAATTAACCGATCGTGAAATCACAACATATCCTCATGAGTGATAACGTTAAAAAGACGTAGTATATTTCAGAATATTTAAATATCCAATTGTTTTCTCACAAAGTTCGAAGTCCAAACGTAAAAAAATAGAGAATGTATATTCAGCCTTAAATTTTCACACTTCCGGTTTTAGTCCCCATATCCGCTTTCTCAGCAGTGTGACTAAGTGCAGTACAGAGGAATAATTGGTGGTTTGATGTGGGAGGAGCGTCATTAACGCAATGGGTCTCTTTCTCACTGGGTTTTAGGAAACGTATGTCGGCCGCGCAAAGTCTCACTCATCCCTGGCTGAGAAGGAAACCGCCGAAGAAAGTCGCTGTGCCAGCAACTCTGCACGTTTCCAATGAACTGGACCTTGCGAAAGACAACCTGCGGTGCTTCGTAGAGCGATGGAGCGAGCACCCTAACAGCCCGTACCTGTTCGATACGAGCTACCACACCATCTCTCCTTGTGTGTCTGCCACGCATATCCCAGGCATGAGGAGCCGGCAGCCATCCCTTAGCGCAAACTCACCTTCCCCTTGTGGCTCTATAGCCTCCCTTCCCGACGCCTGCGACTCCCCACCTCGCTCCCCCCGGCTACAGCGCCCTCCCTCAAAGGGCAATTCCCCAGTCCTTCCTCCCAAGTCCTACCTAGACCGTCTCTCCGCGTTTGACCGGCGCGCGTCCGACAGCACCTGTTTTGTCCGAAACAACAGTGATTTTGTGGGGAGGATAAATTTAGCAGAAGAAATCAAGAAATTGTCGGATAAGTTACTTAAATTCAATCACTTCTCAACGGATAGTCTGAATAATAATGATAAAACTGAGATGAGAGATAAAGCTGGGAAATCGGATTCCTACTTTTACTCGTCTGTGTCTTCCAAGTCGACTGTTTATGACCAACCAGAAGACTCTCAGCTGTCGCGGCGAAAATTCAAACTGACCAATCACAACGGAGACGTTCCGCTGACGTTGCCGTGCTGGTCGCGTGACTCTTCGTCCACCTTGTCTTCCGGAAGCAGCCAGAGCGCGCCTCAATCACCTGGCAACTCCCCGGAGCCACCGGATATGGCCAAAGATCTTATGAACATGCTGGACAAGCTAGAGGGACTGGGACCTAAAAGTCTGAGCCAGGACCATCGGACGTCACTCTCCATGGAGTGGTCGGACGTGCAGACTCTTGGACAAAGAACCATGCGCTCCCTCACCAACTACATCCAGAGCTCGAGGGGGTCTGTGGTTGAAAAGAAGAAGAATCGGTTTGTTTCACCTTAATTTTTTGTTGTTTTTTATGTTGTTAGAAATTTATCATTCATTATCATTAAACATTATTCTATGACAATTTTTTAATCGTGCTTTTTTTCTAGTTCGTGAGAACCTTCACCCTCTGTGCTTCTTTATATCCAACGTCACTTCCGTATAGCTCTTTTTTGGAGTAAAGCGACTTGATTGGAACACTCATATGTATTTTCGCCGTCCCTTGAAGACGCTTCGATGTAATAGGTTTAAGCAGGTAGCATGGAACCTCCCAAGCAAAGTTAAGCTAACTCAGGTGGTAGGTAGGTAGGCCCTGAGTCTCTTCATAGTGAATTGGTTGGATTAGTACTTAGGGAACCACTTTTAATTATTTTGTGTTACTTGGACCAGCAAAAGAATCCGAGCTGCGGAGTGCCTGAAACATCGCTGGCTGACGGACACACAGTTCGACAACACCCTCAGCAAGACTAAACTCAAGCGATACGTCATCAAGAAGAGATGGATCAAGGCTGTCAATACGATTATTGCTTTGCGGCGAATGGGAGCCAGGCTTGATGGTGAAAATGACGATTCACACGGTATTTAGCCGGACTTACCGAGTATACAGGTCGTTCTTTAATTTTGTTCGTAAGGCACCGAGATCCAATAATTTGTAAATTCTAGCCTTAGGACGGCAGAAAAGAATGAAGGTGCCCTGTCAATGCGTCTCCTTGTTTCTGTAGGTAGGTAGGTACTACTTTGTAATCAGTTTGTCATGTTTTTTCGAAAATTCACATCGCTGTTTTGTAAAACCGTGAGAAAGTACCTTCTTGGTCACGTATACTTACTAAGGTTTGCTATTTTATTACTGTTTTTTTAACTACATAGTGTAATAATTGTTACTAATAATAAAGTTAAAATAAGGTGTTGGAAGTCAGTAAGTAATTCAGATTTAAAATTTAACGCGGGAAAATAGAACGTGGTTGCAGAACGGTATCTCGAAGGTTCGACTATCGTTATACATTCGAGAGGACGCTTGTTTTGATTAGATTTCATTTGTTGTCAGTCGGCGCGCGTAGACGGTTGTAGTCGTTTTATTCTTGCCGGCTTTTAGTTTCCGATATTTCTTTGGTAACTTGTGCATGGAATAGTGAAACCAGCCTCTCCGCAAAGGTAAGCGATTTCTGAAAATTTATAATTTGATTTAAGAACCCTGGACATTGTTCGGGGTTTCTTTCCGGCAGCCAAGCCGCGAAATTTTTACTAGATGTACCTACCTAAGCTACCCTATTCACTGCTCAGACGGAGAGTAAGTTAGGTGGTAGTTTCAGAGATAAAGAATTGTCGAAGGAACCAATTAATGGTCTTTTGAAGGGAGGCATTCCAACAGTGGTATTCCCTTTCTTGAACACCAGCAAACCCACTCAACTAACACCTTAAAAATTTATTGTAAGAAGATAAGGCATGCCATGATGCAATATATGGAGAACAGTTCTTCTTACAATAACTTTTGAAGGCGTTAGTTGAGTGGGTTTGCTGGCGTTCGAGAAAGGGAATACACCTGCTGGTAGCAGTTCCCCTTCGTGCTGCAGTGTAGCCAAGGAAAAGCTGGCAAAAACCCGAGCCACCCCGAGCTGGTGGTGGTCACTATGGCCATTAATTCGTTTGTTCGACAATACTAGGTACTTATTGCTTTTCTGATTCAGAGTCCCACCTATGACTTCTAAACACGACGTGGTGCGACAGAGTTTTCCCTGTAGCTGTTAAACGTCAGGCACCCGTTAGGGTTAGTTATAATTATGCCCAAGATTTGAGACCACGATTCATCCTAAAGAAAAGTCTGGGCATGTCGGATCTCGAACCTAGGTCCTCACCCTGTCCTAGGGGTGGAAATTTTGATCTTCTTAGCCCTCAGGCTACTCCTGCTGCATACTACAATACGCACTAGAGCGGAGCTCAGTCCGACAAAGAGCCTGACATACCGATTTCACAATAGATATGACATTAATAATGAACATACGCGGCCATGACAACGCTGTGAACTGTCACCTGACTCACCTGTCCCCGTCAATATCACTGATTGCACCGCGGGAACGAGCTGCTATGATTTATGCCCATGACTAGTCCACTCTGTGTTATAGTAGTGGCATGTAGTGTATCAACCCCATGCGTCCTGAACGGACGTTCTGGCTAGTTGGCATCCCTGGAGGCACCGTTATTGGGAAGGGATGACAGTTTTTTGTGGGTACCCGCCATCCCTCAGCTCCCTACCTTCTGACCGAATCACCCTCTTGATAGACAAGTCTATGCTTAAGAGGGCGCTATACCTGACGATGCATTTTTTGCCACCCATAAGATTAACATTGCGAGCGGCGATTCATTTCCAAGGTTTACCCTTGGTTGGAAAGACACAAAATTTTGCCTGTACCTAGCCCTAACAATGTTCTAGGGAGTGTTCGAAGCAGATTTCCCATTTTTTTACTGGTTTTCAAGATACAGCACTTTTCTTGAGGTATGCGATGCTAGCATTTGCAAAACAGTTGCAATAAAAGATACCAGAGAGAAATTGGGAAATCTGCTTCGAACACTCCCTAGAACATTGTTAGGGCTAGGTACAGGCAAAATTTTGTGTCTTTCCAACCAAGGGTAAACCTTGAAAATGAATCGCCGCTCGCAATGTTAATCTTATGGGCGGCAAAAAATGCACCGTCAGGTTGGTTTTTATTTCAACGTCCGCCAGTATGAACGGTCAAACGATGGTAATTCACTCAACTGATGAAGAGGGTACGATAATGATCCGTGATAGGGGTCATACCTTGAAGACCCCCACATTTTCCATATAGGTACCTTGTCTGCCGTAACCGCTGAAGGGTTGAAAGCAGGCACGCGCCTTGAACACCTGGGCTGTGGATGATATGGCGTGTGCCGTGTGTACGGACATATGGCGCTATGATAGGGGCCAGGTGGGCAATACAGGGGAACGGCCAGATGGCCAGGGAGGGGACTGATCTTGGAAAAGTTACTGTAATTGTCGCCGCTATGTGTGACTTTTGGCGGGAAATCTTCTTAATTAAGGGTCCGCTGTACCTGACGGGGCATTTTTTGCCGCCCATAAGATCAACATTGCGAGCGGCGATGCATTTTCAAGGTTTACCCTTGGTTGGAAAGACACAAAATTTTGCCTGTACCTAGCCCTAACAATGTTCTAGGGAGTGTTCGAAGCAGATTTCCCATTTTTACTTTCTCGCTAGCCATAATATGGCGAGAAAGTATTGTTTTCGTGCAAAATTTCGAAATTGAGATTTTGGGTTTCCCATGATCCTGGGGGTCCCCTGAGTCCAAAAAAAGTGGTTTCTGGAAAAAGTCTGTCCGTCCGTCAGTCCGTCAGTCCGTGCAGTGCTCTAGCGCCTATACCGTTCATCCGATTTTTATGAAATTTGGTATGGACCTGTCTAAAATCACTGCCGACGGGCATTTTCAAGGATTTTTTGATTGGTCAAAAATTGCGGCCGCTATTGTCAAAAAACCGCCAAAATAATTCAAAAATCGTGTTTTTGGTTACTTAGACAAGCGCCGACGGTACACTTTTCAATCTATAACACTGAAAATTGGTATGTGTGTTGACAAATAGATGCCTCGAGGTCATTTTCAACTAAAATTGAATTGGTTGAAAATTACGGCCGTTCTGGACCAAAGTTCGATCGTTTCGGCGCCATTCACATTTATTGACCGATTGTCATGAAATTTGGTAAATTTGTGTAGAACCATTTAACTTAAACATTTGTCGAACAGAATTTTGTTATCTTCAAAATTACGGCCGTTGTAGTCAAAAAAGTGTCGAAAATGAGTTGAGAATGAGAAACCACGTTTTTGAATGGTCGGAACGCATTTGGGACTACAGTAATAGAATGACAGCCATGAAACTTGGTGGGAGTGATCTCAGATAGATGCTCTTGGGTCATTTTCAACCGATTTTGGATTGCTTAAAAATTACGCCCGCAAAAAAATCTCAAAGAAATCCAAAAAAAAAAAATCACATGGGGCGAGAAAGTTTAGTGCGACTGTTGTCGGACCCTTTATTTTACTGGTTTTCGAGATACAGCACTTTTCTTGAGGTATACGATGCTAGCATTTGCAAAACAGTTGCAATAAAAGAAACAAGTGAGAAATTGGAAAATCTGCTTCGAACACTCCCTAGAACATTGTTAGGGCTAGGTACAGGCAAAAGTTTGTGTCTTTCCAACCAATAAGGGTAAACCTTGACAATGAATCGCCGCTCGCAATGTTAATCTTATGGGCGGCAAAAAATGCATCGTCAGGTATAGCGTCCTCTTAATTAAGTTAAAGTTGTCAACACAGTGCTACTTGTTGACGTTTATTTGCGACATTTTTCTGAAGGAATTGTTGTAGTAGTTGGGCCACGCCCACCCATCGAGCTGTAGAGAAGGGTTGAAAAATTTTAGGGGTGTCCATACGGAAAACTAACGTGTTCAACGCATGCTATTCACTCTTCAAGGACTTTCTCACGACCTTCTCGTAACGACTGGTAGTGTGATTACTTTGGCCATGACTTTACCTACACGACTGGCTAGGTAGGTGGTTATTTTAAAATATCGTACATGCCTCCTGAACTTCTAGGTTCGATCCCGATCCTATCCAAATTTTTTGTGAAATGTATATCGAGTCTGTATGTGGTGGTTCTGAACCCACCTAAGACTGGGCTTAGGTATATTGCCCTACAATTATTTTTCCTCGTTGTAAAATTCGTATTTAGGTCTCGTCACACTCTATAATACGTGGGCATAAACATAGAGTAATAATAATATAACGCTAATGTTTTTCATCGTAACATCAGTCGTGACTGGACCTATCGACACTCCAGAGTCATGCTCTGGAGTTCAGACTTTATTTACTGCCCAGTCTGGCCCCTGCAGTGCTGTGGGAGGGAGAGACCTCAGCCTGTGTAAGCCATTATGTAGGCAGCTCCGCTGGCTGGCGCTGCTACTATATCGCCCAGCATGGTCCTATATGGCCCACTGTGTATGGGGTAGGGTGGTAGAGTCCATTGTGGGGGCAGCAGCACTGGTGGAGGCTTCTTTCGCGGGTACGTACTCCCGAAGGATGGGGACCTACAGTTTTATGTGGGCTCCTATATACATTGCACTTAAAATGTGGAAAATATCAGAAAAAATTTGGACGTGACGCGCCTTTCTTGAGATTACCGGCTATCTGACGTAGACCGATATAGGTACTATATAGGTACCTCACAACATGAGACTCACGTACAGGCATACCTAAAAAAAAGTAATGCTTGTAATCTGGGAGTTAATTATTTTGACAAACTATGAATTTTCTCGAGCTATTCGTCAGGCAAGTATACCCTTCTCTTTTCCTCTCCCGCCGTGTAGTTTTATTCGAGTTATTTCATTTCCATCACAAAAACTGGACAACCTGGACTGTAAATATGAGTTATTATCCACGAAATTGTTGGAGATCGAGCCTGGGCAGCGAACAACGCGTTATTGTGTTCCTAAATCAAGTTTTTCTGGTATAGGTACAGAACAGGCTCGATGGCCGAGTGGTCTAGGTGGCTCTTTTGAGAGACGGGTCACACCGGTTCGATCCCGATCCTGCCAAAAAGTTTTTCTGATCGGCATTCTGTTCAGCATGTCAAGTGAAATGTAAATCGAGACTGTGGTGGTTCGGAACCCACCTCTAAAACTCTAGGTCCCCGTCGTAACACGACCAAGGACCCAGTTACATTTCGCAAATTTGAAGTCACTGAACTTCAGCGTCCAATGAGAGAGGAGCTATTATACATTATGAAATAGCATGCATCGGACGTGTTGACTGGCATCAAACGAAAGTACGCTTAGGAATGTTAAAGCATCCACCTATAGGTACGTACCTATGAAGGTATCCGTACCCAATAAGGTTTGTAAAACGTTGGTCAAGAATTTTAAATTTAAGGGTCCGCTATACCTGACGGTGCATTTTTTGCCGCCCATAAGATTAATATTGCGAGCGGCGATTCATTTTCAAGGTTTGCCCTTGGTTGGAAAGACATAGAATTTTGCCTGTACCTAGCCCTAACAATGTTCTAGGGAGTGTTCGAAGCAGATTTCCCATTTTGTTTACTGGTTTTCGAGATACAGCACTTTTCTTGAGGTATGCGATGCTAGCATTTGCAAAACAGTTGCAATAAAAGAAACCAGTGAGAAATTGGGAAATCTGCTCCAAACACGACCTAGAACATTGTTAGGGCTAGGTACAGGCAAAATTTTGTGTCTTTCCAACCAAGGGTAAACCTTGAAAATGAATCGCCGCTCGCAATGTTAATCTTATGGGCGGCAAAAAATGCATCGTCAGTTATAGCGTCCTCTTAAGGGTGTGCATGCAGCTGACGATGCAGTTTAACATAGTGTCATTAGTAGAGGGGTCGTGGACCTACTGTTTTAGGTGGGTTCTGAACCACCACTGCCAGAGGTAGGATCTATATCATACCGGTGTCAGTGTACCTCCGGAGACAGCCATCCAGGCATAAGATGTCATTTGTTTTGACTTCTTTTGTTCTGACGCTGCAGGCGTAATATGGCTCAGGTCAGCAGTAGAGTTGGTGCACCTACGATGGTACTGACGGGAAAAAAAAAATGACTGTCAGCTGGTTTGATGAAGTGAGCCTCGGCCAACAGGCAGGTGAAGGTGAAGGACCTAGAAATTAGGCTAAGCCCCCGATTACACCTTACAATTTCCAATCCAAATAGGATCATAAAAAAATATGATCAAGAAAAATTGTAAGGTGTAAAGTGAATTGAGTCAATTATGATACAATTTGTATCGGCCGGTACAAATTGTATCATAACTGCTGCGACTACCTTCCTCTAGGCTGCGATGTGTTTGTTGTTGTTGTTGGGTTAGTCCGTTAAAAATGGCGGCTGAGGTAAGTGGAATGGAAATGACCCGTATTTTAATAGAAAATGTGGAGGAGTCCGAATTTCTTATAACGATGAATTGAAAGAATATAGCAGAAATTATTTAACCTAAAACGGTTCAAAAAAGGACCCTAAAAATCTTCAAAATTCTATTTTTTTACCATGTCAAGTTGGCGTCACTGCTAAACATGATCCTATTTTTATTGTAAAGTGTATTACAGTTTTTCTAAAATTTTTATGATGCTAAAAAAATGGGATCATATAAAAATAGGATCATATATTTATTGTAAGGTGTAATCGGACCCTTACCGACCTGGGGTTTCTACCATCCATAAAGTTAACATTGCGACCTGCAAATTATTTTTAAAAGATTCCCATGATTCCAAAAACTCTATTTCGCCAAGACTTAGCCGTACTAGCCACTTTTTTAGTTACAACGGCAGTTGTTACTCCCCGTTCCGAATGCCTGCCTCTCTGTAACGATGAAACAGTCCCTTGATCGCTATAGAGAGAGACTTCTGTATCTATACTCTAGTTAGTGATTTGTTAGGCAGACTGAGGTCACGAAGGACCACTAACAATTCACGACCCTTTACCTCACGCTCCTCACGACTAGGAATGCGTATGTTACTCACAAGGTCTATACATTCTTCAGGTTTCCTCGTTCTGTGTGTTGTAGCGTCCCCTGGTGACGTCATCTAACCATTGACCAATCAAAACCCCGAAGTGTTTATCCACTCTTATTGGTCAGCGGTGTTGACGTAATAGGGAGACCCTATTTCTCACGAGATGACCTCACGAATATGTAGACCTTGTGTTGCATGGGTAGGTACTATAAAGTGTGTGTGGTCCCCGAACCTAATTTACTTAATTAGCTTCATTGTTTTCTATAATAAAGGCTACCTAGTAGGAGGTACACACCATAAAAAAGTATCCAGGTTCGTCATTTTGGAGGGCCAAGGGTTAAGGTTATCTAACTTGACTGATAGTAGAATTTTTAGTAGATGTTTACCCATGTTATTGAAATGTAACCAACTTAAGCGCAGACTTGTCCGTCTTATCCTAAGAAGACAGACACTTTGTTTGAGAAAGAATTAGTGTTCTTGTCGTCTTAAATAACAGGGTACGCTAAAGGAAGGGTCTGATGGGGTCACCTTACGAAAAAAAGATGGTTAACTCTGTAAGATGGGCCAGTAACAACTGTTTGCTTATACACTCCATCAGTCTTCTGAGCCTGTTATTCAAGAAGACAAGAACACTGTCTTTTTTCAAAGAAAGTGTCGGTCTTCTTAGGATAATAGTCTGAGCTAAAGTTGGTATATTTATTTTTTGAAAAATGTAGACGTAATATTTTTATCATGTTTGGCGCTCTAGTTCTCTTTATGGGCCCATGACTCATTCATGTTGTGTCAGGGTCGGACTGTGCTTTATCTTGGCATGTCCTTAAGAGTTAGCGGTACTTAAGGCTTGGGGTGATAATAGCGCCATTTGGCGTTAGAAGGAACGATTTGCGCGTGCCAGGTACGTGCCTTATCGCTATGGGGAGCCTATATCCTCCACACACTGGGTCTGAGTCTACTTTCATATTTTATCACTACTTTTCATGAGTTTTTTCGCATGGCTGCAGGGCGTCATTCTCGCCAAATTACATCCGTGCGTTGTTATGAAATTTTACTAGGTATATGGCTTGCCGAGGGGGTAACCACTCCAGAGATTCCATAAAGATTTCCAAAGATTCCCAACGATATTCATATTAGAAAGATTAAACCCAAAGGGGTAACCACTCCAAAAAAAAATTCCAAGATTCCCTGAGATTTCATAAAGATTTCCAATGATTCCCAACGAGTGGTTAACCCCTCGTGACTCGCTATGTTAGAGGACTGGGAGTTAAATATGAGGTATGAAGTAAACTGTACCGTATAGGTAGTCTATAGAAAAAGTCTAGGCATATTGGTACTAGAACCTATGTGTCCTTTATAGCCGGTGGCAGTGAGTTAATCCGACCCAAAAACTCGGGGCCGATTTAACTGTCAGATAGCTTCTAAAATTCCATTCCACTAATCGTCAGTTAAACTAAAGTATCGAGCTATGATGCTTCATGGGCATATCTAAAGGGACAAAAAAAATCATTTAACCAGCCGTCAAAGGTGACAGGTATTTTTGAGTTCCTGTTTTCATAGTGGCTTGAAAGCCTTCGTGGCAGCAGACAGACTGGAGCCCGCCCCCAATCAGAATGCCCGTACCACGATCAACGCTAGTTATCTGTTACATCTGTAGGTACTCCAAAGGAACATACCTGTATGCATTTACACAAATCTATGTTCCCACGGGCTATGAAGTAATAAGACCTGAGATCTAACCCCAGCTTGATGAGATTTATCCTGGTGAATCAATAGATAGAGATTGTAGTGTAGTACACGATGGGGACCTACAGTTTTAGGTGGGTTTCGAACCACCACAACCTCGATACACATTTTACTAGAGATGGTGAACCTACCAGAGGTGAATCGTGACCAGAAAAATTTGGATAGGTGCGGGATAGAACCGGTGTGGGATAGCCATATAGACCACGACCATGCACTTGCATTTCCAGAATTCCAGGTTCCCACAGTCTTGTAGACCGGTATGGATCTCGAAAACATTTATCAGTGTTTTGTTGGCCTATGTAATTATCTTTAATGACTATGTTAGGTACTTATTCATTTAGGCATATTTCAGTCGGCTTTGGGCCCGTCCATTTTGGGGCTGGTTCTCACATTTTGAGTTTTTTTGAATATTGTAAAGGGCCCGACAATAGTCTTACTTCACTTTCTCGCATTTAGAAGGTATACCTACTAAAATCGGTCGGGTAGTGTTGTAAAAAAATTTTTTTGGGGATTTTTATTTTTATTTTTTGACAGAGGTAGGTAAAAGTATAAATTCAGACCGTTTTGTGCCATCATCAAGTATTGTAGAATAGCCATTTTATAGCTAAATGATGGTTCTACCTAATATATGAGTATCATTGCTCAGGTTCAAATCCTTACTGATCAGGAATTTTTTTTAGTCAGTCGTATTGTTTGTTAGGTTATTTTGATATTATAAGAGTATGTACCTAATATTCAGTGATTACAAATTGTATAGAATATAGGCAATAATGATAGGGAAGTTTGAGGGGTTGACCACTCCAGAGATTGCTTGAAATCGCATGAAGATTTCCAAAGATGTTCTGAGATTCTCAACGAGATTCGTGGAAAGATGCACCCCAAAAGGTTAGTTACTCCAGAAATTTCCAAGATTCCCTGAGATTTCATAACGATTTCCAATGATTGCCTGAGATTCCCAACGAGATTCCTGGAGTGGTTAACCCCTCGGGGAAATTCCTAAAAAAGTAGGTACCTCAGTCATGGTTTTAGGTAGGCGCTAACTAGGTTTCATCAAAATCGCTGAACGTGTAGGCGCTGAAGCAGAGAACAAACAGACGGACATTTTGGAAAACCTAAAACCTCTATTTCAAAATTCTGCACGAGAACAATACTTTCTGGCTAGCGTATGGATACTATAGTCTGTGCTATAGCTTAACTTAATAGCTGAGGGTTGGGGGGGACAAGCCCAGCAACTAGACCGTTTTCAAGAACTATCCATTGTGCTCAGCTGGCAGCACTACCAAATACCAGCTCCCCAGCCATCGAGTAAACGATGGGGACCTACAGTTTTAGGTGGGTTCCGAACCACCACAGCCTCGATATACATTTCACTTGACATGCTGAACATATCAGAGGTGAATGCCGAGCAGAAAAACTTTTTGGTAGGATCGGGATCGAACCGGTGTGACCCGGCTCTCACTGCTCCTCAAAAGTCGACCATTTAGTCCACTCGGCTATCGAGGCCGTATTGATACCATAGAGACTTGGGGTGTAATTTGTCCATATTGTATTGTGGTCTGATTACGTCTGGCATTTAAAAGATAGCCAGACTGGATATGCGCTATGGACCTGACATGCACTTAGGTACGAGTGGCAGATGTTGTACCTAATAATGTGTACCAATTGCAGAATGGTATATAGGTTGTTATTACCTTACGCCGGTTTTATTTAGTGGTTACCCAACCATTTTTCTCCATTTGGTATATTTGTCTGACCTGTACCTATACCTACAACAAATGACGGATAATTATTGTTAAGGCTGTATAAGTACAGTGCTATTTGTTTGTGTTTTTTAGCCCCAGTTTCTTAGAAAGGGACTATGGTAGTCGGAGGAACTGTTTTGCTCAGTAACTCCCTTGTTATGGAAGTTACCGTTACAAAAATTGGTTGACCGCTTAAGGGTCCGCTATACCTGACGGTGCATTTTTTGCCGCCCATAAGATTAACATTGCGAGCGGCGATTCATTTTCAAGGTTTACCCATGGTTGGAAAGACACAAAATTTTGCCTGTACCTAGCCCTAACAATGTTCTAGGAAGTGTTCGAAGCAGATTTGCCATTTTTTTATTGGTTTTCGAGATACAGCACTTTTCTTGAGGTATGCGATGCTAGCATTTGCAAAACAGTTGCAATAAAAGAAACAAGTGAGAAATTGGGAAATCTGCTTTGATGACGACCTACAACATTGTTAGGGCTAGGTACAGGCAAAATTTTGTGTCTTTCCAACCAAGGGTAAACCTTGAAAATGAATCGCCGCTCGCAATGTTAATCTTATGGGCGGCAAAAAATGCACCGTCAGGTATAGCGTATAGCGTCCTCTTAATTATAGGAGCCAACATGTCTCTACAAAATTTCAGTGATTTGGGGCCAATCAGCTCCGAGATAATTAAGTAACTCCTTAAAAATGAAAATTCCATACCGGGCGCTATCCTGTAGGCGCCTTATAAAACGGCTTTTGCACCACCCGAGAGGGTAACCACTCCTGAGATTCCATAAAGATTCCCAACGATATTCATAGAAAGATGAACCCCGAAGGGGTAACCACTCCCAAAAATTCCAAGATTCCCTGGGATTTCATAAAGATTTCCAATGATTCCCAACGAGTGGTTAACCCCTCGGCACCACCCTTGAGGTGGGTATACACTATTTCAGGTTGAAAACGGAGAGTTTCTGGTCGATTTAAATATTGCATGGTGCCAGTAGGCGCAATTTCCACGCGGAAAAAAAATTGGAACTTCATCACTGTTGGCGGGGACATTTTATTTAGGTTACGGGAGACTATTGAACGAAAGTCGTCTCCCTATAACGTCGTTCTCTATAACGGCCACATTTACCGTCGTTATAGAGAGAGACGACTGGACACGATCTTTACAATTACAATATAAACTCATTAATCTAACGAACTTACTGGTATTCTCCGAGAAGTTCAAGAACTGCTCTGATTGGAAGAAAGTAGAAGAAATGATGATAATGAAGTTATTGACTTGTTCGCTGCACTGCCCGTTGGATATAGAAATCAACATGTTTTATTGCTATAAATGTAACTGCCATTAGTGCGGAGGCAAACAACTACAAAATGTGACATGCTCGGTTTCTCCAATTTGTCTTAAGGGCCACCATACATTCTCGACGAACTCCGCCAAAACCACTGTGCGAAAGTAAATATTCGACAAAAGTAATGTTTACATTTTAGTACCACCGGAGACTGGTAATTGAAATATTGTATCGGTTGTGTCTACTCTAAAAGCTAAACATAGTGTGCTATTTGAACGCGAAACGAACGAGTGAAAGTAGGACACTATGTTTAGCTTTTACAGGAGAAAAAGTAGAGAAATGGTGTTGCAATTACGAACTTCCGTAAGTGAAATAAAAATTGTCAACATGTAACATGGCGGCGGTAAATATTACAAACATTTATCAAGCTTTTCTACTAAATGTGACAATAAAATCATACTGTTTTAATCCGAAACGTTACAAAAAAATATTTCGCGTGAGGTAGTGTTGTGTTTTCGCGATCTGTCAAAAAAACATGTGGACTGGTAGTTGACTGTTTAAAATCGCTCCTGTGGGCTTATTACTCCATTTCATGCAAAAATACAACACTACCTCACGACAAAGAGTCTCAGGTTTACATCCCCCTATAAACACTTTTCACTCGCCCTGTAACTTCGGAGTAGGGCTTGAAGTACGTAGCATTGCGAACCAAATGGGTGTATTTCCCCTTAAGAGCGACCACACAATCGTGTTTGTTTACGTTTTTTTTATGCACACTTTATGAGGAAACAAAAACAAATAACACAAAACAGCACTTTTTTAAAATGCTAAAATTATTTTTATTGTCAACAGCGGGGCAAGCAATCGTTTAAAAAAAAAAAAAAAAAAAATCTGACCAACCAAAATCTTCTTGAAAGGCTTGAAAGGCTTTGCTACTGTCAGAAGAAGGGAAATCGTACTAGAGAAAACTATAATCAAATAAAACACTTAATTATGACATCAGGTACCAGGTATATACATATAGACATAGATAGATAGGTATTATAGGTAGATAGGTAGGTAGGTCCAGCTATATATCCAACAGGATATTGCTGGAAAAACAGTATTGTATATATATTATGGGTTAATACTGAATGAAAATGTAAACCAATACAATACACGTTTATTATTATATTTAAATATTCTGAAACATTAAGGGTGCGTCCCACCATGCCCAGTTAAAATGAAACTGGAGATTTTGTCCTATGTTTACCATGTTAAATTTAACTGTTGAGTTAAATTTAACATGGTAAATCTCCAGTTAAATTTTAACTGGGCATGGTGGGACGCACCCTTAGTGTCTTTTTACCTTCATTACTCATGAGGCTATGTTGTGATTTCACGATCGGTTATAATTTTGGACAATTTTTTTGGTGACAAAAATTACATGATCGTAAAATCACAACATTGCCTCATAATTCATAATGTTTACAAACATAACACCACATGAGTTTGGCTGAGGAGAGAACTGAGAGAACTGAAGGCAGTTTGCGGCTTCGAACTCAGACCTTTCAGCAGGTGTATTCCCTTTCTCGAACGCCAGCAAACCCACCCAACTAACACCTTCAAAATTTATTGTAAGAAGATAAGGCACGCCATGATGCAATATACGGAGAACCCTTCTTCTTACAATAAATTTTGAAGGTGTTAGTTGGTTGGGTTTGCTGGCTTTCGAGAAAGGGAATACACCTCCAGGACACAATAATGTCGTACCCCTTTATACCACCGAGGGGTTAACCACTCGTTGGGAATTATTAGAAATCTTTATGAAATCTCAGGGAATCTTGGAATTTTTTTTGGAGTGGTTACCCCTTCGGGGTTCATCTTTCTAAGAATATCGTTGGGAATCTTCGGAAATCTTTATGGAATCTCAGGGAATCTCTGGAGTGGTTACCCCCTCGTATACCACTCACGTACTGACACCCACTCAAATCCCGTTTTGTAAGTCTACGTTGGTCGACAGTATCTCGTTCTCAAGTCATGCACCTGTATAGGATGAAGATGTACCTTCACTTGTCCAGGCCACCAAGTTTCCCACGTGTTTAATCCGGTCGATAATCCGTGGCAGCAGACAGACCGGACGGTGCAGTGGCAGCAGACAGACCGGACGGTGCAGTGGCAGTAATCCCTAAATCCTATAATCACTTTAATGTAATGGAGTGGACAATGCCATGCCTCAGAGTTCTGTAAACCTGACTGCCTTGATTTGAACATTTCTTTATCTTTCGTCCCTCTGAGGTCCTGGGTTCGAATCCCGGTAGCAGCAATTTTTTGTTGGTAGCATGGATGTCACACTAAATATTTATTTGGCTTCGGCCAACAATCAGTTTGTTTCTAACGCCGTTTCCTCGGAAAGTGAACTATTAAAAACTTGTTTTTATTATGAATTAATTAATTGTTGTTACTTTATGGCTGTTAGACAAGTTAATAATAGTTTATAGTTGAATAATAACTACGAGAAATAATAATAATTTATTTATTAACTCTATTACCGGGGAAGCCATTAGCTATATTTAATTAACTTTTTTATTTCCATCAGGCTCAGGTTTGCAGAGGAGTGTTTTGAACCTAGCCTGCGCCCCATTTGTTAAGCATCAGATACCCCATGGGCCAGTACGTACCACTCTGGCCCACGAAAGCAGCCTTCAGCAGTGCTGCTGCCACACAATGGACTCTACCACCCTACCCCATATAGGACCATGCTGGGCGATATAGTAGCAGTGTCAGCCAGCTGAGCTGACTACATAATGGCGATGGCTTACACTGGCTGAGGATCCCCATAGTTCCTTCCTGGAAAAAAGGGGTCGGTAAAAAATTTAGGTTCGATGGTCAACCGACATCTTCCGTGGTCGTGATGGTGGTTTCTTCGGCATTTCCACATCAAATCAAAGTCAAACTCGAAGCATCCTGTTGCTCTTATAGGTGAAATTACTGTGGTTATTTCTTAGGCTGAATTTCACCACTTTCCGATAGTTTCTATAACGAGAGGATTTAACGAACGGATTTACGTTATCGTATGTTTAGCTTACGACAAGTGCGATCGCAGAGAAACAAGTGCAAGCGCAAAGCATTTGCCGTAAGCTAAACATACGATAACGTAAATCCGTTCGTTAAATCCTCTCGTTAAAAGACACTATCGGAAAGTGGTGAAATTCAGCCTTAGGGTGAATTTCACAAGTTTAACGTGAAGACTATCGTGTCACGATAGCGCTATCGTTTCGGTAAAAAATTTTAACGGCTTTCACCATGCACCGTTACCGTTTCGTTAGCTTTCGAGTGGATTTTCCGTGCGTTAGCGAAAACAATAATTTTCATACCTGCGACTCATTTGGTGTAGTCTAATGTAGTCTAATCAACATTTTAACTTCTTTCTCCGAAAAAATAGGGGTTTTTTTCACGTTTATTTCCACTTTTAGATTGAAATTGTTGAAATAAATTTGACGTAAACAAAGCAGGCGAATTCTATTGACACAACAAAACCTAACGAGAGGATGTCTGCTTTTTCGAATCGATAGCTTTTCGACCGTTAAAAGGCACTATCGTGAGGTGGTGAAATTCAGCCTTATACTCTTAAGAACAGTCCGGTGGCTTAGATGATTGTCTTTTGAGGAGCACTGGGAGTCGGGTCACACCGGTTCGATCCCGGTCCTATAAATATTTTTCTAATCGGCATTCACCTCTGATATGTTCAGCATGTCAAGTGAAATGTATATCGAGGCTGTGGTGGTTTGGAGTTCTCCTAAGACTGTAGGTCCCCTAGTTAGAGTGGTCTAATTCCAGTCCTCATGGGTATACCTCTTACATCCAGCTACCTTGAACGTATACTACCCGGTTAATCTGTAGGCACCTACTTTTTTTCCAAATTTCTTCTCCACCGTGTCACGCTAACCTTGTTTGCTCTACTGCCCGTTAGGTCTTTTCATAGTCTGGCCTGATTTGACTCCGTACATATTAGTCGCTTCCTTTTGCATACGTGATACAATGTGTTGACTACGCACGTACGTACCTACCTTACCTATTTCAGGCGCAGGCACCTAAACGTATCCTGCCCATCAGCAACTTGTGTTTTATAGAATATACCTACTAGATTAAGGGTCCGCTATACCTGACGGTGCATTTTTTTGCCGCCCATAAGATTAACATTGCTAGCGGCGATTCATTTTCAAGGTTTACCCTTGGTTGGAAAGACACAAAATTTTGCCTGTACCTAGCCCTAACAATGTTCTAGGTCGTGTTCGAAGCAGATTTCCCATTTTTTTACTGGTTTTCGAGATACAGCACTTTTCTTGAGGTATGCAAAACAATTGCAATAAAAGAAACCAGTGAGAAATTGGGAAATCTGCGTCGAACACTCCCTAGAACATTGTTAGGGCTAGGTACAGGCGAAATTTTGTGTCTTTCCAACCAAGGGTAAACCTTGAAAATGAATCGCCGCTCGCAATGTTAATCTTATGGGCGGCAAAAAATGCATCGTCAGGTATAGCGTCCTCTTAAGGGCGCACGCACCTTGGAGTCCATACCCTTGGCCTTGGTCCGAAGTCACAGATAATGTACCTAGGTATATTAATGGGCGAAAATCTGTACCTGAGAAACTGATTAGATGATGTAGTCTAATGCCTGACTTAGTTTCTATATTATCGCATTTTAGATTCTGACCACTAAATAAAAAGTTATTACATTCTAACATTCTTTACATTTTAGGTTGGTATAGGAGGGGAAAATACCGAAAATGACGTAAGCTTTGGCTATACTTCTTCTAAGCTCCGCATCATTTGTATAACTTTATAGGAACCAACAACTAAAGGTATCGATATATCAAAGTCTGACAAATACACAGCTACTCGAGGGGTTAACCACTCGCTGGGAATCTTGTTGGGAATCATGGGAAATCTTTATGAAATCTCAGGGAATCTTGGAATTTTTTGGAGTGGTTACCCCTTCGGGGTTCATCTTTCTATGAATATCGTTGGGAATCTCAGTGGAATCTCAAGGAATCTCTGGAGTGGTTACCCCCTCGCAGCTACTCTACTGTCTCAACTATGAAATCGGAAATCAAAATTTTCAACCCGCTATCTACGAAGGGAGAAGACCTAGGGGACAGATTTAGGGTGGGACATCCATGCTACCAACAGAAAATTCCTGGTTCCCAGGATTCGAACCCTAAGTCTTCAGTTTTCCCACCAGACCACGGTCAGGTTTACTGCAGTTTGCATATGTTACGGAACGTAGGTACAGTACCTGATTTTCTTCTTTGGGTACTTGACAGGTACTTGAGGTTCTTACCGCTTGTATGGAGTAACAACTAACAAGGTGAGAGTGTCCAGCGGACATAACAGCACCGTGCGTCATTATATTGCAAGTACCTAGCGAGTAACGAGAGAAACTAGTCATCGATGACTCCATGACTCCATGACGTGGAAAACACCCACTACGGTGAAGCCAACTAAAGCGCAGACATGCCTATTATCCTAAGAAGACAGACACTTTGTTTGAGAAAGAAACAGTGTTCTTGTCTTCTTCAATAACAGGCTAAGAAGACTGATAGAGTGTATAAGTTATTAGTAGGGATCGGATTCCTAGGTTTTTACCTATTTTGTTCCTTGCTAGCTACGGTAGTGCTTTTAACGGATTTACACGTTTTATGAACACAGTAACCCCCCTTCCAAATTTTATAGCACCTAAAAAAACCTAAATCGCGTTTAAAACCTAAAAGCACCTATATTGACTTTAAAATCTAAATATCACCTAAATGTCACTTTTCAGAAATCAAAGTAGAATTTTCTCACAATTTTTGTTAAATGAAGCTAATTTTTAATTTTGAAAAGAGCTATTGTGTAAGTAACAGGTCACTCACCCCCGTAAATAGCCTAGGCCTAGGACTACCTGCAAGAGTCCTGTTATTGTTACCCAGGTACAGATGTACTCCGGTCAATTCCTATGCTTAGCCGACTATTGACATCGGCTAATTTCGGATCGTTAACTCATTAGTGCTCAGAATTATTTCAGACTTCTCCTTAAAGTATGTTATTGCTAATTTTTTTCTAAGAAAAAAGTTTCAACTAAGTTTTTTGATAGGATGCACGGTTCTCGAGATAATGGGGTGGTCCTGTGGGAACAGCTGAGCACAAGTCCTAGTACATAGGCACTGCCAAACATTAGTGCTTTTTTTTATTTCCATGGGGTTAATTATGTATACCTATATACATTTAGGACCTACATGTGTTTTTACACATAAACATATGTACATATACATAATATACACAATGTACCTACATCCATTATCATTTTGATAGTTACAGCTATAGGTATAGTCGGTGCCAGAAAGCTGGAAATAGGCCTTCCAAGGTAGCGTAAGGTGGCAGGAAGGGTGAGTATAGGTGGTTGTCACGGCAGACTTCTTAGCGTGGGAGCTCAGACGTTAGCGCAGCCTTAGAAAAACTATGGCTTGCCGTGATGAGCTTGCGTCACACAGCAGCTTCTTATAGAATAACGTCGTCCACCGCCCTTTTCTGAACGCAACTTTACCAATTTTGGAACTGCATGTGAAGAAATGAAGAAGCAGTCCAGGTGCAGGTGACATACCTAGGATGTCCGTTTCTTAACCTGCCCGTCCATTGGGCAGAGTTGCACCGAGGCGCCGAAAAGCGCCGAAACGGCGCGGCGTACGACGGAGGGGCCCAATGGGATATCTTACGTTTCTTCGCCTCGCTGCGCTTCGGCCGCTTCACTGCGCGTTGGCAAGAAGCCTCTGCCCAATGGACGATCAGCTTTACACTGTCAACACGTGGCTTTGATTTTCCGGGAGCAGCCCACAAGGTTGCAGTGGGTGTTGACGGCATGGCACCTGATATTTTGGCAGGTTGTCCGTAGTTCAGGAGTAAATGCATTGCGGGGGCACTTCGCAATTCCATCAGAGATTTCATTTCGGGGAAGTTTGACTCAGCTTCGTGGATCTTTCGTCCAAGTAACCAACACTGAACGGCTCATGTCATCCTTGACTCTTAGTAGTCTTCATCGTGTGGTATTTGGTATCTCCCATGTGACTTGGGATGGAGCAGCCATAAGACGATGAGGCAGATGGGCAGGATCGCCTTCATCTTTTAGGTCAGATTTTTCTGAAACCACGTCCACTTCGGCGTATTCATGTTCACTAGGAAGCCCAGCAAGACACTCTGACGTAATTTCGGGAATCATCCAGCAGAACTAACTTTGTCCCAGATGTCGTTTAAGTCAGCATTTTTCGAGAATCAGACAATAAGCAATTGTAGAAACATAAAAATATAATAAGAAAGTATAATAACGCCTGTACAATCAAATTTAACATGAAGTCCAATGAGTAATTATGTCTGTCTCGGTATCAGGACTTGTGCTCAACTGTCCCTGCAGGGACAGTCCAACTTCTCACTCACATAACTCAGGCTCTAATGCTTGTAAACTTATTCTGTAAAGCAAGTCTACTAGCTACATCCTTCTTAAATGCTGAAAAAAATATATAATACTCTAGGTAAACAAATAAAAAAGGTACATACATTTCTTTGAAGCAATGTTTGACCTTTTTCGAAAAAAACCGAACATTGAATGACTGTACGCAGAATAAAACTGCGGAAAACAACAGGGCATGCACTTTTAGAATGCAGCGATAGAGTCAAAACATGACACTTGCCTACAGCTCTTGAATCAGTGACGTAGCTGCAATACGTCCCGAGATATCTCTCGGCAAAGTCAGCTGTCCCTGTAGGGACAGCTGAGCACTAATGAGTTTTAAGGGCGGGCGGTAGGGCAGGTGTACTGGCTTAGGCTCACTCTGTATTCAGATCTTGTCCTAAAGTGTTTGCAGTTTGTGTGCCTTTACAATTTTCTTTTTACGATGACTAAAGTAAAAGGAACGAAGAGCTTCTTATTAAGAGAGTGGCTCTCGGGAGATCCAAACGCAGAGGATTTTGGGAAGAAACCCGGGTTTTCTGACTATGGAAGGGGTGAGTAAAATTTTGATGGGTGAGTTTGTCCAGCTACCCCACCCCCCAAGGCACCATCATGGAACCCTGACATGTTGGCTTGTTTAATATTCGCACCTCTTACCAGCTGTGACGTGGAGAGGTCGTTCTCGAGATATAAAAATGTGTTGCAGGACAACCGAAGGCGGATTACTGTTGAAAATATTAACAAATACATGGTTATGCACTGCAGTGCATTGTAAATAACATAAAATTTTGAACTACCGAAGCTTTTTTTAGAACCTATACAAAAACCTAAATTGGAATTATAAAAACCTATAAAAACCTAAAATAGGGTTTTGAAAAACCTATTTTGGCGTTTTTAGCACCTAGGAATCCGATCCCTAGTTATTAGTTATTGTTATTACTCATCAGACCCTTCTCTTATACACTAGGACCCTCTTCTTAACCTGTTATTTAAGAAGACAAGAATCTCCTGGATAGTCTGCGCCACGTAACTTTACCCTTAGCAAGTTAGCAGAGGGTTGGGGGGACAAGCCCAGCAACTAGACCGTTTCAAGAACTATCCGTTGTGCTCAGCTGGCAGCATTACCAAATACCAGCTCCCCAGCCATTGAGTAAACGATGGGGACCTACAGTTTTAGGTGGGTTCCGAACCACCACAGCCTCGATATACATTTCACTTGACATGCTGAACATATCAGAGGTGAATGCCGATCAGAAAAACTTTTTGGTAGGATCGGGATCGAACCGAAGTGACCCGGCTCTCACTGCTCTTCCAAAGTCGACCATTTAGTCCACTCGGCTATCGAGGCCGTTAACTTTACCCTTACTTTGAGCCGTCAATACCAACCAGCAGTGGTGTTCTGCCGGCAGCACTACCAAATACCAGCTCCCCGATTAGTACACGACGGGGACCTACAGTTTTCGGTGGGTTCCGAACCACCACAGCCTCGGTATCCATTTCACTTGACATGCTGAACATATCAGAGGTGAATGCCAAGCAGAAAAACTTTTTGGTAGGATTGGGATCGAACCGGTGTGACCCGTGTTGCTCTAAACATCTATAGACTGCACTGTGTTGCAATAATGTGATTCCTATAGAGGAGACGCCAAGACTTTTAAGCCGTCTTAAAAACTAAATGGCTGTCAACTGTCAAGTACCAATACATGAGCAATACAATAACAACAATGTTCGTCTGAACTGACTTCTAGAAAAACTCATTTCACTTCAATGAATTTCTATCCATTCCCACTCAATAGGAGCCACAACTGAACAAATAAAAGCAGTTTCTTCTTAAGCTAAACATAGGTGAGTGAGTGAAGTTCAAGTTCAAAGACCAAGGGTATACCTGTATTGTAGATCGTGCGGAAAACCAGTAGGTAGTATACCATGGATAGGTGCCATTTTTTAAGGGCAGGAATTAAGAGGACGCTATACCTGACGGTGCATTTTTTGCCGCCCATAAGATTAACATTGCGAGCGGCGATTCATTTTCAAGGTTTACCCTTGGTTGGAAAGACACAAAATTTTGCCTGTACGTAGCCCTAACAATGTTCTAGGGAGTGTTCGAAGCAGATTTCCCAAATTACGCCCGCAAAAAAATCTCAAAAAACCCAAAAAAAAAAAAAAATCATTCTGGGCGAGAAAGTTAAGTGCGACTGTTGTCGGACCCTTTATTTTACTGGTTTTCGAGATACAGCACTTTTCTTGAGGTATGCGATGCTAGCATTTGAAAAACAGTTGCAATAAAAGAAACCAGTGAGAAATTGGGAAATCTGCTTCGAACACTCCCTAGAACATTGTTAGGGCTAGGTACAGGCAAAATTTTGTGTCTTTCCAACCAAGGGTAAACCTTGAAAATGAATCGCCGCTCGCAATGTTAACCTTATGGGCGGCAAAAAATGCACCGTCAGGTATAGCGGACCCTTAAGAGTGACCACACAATCGTGTTTGTTTACGTTTTTCTATGCACACTTTATGAAGAAACTATTGGATATTTAAATGTTCTGAAATATAATATGTCTTTTTAACATCATAAATTATGAGCCTATGTTGTGATTTTACGATCGAGTGATTTTTGGCAAAAAAAAATTGTCCATAATTAACGGATCGTGAAATCACAGCATAGCCTCATAATTTACTGGCGTTAAAAAGACATATTTTATTTCAGGCCAACAGATTCCTTATAAAAGGTGCAGAAAAAACGTAAACAAACACGATTGGGTGATCGCTCTTATAAGGGTGTAATTTTGTCAGAATCACGCCCGGCAGTCGAGTTTTCCCCCAGCCGGTGAAGGACAGGCACCCATCAAGGCTATGTAAGCGGTGGGCAGTCTGTATATAGGTACAGTGCCTAGCTAATGAAAATGTGTACAATACAATAGAAGGAATAGAACGGCCTATACAAATTTCACGGTGCTATAGAATAGCGTTGGAATCATGACAAGGTCGCAGTAAGGTTATGAAAGAAGAAAGTATATCAAACAATATGTTTAAGAAGTCGAGGTTGTATCGGTTACTACAAAAGAACGGAACAGGCTAGCACTAAACGACAGTAGTGCGAACAATGTAAATTTGCTCGATATAAAGAGAGTTCGCTACAGGGAGGTAGCGTTCCCTCGTTATTGACAGTTTTTTGTTGTAGAGAAAATCGTTATAAAGAATTCCAACTGTATTTATAATCACACTGGTATATTTGTATTAGGTACTGTGTATTGTAACGACTCTAGAAAAATCCAGAGTCTTTTCACCCAAAGAGTAAAATTAAAAACGATTAAAGGTCCGCTATACCTGACGGTGCATTTTTTGCCGCCCATAAGATTAACATTGCGAGCGGCGATTCATTTTCAAGGTTTACCCTTGGTTGGAAAGATACAAAATTTTGCCTGTATCTAGCCCTAACAATGTTCTAGGTCGTGTTCGAAGCAGATTTCCCATGATTTTTACTGGTTTTCGAGATACAGCACTTTTCTCGAGGTATGCGATGCTAGCATTTGCAAAACAGTCGCAATAAAAGAAACCAGTGAGAAATTGGGAAATCTGCTTCGAACACTCCCTAGAACATTGTTAGGGCTAGGTACAGGCAAAATTTTGTGCCTTTCCAACCAAGGGTAAACATGGAAAATGAATCGCCGCTCGCAATGTTAATCTTATGGGCGGCAAAAGATGCACCGTCAAGTATAGCGGACCCTTAAAGGGAAAAGGATGCCGGTCGCAATAAAATAAAAATCAACATTTAATAACTATCGGAAAATGAAATGACTCTTAAACGGAGCCTAAAGCATGTTTCTTCCACACTTAGGTATACGTAGCTGAAGCGTATAGGTAGAGGGAAATAGGGGGCATAGGTCAGGCATCATGCAGGTATATATACCTATAGGTAGGAACGCTAAGTACTATTTGCGCTCTGCAATTATCCCCATGGAGATCATTGCGCAATATGTGCTACGTAAAGCAGCCACATTTCAAGCTAATAAATAATTAAAACCGAGCATACATTTGCTATTTGTTTACGTTTTCTCTGCAGACTTTATGAGGAAACTATTGGATATTTAAATGTTCTGAAATATATATGTCTTATGTCTTTTTAACGTCATTAATTATGAGTTATGAGTCTATGTTGTGATTTTACGATCGGTTGATTTCGGACAAATTTCTTGTTGACGAAAATGACTCGATCGTAAAAGTCACAACATAGCCTGTTAAAATGACATATTTATTATATATCAGAACATTTAAATAAGATTAACATTGCGAGCGGCGATTCATTTTCAAGGTTTACCCTTGGTTGGAAAGACACAAATATTTGCCTGTACCTAGCCCTAACAATGTTCTAGGGAGTGTTCGAAGCAGATTTCCCAATTTCTCGCTGGTTTCTTTTATTGCAACTGTTTTGCAAATGCTAGCATCAAATACCTCAAGAAAAGTGCTGTATCTCGAAAACCAGTAAAAAAATGGGAAATCTGCTTCGAACACTCCCTAGAACATTGTTAGGGCTAGGTACAGGCAAAATTTTGTGTCTTTCCAACCAAGGATAAACCTTTAAAATGAATCGCCGCTCGCAATGTTAATCTTATGGGCGAAAAAATGCATCGTCAGGTATAGCGTCCTCTTAACAATCGAGTGATTTTTTTTTTTAGTGGCTTTCCTATCTAGGTTTAGGTTCTGTTGGACCCCCTTCAATGAGGGAGATCACTGGTTGCACAATACTTGGTAGGTAAACCTAACCACATTTCAGACCTATAAATACCGCTTGCACACCAGGGGTCGCCTCAGAACGGGTTACGATTACACGGGATTCTGTGTGTGTGGACCTAAACATAAACTATATGGACCACCTGATTTTTTTTTTGCTGCTATTGATCAATAGTACAAGTCTTGGATTTCTGCTCTTTAGCTGGCATTACAACACAGGATCTATGATGGAGCCAAATTTAGCGTAGACCTGTCTCTATTATCCTAAGAAGACAGGCACTTTGTTTGAGGAAGAAACCGTGTTCTTGTCTTTTTAAATAACAGGCTAAGAAGAGGGAGCTAGTGTATACGAGAAGGGTCTGATAGGGTTCAATTACGAAAAAAAAAAAAAAAAAAAAAAAATCCCTTTCGGCAGCCCCGAAAGGCGTAGGTAGATTTCGAAGATTATACTTCCATCCACTAAAAGCAGTCTAAAATCATTGAGGAAGACGGTTAAGAAGATTTCCAGTTGACCCAAATGCATTCTCTACAAAAACAACGGAGGAATTGAGTTTTGAAATTTCACCCCCCCCCCCCCCCCCTTAACGAGAAAATGAAAGTGATTTTACAAAAAACTTTTTCAGACAAAAGTTGTAGATATTATTAATAGAAACTCATAGCAAAAAGAATAAACTCAATATCTCACCAAATAAGTGAGTTATGACGTTTTGAAAATTCAACCCCCCACCCCCCCCTTAACAAGAAAATGAAAGTGATTTTACAAAAAACTTTTTCAGACAAAAGTTGTAGATATTATTAATAGAAACTCATAGCAAAAAGATAAAACTCAATATCTCACCAAATAAGTGAGTTATGACGTTTTGAAAATTCAACCCCCCACCCCCTGCCTAAACGGTGCGTCGGACGAAAAACTTTTTCAGACAAAAGTTGTAGGTAATATTGAGGCAAATGCATTACAAAACAAAAGAACTCGATAACACCCCTAGGACACAAGTTATGATTTTTTTTGTGCGCAAAACCCTCTTTTTCCACCCCTTTTCAACCATTAAGGGTGGGATCAAAAAACGTTACTAAGAAAATTTGTAGGCAGTACTGTTAGACGACCCTCAGAGAAAACTACGTTTCATTAGTTGCAATATTAAGGGAGTTATGGCCAAAAAGCCAGATTTAGAAAAAGTCCCCCCATTTCCCCCCCCCCCTTGGTCCGATTTCCCCCATTAACGAACTCGACCGAGATTTTAGTCCCTTATATTTTATTAAATAGTCAAAACCAATTATTTTTCAAAAATACGGCTGCTAGCGTGTTCACAAGGAAGTGAAAATGATAGATATATATATATATATATATATATATAGATATATATATATATATATATATATATATATATATATAAACTTTTGAACTGATGGTGGTTTTGGGATCCAGGGGTCATAAAAAGAAGAACTGTGAAGAAATTTTTCAAAAGTGAGACTACTGGTACGACTACAATAGGTAGATTTTTCTTCGAAATCTACCTAAAAGATGGTTCACTATGTAAGATGTGCCAGTAACAACTGCTTTCTTATACACTCCATCAGTCTTCTTAGCCTGTTAATGAAGAAGACAAGAACACTGTTTCTTTCTCACAAAAGTGTCTATCTTCTTAGGACGAAAGCAGCCTTCACCAGTGCTGCTGCCACACAATGGACTCTACCACCCTACCCCATACACAGTGGGCCATATAGGACCATGCTGGGCGATATAGTAGCAGCGCCAGCCAGCTGAGCTGCCTACATAATGGCGATGGCTTACACTGGCTGAGGATTGCCCATAGAGTGTCTAAGTCAGAATTGCCCCAGCTAGATCTCAAACACCGTTGGAGAACGTATTTGAAAAATGCTCTGGGAAGCCTGTTAGGTACCGTTTGTCACCTGCGCCCTGCTTCTGTCATGGTCTCTGTCATTAGGTGACAATAATGTATGCAAATTAGGTTCCCTGGTAGAGAAGTAGAGACAGAGACGCTACATTTTACTGTAAGAGAGTTCAGGTCACGCAGAAGGTAAGGAAGCAAAATTCCGTTTACCCATTTCGGGAAAAAAAAAAAAAAAAAAAAAAAATCCGTGAAGTAGAATGTAAGACAATATGATGTATATGATGTATATGATGTATTGACAGAAAATTATTTTTCAGAGTTTCGCTCCAGCCCATGTACCTATGTGGGCCCTTAAAATCAAATATATACATTCGCTATTTGTTGACGTTCTTTCTGCACACTTCAAGAGGAAACTTTTGGATGCTCGGAAATATAATATAATATGTTTTTTGTGGCTCTCAGTGGCCGAGTGGTCAAGGGGTCCGCTTTGTGTCCTGAGAGGTCCGGGCTCGAATCCCGGCGGAACGGAAAAATTTTCCGCTTCCAACATGAATGTATTGGCTTCGGCCCACTCATATTCGGCTTCGGCCACTTCGTCTTCGGCTTCGGCCAAAAAATCCAACAAATCAACTCATCGGCGCATTTGTTCTCTGAACGTCGCGCGTTAAAAAAAAGATATATATATATAATATGTCATTTAAACTTTAAACGGCCGAAATTAACAGGCAGTTTTCAGACAATTTAAATATCGAGTAGCTTCCTCATGAAGTGTGCAGAAAAAACGTAAACAAATAGCGATTGTGTGTTCGGTCTTAGAATTAAAAAAATTTTGTACTGCCTTCAGATTGATTTTAGTTCGGTGAAGCTCTCGTTCTGCGGTTATGTAGCTTTTAGTCATCGTGAATCATAGTGCATGAGTCGTGGACCCATTCATCCGCGAACTATGCGGGAGGATGACTCCTATACAGTAGAGTGTTGGTTCTCGGTCTCGATATGATAGAGTGATAGTAGTAGGGAGTGCCGCAGTGCAGTGCAACCCACAAGGTCGTAAAGGTGATAGACATTATAGTGTTAATACTGTGGTAAGTTTTCGCGGTTTTTGTTATGAATCAATGACTGGGCAAGGTGCTACTCTTTAAGGGTCCGCTATACCTGACGGTGCATTTTTTGCCGCCCATAAGATTAACATTGCGAGCGGCGATTCATTTTCAAGGTTTACCCTTGGTTGGAAAGACACAAAATTTTGCCTGTACCTAGCCCTAACAATGTTCTAGGGAGTGTTCGAAGCAGATTTCCCATTTTTTTTACTGGTTTTCGAGATACAGCACTTTTCTTGAGGTATGCGATGCTAGCATTTTTTGCAAAACAGTTGCAATAAAAGAAACCAGTGAGAAATTGGGAAATCTGCTTCGAACACTCCCTAGAACATTGTTATAGGGCTAGGTACAGGCAAAATTTTGTGTCTTTCCAACCAAGGGTAAACCTTGAAAATGAATCGCCGCTCGCAATGTTAATCTTATGGGCGGCAAAAAATGCATCGTCAGGTATAGCGTCCTCTTAAGGAGGCTGTTACGTTTTCCAGTTCCTCTTGGACCTTTTTTTTTCGGAAAACCTTTGACAATTGACCGTATATGCCCTTGCTCCAGTTGGTGCCTAGCCTTAACCTTTGTATATATGCCACCACTGTATGTCCCGTGTGACTTTCGTCCAGGTACCGTTTTGAGAATGAGATTACCTGGCACTTAGATCCGCACCTACGCTTTGTACCTAATCTGCCCTGGCACTTAGGCCTGTGTACCTAGTCTGAATTGGTCATTGTGTTGCTGTTCATATTTGCCAAATGTTCCGTTTTATGTAGTACGGTGCTGGCTATTATTGTGCCTCTAGGAATCAAGATGGCCCCAATACAACAATTGCTTGTTGTATTATTTATTCATTCTTAAATAGCTGTAAGAGTGAAAATTACCAGGAGTGGATTAAGGTTCCACTTCCTGTATGATTAACGTTGCAAATTTACTTTCTCGCTAGCCAATATGGCGCGAAAGTATTGTTTTCGCGCAAAATTTCAAAATTGAGATGTTAGGTTTCCCATGATCCTGGGGGTCCCCTGAGTCGAAAATAAAGTGGTTTCTGGAAAAATTCCGCCCGTCCGTCCGTCGGTTCCTCCGTTCCCTGCTCTAGAACCTATACCGTTCATCCGATTTTGATGAAATTTGGTATGGACATGTCTAAAATCACGTCCGAGAGACGCTTTGAAGGAATTTTTGATTGGTCAAAAATTGCGGCCGTTAATGCCAAAAAATCGTAATCGTAAAACTACGTTTTTGAATGGTCTGAACGCATTTGGGACTACAGTAATAGAATGACACTCGTCAGACTAGGTATGAGTGATCTCAGATAGATGGTATTTGGCGGCGCGCCGATTTCATTCCCAGTTGTTGAGCAAAAAATTCGACAAACCTAAGAATAGTCCATGTATGCGAGAACGACGTGATGGAAACTGCTTAGTCATAAGTTAATCAACCAAACCTGAAAACTCATCACCCTTATCTAATTGTGAAATAATGGCCGCCACCTTAGACGTCAGAGAAGATGACTGCCAAAAAAAAACTGTCAGTGACATTATTAAGTAGATCAAGATTTATCCATCGTGCTATAAGTTGGTAGTACTATACCAAATACCACCCACTCCTACAGTTTTAGGTGGGTTCCGAACCACCACAGCCTCGATATACATATCACTTGACATGCTGAACATATCGAACGCCGATCGGAAAAATTTTGACAGGACCGGGATCGAACCGGGATGTTCCTCTAGAGACAACCTATCGATATGGCCTCTAGAAGTGTCGTCTTTGCACACTGGCGTTAGTTATTCATAGTATTGCGAGTTGTGAGTCGTGACTGGTTGTGATTCCCACTATATCACGGCATTCTCATTAAATCACAGCAATTATTGACAGCAGTCTTCGCGTCTTTGGCGTCTGAACGCCGCTTTAGGCTGCATACAACACGTCGTGACTGTCTTGTCACTCCTAAAGACACCTTAGAGTAATTATTGACCACGAATATCTGTGATTCATTTCCCGAGTCTGTAGATGATCTGTTGGCTGAGCGGTCAAGGGGACTTGCTTCCTGAGAGGTCTGTATTCGAATCCACGCGTAGGCAATATTTTCGGCAAGGATGTTATTAAGGGCGTCTACGCGGTCGTGTTTGTTTACGTTTTTTTCTGCACATTTTTTGAGGAAACTAAATATTGTTTATTTAACTGTTCTGAAATATATTATGTCTTTCTAACGGCTGTGTTGTACATTTACGATCGGTTTTTTTTTTTTTTCGGACAAATTTTTTGTTGCATAGCCTGTTAAGAGGACGCTATACCTGACGATGCATTTTTTGCCGCCCATAAGATTAACATTGCGAGCGGCGATTCATTTTCAAGGTTGATTCATTTTCAAGGTTTACCCTTGGTTGGAAAGACACAAAATTTTGCCTGTACCTATTGCAACTGTTTTGCAAATGCTAGCATCGCATACCTCAAGAAAAGTGCTGTATCTCGAAAACCAGTAAAAAAATGTGAAATCTGCTTCGAACACTCCCTAGAAAGACATATTAAGGTGGCCACATACGATGCGTTTTGGACGGCGTCCTGGTGAGGATGCATCCCGAGACGCCTCGAAGTGGGGAGGGATGGACAGTTTTGGAGGGATGCCGTCCCGATCTTGGAATTCCTACTTGACCGAATTCCACGCATCCCAGGCGGGCGTCCAGTTGTTGAAGATATGCCTTTCTGCATTAAATTCGTTATATCACTATTTTTCTTCAGACTTGTTTTGAGTAGATTTATTGAAAAATATACCAAGAGTCTCCAAGTCCAAGTCTCATAAATTTCTGCCGAACTAAAGACAAATCACAGGGATGCGGGTCTGGAAGTACCGTGTGTGGGGACCAGCCATCCCTGAGTTAACATCCCAAACCCCGGATCCCAGCCAGGTAGCGTGGACGCCGTCCAACCAATAGCATGGTGTCTCTAGCATTAAATTTCACAACAAAAACAAAAAATATACATGTTCTATCACCCATGAACAAATGACCTTGATTGAGGAAAACGGCCTTGGCCTATCTCGACCAATGGCTAACACGTTTTCCAGCGCACTTCTGGAAATTCTCACCACAACCTCTCCCACACTTTGTGATCGCCACCACAGACTTTAATCACTACAATCGTAACATAGGCGTGACATTAAGTGATACCCACCACTAAGTGAAACTTCGCTAAATCATTACAAATTCTGGGATCGTAGGAAAGTGATTTGAAAATCAGTCGGTACTGATGATCATTATACTGTGGCACACGGCGAACAGGTACAGGTACGATGATAGAATCTCTTATGATGATTGTACGATTGCAGCATACAGGTTTTTATCTTCGTTTCATTGAAATTCTATATACCACCCATGCGCAACAAATAATTTGGCTTGTAAGAGTCATTATCTTGAAATCTTCATCACGTAGAGGTGGAAAAATGATTGACCCATTACGCATGCAAAACTGGAAATGATTAGTGCGAAGATTGTGTGGGGAAGCTTCCCGCTTCATCGAAGTTAAGGCTGAATATACATTCGCTATTTGTTTACGTTCCGATTTCAAACTTTGTGAGAAAACTATTAGATATTTAAATATTCTGAAATATAAGATGTCTTTTTAACGCCATTACTCATGAGGCTATGTTATGATTTTTTTACGATCGGTTAATTTTGGACAATTTTTTTTGGTGACAAAAATCACTCGATCGTAAAATCACAACATAGCCTCATGAGTAATGACCAGAGACAGGCAAAAGATATTTCGATATGTTTTTCCCTAATGCTCCAATTTAGACCGTACTTCGTATTTAGACGTTTTGGGGTCTATAGAGCTTTATCGACCCCACTTGTTAGAGCTATAAAAGATATATTTTGGCCAAAATCCGAATAAAAAATATATTCCATAATAGAAAATATATTTGAAGATATATTATTTGAAAATCAACGAAAGATTCACCCGATTAACAGCTCGAACAAAAATAACTTGTTAACATGAACATGGTTTCTGGAGTCTCCCGAGCGGTAAGAGGGTTCGCAGGTATATGCTTGGTCCCTTGTAAGTTATTTTTGTAACAATGGTAGGTACCTATTTAGGTCACTGGCCTAAGACCTGGTGTTTGTTCTGTCTTTAAGTGGTAGGTAGGTATCAGAACTACCCCACTACCCCAGGTGCACCTATACCATTTATTCGATTGGTGACAACCGAACAGTTCAGTCGAAATAGTAACTAACTTTTATCGAAATATATATTTTTTTTAACGAGATATATTTTGCGTTTTTTCGAGATATAAAGATATACTATATTTTGAAAAATACGAGATATATTTTGCCTGTCTCTGGTAATGACGTTAAAAAGACATTATATTTCAGAATGTTTAAATATCCAATAGTTTTCTCTAAAAGTTTGAAATCGGAACGTAAAAAAATAGCGAATGTATGGTGGCCCTTAAGACCGGACACACATCCGCTATTGGTTTACGTTTTTCTGCACCTTTTATGAGGAAACTATTGGATATTAATATGTTCTGAAATATAATATGTCAACAAAAAATATGTCTAAAAATAACCGGTCGTAAAGTCATCGCAAAGCCTGTTTTTTTCTGACGTTAAAAAGGCATATTATACTTCAGATCATTGAAATATGATTGTATAGTGGTTGGAGCCCACCTAAAACTGTAGGTCCCCATCGTACACTAACACGATGGGTTGGGAGCTGGTGTATGATAGTGCTGCCAGCTGTGCACGATGGATAATTCTTAAAAGGGCTCGTCCCCCCCCCCCCCCCCCCTCTGGCTCTACAGATCAACAGTATAATATGGCACAGTTGACTTGGTGCATGGTTGCGCAAATAGATTTGTGTGAATAAAAAACGAGCTGCTTTGAAGATTTTCTGGACGAGTTAACGATGTGCTATCACGCGAACCTAGTCTTCATGCCTTCAACACATGGCTCGAATAGGTAGGGTCAAATAAGGTACGTTATTATGTGCCTTACGAAACCCATCCGAAATCCTAGCCAATCAGGTTAAGGGCGACCACACATCGTGTTTGTTTACGTTTTTTTTTCTGCACACTTTAAGGTGGAATACACGTACTTATTTGGTTCGCAATGCTACGTACTTCAAGCCCTACTCCGAAGTTACAGGGCGAGTGAAAAGTGTTTATATAGGGGGATGTAAACCTGAGACTCTTTGTCGTGAGGTAGTGTTGTATTTTTGCATGAAATGGAGTAATAAGCCCACAGGAGCGGTTTTAAACAGTCAACTACCAGTCCACATGTTTTTTTGACAGATCGCGAAAACACAACACTACCTCACGCGAAATATTTTAAGAGGAAACTATTGGATATTTAAATGTTCGGAAATATAATGTCTTTTTAACGTCATAAACTATGAGGCTATGTTGTGATTTTACGATCGAGTGATTTTTTTCATAAAAAAAATAATAATATTATATTTCAGAACATTTAAATATCCAATAGTTTCCTCATAAAGTGTGCATAAAAAACATAACTTTATTGATGAAAAAGTAATACCTAAATCTTTTGTCAATTCTGAAATTGAAGAAAAAATTTGTTTCACATAGATTTTTTACACTGACGCAAAAAAAAATCTTGACACATGTGGCTGTGGAACACATGGAAGTTCTAGTTCTTTGATATAATCAGAACTGCAAAAAGTGCCGGTAATACGTGAAAACTATCACAAGTGACGGGGACCTACAGTTTTACGTGGGTACCGAACCACCACTTGAGACGCTGATCGCATCAGAGGTGAATGCCAAACAGAAAAACTTTGTCAGGGCCGGAATCGAACCGGTGTGACTCTGCTAGTGCTATTATTTAGGGATGAAAATCCCTGACGGTTCCCCCTATCTGTGGAACGTGCCACAGAATGTGATCAGTTGGAATGGGGATAGGGGCAGATGTGCTGCTGTCGTTGCTTCCTCTGAATCACTTATGTTTACCTTATGATAGTGGCCCCCCCGGTGGCTGAGTGTTTTCTATGCTTATCTTATGGACAGTATCATATTTAGAAAATGTACCAACGGTTTTGCGATTACATTACATATACAGTGCTTCATTCACATTTCGGCACGTATAGCGGTACTGTGTGTATTTTTAGTGTCGTTCTGTTTATGTCGTTGTCGTTGTAACCGGTAGTTAAATAGTTAATCTCGGGTTACCTAACTGGTGGTTATTATTAATCTGTGAAGGTGAGATAATGGAGAAGAAATAATTTTTATTTAGTTACCTATGTAGAACCACAGGTAGAACACCACTATATTTTTGCCATAAGACTGAAAATATTACCTACTCCAGGATTAAAACCTATACCTAGACCTCTCAGGAAAGAAGTCGGACCCCTTGACTGCTGAGCCAGCTGAGCCACTGGAAAAGTAAATAGGGAGCTGTACGGAGAGAATATGATAATTTTCAAAGATGCCGATGATTTTTATTTTAGTTCCTCAATTTCCCAGTGATTTTTGGGTTTTCCCTATTCAAAATTATGCTAGTTAATATCCTACTAAAAAAGTAGATTTTTTCGACAGCAAACAGTATTAGGTCCCTAGCATTAAATCCGGAAATGATGTGAACAGAGGGGCGACCAGTTTCCGGATTCCATGGGGGGGGGGGGGGGGGGGGGGGGGTCACGCTTTGATAGTAGAGGGGTGGGGGGGACGAACCCCAACTAATAGACTCAGCTGGCAGCACTACCAAATACTAGCTCCTCTGTCATGGTGTTAGTACTCGATGGGGACCTACAGTTTTAGGTGGTTTCCGAACCAGCAACGCCCCGATATATCGATAGGATCGAACTGTGGTACCTGCGGCTCTCCGTGAAACAACTATCTATAGACCACGAGGCTATTAAGGGTCCGCTATACCTGACGATGCATTTTTTGCCGCCCATAAGATTAACATTGCGAGCGGCGATTCATTTTCAAGGTTTACCCTTGGTTGGAAAGACACAAAATTTTGCCTGTACCTAGCCCTAACAATGTTCTAGGGAGTGTTCGAAGCAGATTTCCCATTTTTTTACTGGTTTTCGAGATACAGCACTTTTCTTGAGGTATGCGATGCTAGCATTTGCAAAACAGTTGCAATAAAAGAAACCAGTGAGAAATTGGGAAATCTGCTTCGAACACTCCCTAGAACATTGTTAGGGCTAGGTACAGGCAAAATTTTGTGTCTTTCCAACCAAGGGTAAACCTTGAAAATGAATCGCCGCGCGCTCGCAATGTTAATCTTATGGGTGGCAAAGAATGCACCGTCAGGTCAGGTATAGCGTCCTCTTAAGGCTTTAACTAACAGTTAGCTAACAAGAGGTTATAGCACCCCCGTTTAGCTAACCTCCGCTTAAGCTTCCTATTGTTTGTATCGAAGCGTTCATCTCCGGCTAATCTCATGACACCTGTCTCTACCGCTACCTCGTTGGCTATCTCGTGAGATCCCTTTAGGAATGCAGAACAATGACGCGCTTGCGTCATTATGACTTTTGCTGGAGCGTGGGTGGGTCATCGGGCATGTCACCAATATGGCATGTAGTAGGCGGGTCACCATTGTCCTTTATATAGACGCTTTTGTTTATAACTCTGGTATTTACTAATGATGTATGCTCAAATAATGATTTCTAATTGGGTGGTTCGTTGCTTAATACATTTGACCAGTGAGGAATTTTATACACCGTAGCCCCATCGCCACTCTGGCCCACGAAAGCAGCCTTCACCAGTGCTGCTGCCACACAATGGACTCTACCACCCTATACCCCATATACAGTGGGCCATATATGACCATGCTGGGCGATATAGTAGCAGCATCAGCCAGCTGAGCTGCCTACATAATGGCGATGGCTTACACTGGCTGAGGATCCCCATACAGATTTTGGTTACTGTTCGAACTTAGACTTCTCTGGACAGGACCTCTTGACCGCTGAGCCAGTCACTATTTGCTAATGTGCTCAAATAATAATTGGTATTTAAGGTCGTTGCTCAATGGTTCTTCGTTTGGCCAATGAAGACCAACAGTGGGAGTATTGTTGCGATAGGTACACATATTTGATTGAACCATGAATGAAATTTAAGGTTCTTGACCATGAGCATAGGCGTAGCAATGGTTTGATATGTATGGAGAGGGGAATGCCGATGAGAAAAATTTCTATAGGATCGGGATCGAACTTCTTCTCTTCGTCTTCTTCCTCCTACAACGAGAACTAGATCCGCCCTTGTTAGGAACTAATAACGAAACAATCAATCAGTCCACGAGCAATCCAAGGGCATTTCTTCGCATTGTTAGCCAGGAATGGGTGAAGCGCGCTCTGCCCATGTACGGCGTGCGCTCGTCAATCGAAGATATACATTACTCAAATATTTACCTAATCGTTTTGTTTCTAGACACAGCCTCTAGACACAGGTTCGATCCTCATCCGATCAAATATTTTTTAACCGGCATTCCCCTTTGATATGATCAGAAAATCGAGTCGAATGTAATATGGAGGAACCCTCGTAAAACTGTAGGCCCCCGTCGTACACTTACACGATGGCTGGTCTGTGACCGACCCTTTATTTGAGAAAGAAACAGTGGTCTTGTCTTCTCAAAACAGGCTAAGAAGACTGATGGAGTGTATAAGCAAACAGTTGTTACTGGCCCATCTTACAAAGTTAACCGTTTTTTTTTTGCTTTTTTTTTCGTAAGGTGACCCTATCAGACCCTTTTCTTATACACTAGGACCCTCTTCTTAGCCTGTTATTTAAGAAGGCTGGACTTGTTCCCAACCCTGCTACTTATACTGTCAGCTTTTCCAGAGTGGAAGGGATTGTTGTTTATCCTTGGGTTCACGGCAGAAATTCCAGAGTGAAGGTCGCGAAAGGTAACTACAGCACCCTGCCCCACCCTATATAGAACCTACCCCATTTTCATTTCCCCCTCATCCATCCCTTGGGTATGGCTGGTAGGGTGCGACCCTTGGATCGATCTTTTGTTCTTCTCTAACGGTTTTTCTGTTTCATATTTAGGGTTGATCCTTAAGGGTGAATTATTTCTCTGGAATCATCCGGAATGAGAACTTTTTTTGTCAATGAAAAATTTGCCCAAATTTACTTGTTCGTAAAATCACGTAGCCAGTTAATTTTGGTTGTTAAAAAGACATTTTATATTTCAGAACAAACAAGTCTCATATACAGTGGTCACCCTTAGGACCGAAGATACATTCGCTATTTGTTTACGTTTTTTCTGCGTTCTGCACAATTTATGAGGAACCTATTGGTTACTTATAAATGTTCTGTAATATAATATGTCTCTTAACGATCAAAATTATTAACGGGCTGTATTGTTTTTTTTTTCTTTTTTCTTTTTTTTTTTTTTCAGGAGATAAATGGGAATAGGTCGATACTTCATTTCGTTATCACTATTGCGTGCCATTAGGTTGCTGTTTCACCTGATAATCGATTGACCTATTGACTTATCGACTATCGATTGACTTACTTCTCGAGCGATTTATCTCACCAATGGTTATATCTTACTATCTCGTCGATCTTCTCTTGACATAGATGCTTCTCTTCCGGTATTTCTATTGTTATCTTTGGTTTTATCTTTATCAGTTGTTGACCTGACAAACTAAATTCCTGATTCCATTCCACACTTTTGTCCTGGAGGTGTGGGTTCGAATCCCGGCGGAGACAATATTTTCCGTAAGAAAAAAAATCATCTCAGAATTCAGTGAGCTAGTTATGTCCCAAATAAAGTCAAACGGCATATATGTACATATATGTTAGTACGACATACATACACGTGCTCTGATTCAACGCACAGAACTATAGGTATAACCATTACCCACAATTAAATTGCAATTACAGAAGCAATAAAACTTTATACACCTTTTGATGTGAAGACTAGTTTCAGTGTTTCAGTTGATATACCCAAATTCGTTCGAAACCCACATTTCCCGCGTTTTTACGGTCTACCCTTAAATGGTTCAAAACGCGGTGGTAAAAAATATACGACAGGCGACAAGTGAGAGTATATATAGCTATCGTCAAATCATGACGAGGGGGTAACCACTCCAGAGATTCCTTGAGGTTCCACTGAGATTCCATAAAGATTTCCAAAGATTCCCAACGATATTCATAGAAAGATGAATCTCAAAGGGGTAACCACTCCAAAAAAAATTCCAAGATTCCCTGAGATTCCATGAAGATTTCCAATGATTCCCAACGAGTGGTAAACCACCTACTAGGTATCCTCCGAGGGGTAAACCACTCCAGAAATCTCATTGAGAATCTCGTTGGGAATCAAAGGGAAGGAAATCTCTATGGAATCTCAGGGAATCTTGGAAATTTCTGGAGTAATTGGTTACAGGTACACAAGAACCCAATCAATCATATCGACGTATAGGGTGTTATCTTGTTTTGCTCACCTTGCAAAGGAATAACGTGGCACTAGAAATAACTAAAGTGGCTGTAGAAATACAAAGGCGATGATGCGATTATAACAAAGCTGGTCACGCGGCTGGAAGTGCTTCCAGCCTACGAGTAGGTACTCCTTGCTTTTCTGCACAATGAAATTGTCAATTAGAGGTAGAGAATAAGAGGAATGGCTCGATGAATAAGGAGAGCAGACTTCTGCTTGATTTACGATCTTTAGCCTGACTTCTTGTTTCTACGAGACTCAAAGGTTTCTAGCTTCTGAGCAGGTGGAATTGTTCGATAGATGGTCGGGATAGAGAGAGGCGTAAATTTTACGTCGGCGACCGGTCGACTTTCTCGCTAGCCAGTAAGGCGAAGTATAGTAGCAAAATTTCAAAATCAGGATTTTATGCCATGATCGAAAGAAAAGTGGTCTCTGGTTGTCTGTCCATCTTTCTGCTCTAGCGCTGGCACCAGTCACCCGATTTTGATGAAATTTGGTATTCGCCTTTCTAAAATAACAACTCATATTCAGTTTGAAGGATTTTTCGAAAAAACTTAACATAATGGAGTTATTAAGAAAAATGTCATTAAAAAAATTACTGTTATACCTACAGTGGTTCACCCTCCCTGTAGCGAACTCTCCTTATAGCGAATTTACATTTTCCCAGGGCGGACGTTATAGAGAGAATCTACTGTATATGTATAAATTTTCAAACCTCTGATGAGCCCCAGAGCCACTTTTCAGTTTTAGTTCAAAAGAATTGCTTACCTATTCGTTTTTCGACCATATTCCAGTCTATATACACTGTCCATGGATACGCAACCTTGCGATCATCTAGGTTTATAATACATCGTTTTTATTTCTACCTAGGGCAGGGCCGATTACCCTACCCTATTACATTATCCAACTGTACCTGCAGTTTATCTAGGTGTTACGGTCCGATGAAAACACCTCAGGGTGGGCCAAAAAATTCGGAAGTGGTGATGGTTTTCACATTTATCAGGTACATACTTAGCATATGTGGAAAATCTTATCACATGTGGTTAGTTTTTCACAACTTTTTCCCGTGCTCTATGTAGAGGTGACTGTGTGGTCAATATGTGGAGTGATATGGTCCATTGGGTCCAGTGAAGCCTAAATGTGTCCGAACACAGGTTGTGATACGGTGAAGCCTGGAATGGCGGGGCGGGAATGGCAACTCAGGGATGGCGGGGACCCTCCCCTCTAACCATACGTCTGGGGATGTGAACGCCCGTCCAGGACGCATCGTAAGGGGCCATTTTTGTTGACGTTTGTTGTCCTATTTCAGATTTCCCAATTTCTCACTGGTTTCTTTTATTGCAACCAGGGCCGGATTAGCCATATGACCAGGTGTGTGCATGGACACCCTATTTTGGTCGCAGGGGCGCCATGTGAAGGCAAAAATAAATAAAATAATTGTGATTTCTTGAAATAAATTAATTATATTTCGTTGTGTATAATTCTGCGGAATAATCAAACACTTGGGATGAGAATGAAGTGGAAATGACGGAAGAAAAGGTTGCTGTTACTGTCCTTGACTGTGACGAACATACCAGTACTTCCAAATTTGACCCGGATCCGGCTAACTGGGTTATATCAGACACTCTAAAGAATTATTTAGCCAGAAATGATATGCCGCAAAATATCAATTACAATTTTGCGGACACCGCTCAGAAGCATGGCAGCAGGAAACGCTATTTACGCAAAAGCTACTTCGTACGACAGCTGCAGAATGGGGAGAAGCAAACTAGGAAATGGTTACTTTATTCACCTTCTACGAAAAAAATCTACTGTGGGGTTTGTAGACTGTTCGAATCCAAATTTCCCTTAGGACAAGATGGCATTGGTGACTGGAGAAACTTAGGACAAAAGATCCAAAAACATGAAAATTCTTCTGAGCATTTGTCCAACTTGATAAGCTTCAAATCTATGAAAAAGAATCCCATAGATAAAACACTATTTGCGGCTGTAGAAGTGGAGGTGAAATACTGGTGCAATGTGCTGCAAAGGGTTGTAGTTGCAGTCAAGGCTTTATCTTCAAGGGGGTTGGCGTTCACAAGGGTCCGTTGAGGTTTTTGGGTCTAATAACAACGGTAACTCCGAATAAATACTTATCTACCCATTCTGGACAAATGCTACAGTGAGCTAAGTACCAGGAAGGTAGCTTATTCAGAAATAATGAAACGGTTCTCCGTTATTGAAAAATGCTTGAATAATGCACCAGATTTTGAGGCTGCTTTAGACAAAATGGACCTGACACAGTACCCAGATGTTACGCCAGAAATAAAGAGTGAGTTGCGGCATTTGAGACTTCATATTTCCAAATTATCAATCACAATCACCGAAAAACCAAGTAATGTCAACAACTTCTTGTCATGGATGAAGATGGGGAGCTTCGAAGATGTGTACCCGAACGTGGAGATTTTACTTCGAATTTACAAATCTCTGCCAGTGGCGAACTGCTCAGCGGAAAGGAGCTTTTCGGCGTTAGCGCGAATAAAGAATCATTTCCGAACTGGACTGGGGGAAGCCAAACTGTCGGGGCTAGCGCTTCTCTCGATCGAAAGTGAATTCACAAAAAAAGTTTCGTTTGACAGCGCTATTCTCAAATTCGCCCATTCCAAATCAAGAAAAAAGAGTTTTTCCGTTTAAGAAAAAAGGACAAACTTTAATGCATTGACTGAATAGATGGTAGGTAAGTGGAACCAATTTAATACCTTTTTTCCTTCAACAATACCTATACCCTTCCAAGTTAGGGTGCAGGCTTGTATTGAATGCAGGAGGGAAGGGGGGGGGGGGGGGGGGGCGCCAAAACGAAGATTGGTTTACCCTAGAAAAAATTGTTAATCCGGCCCTGATTGCAACTGTTTTGCAAATGCTAGCATCGCATACCTCAAGAAAAGTGCTGTATCTCGAAAACCAGTAAAAAAAATGGGAAATCTGCTTTGAACACTCCCTAGAACATTGTTAGGGCTAGGTACAGGCAAAATTTTGTGTCTTTCCAACCAAGGGTAAACCATGAAAATGAATCACCGCTCGCAATGAATCTTATGGGCGGCAAAAAATGCACCGTCAGGTATAGCGGACCCTTAAGGCAGAACTTAGCTGAGATTTAGCATGCATGGGGTCAATGTGTATGATGCCATGGTCTGGTGCGTGGGCATGCGCTGTACAGCTCAATCGACCGGAACTGCACTTAGGCGAAATGTTGGCCGCTTCAGGCTTGTGGGCACTGGGCGCACGAATTTCACGATCATTTCACTCGGAAAATCGTGACTGGCTCCCGGGCTAAACTAAAGTACACGTCATACACGTAACACGTTATTTTTCACGTGAAAGGTGAAAAGTTACACAATGATAGATCCATCCGTAATTTATTGGTCGATCTTCGATCACTTACTGAACCTTGTTTATGATGAAACCAACTGTAGCACAAACCTTTCTATCTCTTTTTTTTTTTTAGAGAATATGTGCCGATGAGTTGGTTTGTTAGATTTCTTTTGGCCGAAGCCGAATATGAGTGGGCCGAAGCCAATACATCCATGTCGGAAGCGGAAAATTTTTCCGTTCCGCCGGGATTCGAACCCGGACCTCTCAGGACACAAAGCGGACCCCTTGACCTCTCGGCCAGTGGGAGGCACTCTACCTCTATTATCCTAAGAATACAAACACTTTTCTTGAGAAAGAAACAGTGTACAGTGTTCTTGTCTTATTAATAACAGGCTAAGAAGACTGATGGAATATATAAGCAAACAGTTGTTACTGGCCCATCTTACAAAGTTAACCGTCTTTTTTTTTTGTAAGGTGACCCTATCAGACCCTTCTCTTATACATTAGGACCCTCTTCTTAGCCTGTTTTTTAAGTAGACAAGAACACTGTTTCTTTCTCAGACAAAGCGTCTGTCTTCTTAGGATAATAGAGACAGATTGACAGGTCTAAAGTTGGTTCCGTTATAGTATATACCTGATATACCTGGCTGGGGGACAGCAGAACTATCGGGCGTGATTCTGACGAAGTCACCCAAGGAGTTCCGAGGATGATTCTGATTTTTAGCGAAAGACAGACAATGGGCTTGATGGCAGTGGAGGACCAGTGTTGCTGGAGACTCGCAGGTTCTCTGGCTACCTAGCTATATTTAGAGTTATTGAATAATGCATTGGATGGTACATGGAAACAATTCACTCCTGGAGGACTCGGAGCACGAAATTCCAGACCTCGATTCTACGACTTGAAGGCGAACGGTGACTTTTCAGCCATCTTTTGCATGCTCACTCCCGTTGTGCTTTATTGTGACTGCATACGACTCTTCCCCAGTTCTTCCGTATAGTATTAGTCGAGGGGGTAACCACTCCAGAGATTCCTTAAGTTTCCACTGAGATTCCATAAATATTTCCAAAGATTCCCAACAATATTCATAGAGAGATGAACCCCGAAGGGGTAACCACTCCAAAAAATTCCAAGATTCCCTGAGATTTCATAGAGATTTCCAATGATTCCCAACGAGATTCCCAACGAGTGGTTAACCCCTCGGTATTAGTCTATATGTACCCAAGTCAGAATGTGTCCACGGCCGAGTGGTCAAGGTTTCCAACATGTATCCTGAGAGGTCTGAGTTCGATTCCCCGAGGAAGCAAAAAATTTTCTGCTTACGCCGTGTATGTATTTGCTTCAGCCCGCTCCTATTGGTTGGCTAAGGCTGAATTTCACCACTTTCCGATAGTGTCTATAACGAGAGGATTTAACGAACGAATTTACGTTATCGTATGTTTAGCTTACGACAAGTGCGATCGCAGAGAAACAAGTGCAAGCGCAAGGCATTTGTCGTAAGCTAAACATACGATAACTTAAATCCGTTCGTTAAAAGACACTATCGGAAAGTGGTGAAATTCAGCCCAAGTTGTGAAGAAATTTTTTTTCTGCTGCCACGTGTCTATAAACGACTTTGCCGGATAGGAAACATTTTGGATTACCCCAGTTGTATTGTTTAGGTAGTTACGTTATAACTCTAATGGTCTAGATGAGTAGTGAAAGTAGATAATACTAGATAACAGTTGTGCCAAAATTATGATGCCATAGCCAATGATGTGCAATGTGTGGAACGAATTGTAAATTAACCGATTAATGGCCGCTCTGTCGAGATGAGTCGCAGACCTTCGAGATAGATTCCAACTAATTCGCGAAAATACGGTACAGGTGTGGGATATCTACCCATTCGACCGAGATGTGCAATCTGGTCTCGTCTCACAAAGACGACTTTATGTCACATGCGACTAAACAGCCTAGCCTAGATGGAGGAACACTTAAGAGGTCACACCGGTTCGATCCCGATCCTGGGAATTTTTTTCTGATCGGCGTTCACCTCTGATATGTTCATTCTCTTAAGTGAGATGTATATCGGGGCTGTGGTGATTCGGAACCCACCTATAACTGTAGGTCCTAAAGGTTAGCATAACTGTAAAATATGTGATGTGATATATTTGACATTAGTGGAGTCGCGCTAGGTGCCAGGGACGTTTATTTGGAGTCTATTTTCGTTATTGTTCTTCCGGTCTATAATCTTCCTGTGATTCTTGGTAGTATACAATAGAGGGAATGCCGAGGGGTTAACCACTCCAGTGATTGCTTGAGATTGCATGAAGATTTCCGAAGATTTCCTGAGATTCCCAACGAGATTCCTGGACTGGTTAACCCCTCGGAGAATGCCGATATTCGACAATCTCAAATCACTAGATTAACGAAGCTGCGATGGGAGGAGCGTTGGCGGAAAGTGTCCCAATGTTAGTTCTGCGGCATTTATCGAAAATGTGGTGGCGCATGGCGCCTTGATGAAAGCCCTATGTCTGGTCTGTGATCTAGTACAAATATTCTTCATATTTTTTCTCTTTTCTTGTTACAGAATCATGGGGGAGCTATATCGCCAGCCCAGCAAGGTCTGGTGGTCGAGTTTCCCTGGCGCTGACGAATCAGACGTCGGCGGGCGGCCATGGGTCGCGGCGCTGAGCTGTTCCGGCCCGCGGGCCGTCGCCGAAGAGCCCGCACTCGGGCCTGAAGACAACCCGGCCCGATGGGATAGTCCAGACCTTACCCGCAGCCGTGGTGACTCTTCCAGTCCAAGTCAAGGCTCCCACGGCAGTCAAGACTCCGGGTTCTCGGACTCGGAACTCCATAACGCCCTCTCCAGCCCGCAGGACTCTCCTGAGCTGTCCAAAAGGCTGGGAGAAGCCGAAGCTGCTGCGAACACTGACACCCCGAACCAAAGAGTAAAGACGTCCCCCCTCAAGAAGTTCTCCTACCAGCTTGTCGAGTTCAAAGAAGACTGTTGTAATACTTCGAAACCTGGTTTGTTGGAGACGAGCTTCAATTTGTCCCCCAACCCCGACTCCCCGAGAAGGTACTCAAAGAACGACGAAGATGAAAAAATCAACAAAATCCAGAATCAGTTGGAGCTTTCTTTCAAATTACCAAAAAGGCTCAACTCGCCGCAAGTGGCGAAGGTTAGCCCTGTCTGCAGGAGCGAGTTGCGGGAAGATGACGCCACGACCGACGGCAACACTTCAGAAAGTGTTCGTTCGTCCTGTTCGGAACACACGGTTATCGAACAACCCCTGACCCAGTCAGCACAGAACCAAAAACTGAAGGACGTGAGCTCGTGGGTCGCTGAGAGTGCCGGGAAGAGGAGTGCTGGGGAGCTGGACCGGGATGGTTTCAAGATACCAAAATGCGTGGAGCTAAAAGGTAGCTGCACTTCACTCAATTTTGCGTCGAACCCGCCACTGTCATGTTCTACGCCCAAAGGAGCGAAGAGCCATGGGTCTCCGCGACTGGTGCGGCCTGCCCGCGCTGAAGAAAAGGCGAAGTCGTTCGCCACGGTCCGCAAACTGCGAGGTTTGGCCAGTTTCAAACCGAGGAGGTCTGCGCACGTCCTCAAAGTCCTATCCAGGTACGATTTTTACTTATAGAAAAACTTCGTGACTTCGACCAATTCCTTAAAAAGTCCACTAGCGAACAAGATAAGGGTGCTATCGTCAGGATGGTGAAAGGCACCTACCGAGGGGGTAACCACTCCAGGAGGTGTATTCCCTTTCTCGAACGCCAGCAAACCCACCCAACTAACACCTTCAAAATTTATTGTAAGAAGATAAGGCACGCCATGATGCAATATACGGGGAACAGTTCTTCTTACAATAAATTTTGAAGGTTTTAGTTGGGTGGGTTTGCTGGCGTTTGAGAAAGGGAATACACCTCCAGAGATTGCTTGAGATGGCATGAAGATTTCCAAAGATTTCCTGAGATTCTCAACGAAATTCGTGGAAAGATGCACCCCGAAGGGTCAACTACTCCAGAAATTTCCAAGATTCCCTGAGATTTCATAAAGATTTCCAATGATTGCCTGAGATTCCCAACGAGATTCCAGGAGTGGTCAACACCTCGGCACCTACTTTAGTTATCGGGAGGATAACGCTATAGTGTACTTTAAGGGGACACTAAAGTAGACTTTATAGGAATCGTAGAAACACAGCCTCGATATAGGCTAGTTATTTAGTAAGCAGAGGGTTGGGGGGGACAAGCCCAGCAACTAGACCGTTTTCAAGAACTATCCATTGTGCTCAGCTGGCAGCACTACCAAATACCGGCTCCCCAGCCATCGAGTAAACGATGGGGACCTACAGTTTTAGGTGGGTCCCGAACCACCACAGCCTCGATATACATTTCACTTGACATGCTGAACATATCAGAAGTGAATGCCGAGCAGAAAAACTTTTTGGTAGGATTGGGATCGAACCGGTGTGACCCGGCTCTCTCTGCTCCTCAAAAGTCGACCATTTAGTCCATATAGGTAACTACATCTCCCTTGAAATGCTTAACATATCACAGGATTAGAAAAACTTTGGTATGATCGGGATCGAACCGCTGTCAGCGTTCATCTGAACCACTCAGCTATCGAGGCTGTTGTGGAGTTCAGGTATCAAGTGCTTGAAAAAGAAGGGAGGAGGAATGAATCAGTCAATCGATCAGTCAATCACCACCAAGTGAATGACAGGAATGGCGAACGATGCCGACACAGAGACGGCCTGCATAAAATATAGTTAATTATCTCCCTATAATTACCGTTGATATAGTGCACAATTTATCTCCTTGGCTTTATCTGAGTGACGTCAGCTGTCAGTTATTTTGACACCTTCCTTTTTATTGCATCCATGTTTTCTCTCTCATCAGGTGCAAATTTAAATCCAGTTTTGATGTAGATTTAGGTTAGGTATAACTGCATGTTGTATACCTAATAGGCTGTACTGTATAATAGGACCAATGTTGGATATTTAATAAGTTCTGAAAAAATTAAAATGGGCGGGGAAAAAATCATATTCTGGTGCCACGTTTTTCACGGTTATGAGCATTAAGGCTCATAGCCGTATCCACGGGGGGGGGGGGGGGGGGGGGGGTTTAGGGGGTTAACGGAAAATTAACATGGTAATGCCAACGTGAAGCAAAAAAATATAGGCGAAACCCCCCCCCCCCATGACCGCTTTCTGGATACGGGCCTGTTAAAGTTGAATATACATTCGCTATTTTTTTACGTTTGGACTTCAAATTTTGTGAGAAAACTATTGGATATTTAAATATTCTGAAATATAATATGTCTTTTTAACGTCATTACTCATGAGGCTATGTTGAGATTTCACGATCGGTTAATTTTGGACATTTTTTTGGTGACAAAAACCACTCGATCGTAAAATCACAACATAGCCTCATGAGTAATGACTAGGGTTCGGAAAAGATATATAATGCATATTTTTTTCCTTAGCTTCGAATACTTCAAATTTTAGTATTTAGGTGTTTCAGCAACTATGGACCCCACCCACCAAGTTTTATAGGGAATATAAATATATATTTCGAGGGAAAGGGAATATTTTTGCATATTTAAGACTTTTTGTAGTTTTTGGGAATATTTAGGTGTTTTTGAACAAACTGAGTGCAAGAAAAACAAAAATTGATTAGTGAAAAGCAATGTCAGAGGTCAGTGTAGCGAAATTAACATGAGATTAGGCCATTGTCACTCTGACATGGCATGGATGTAAGGTTTAAGTGCGGCCAATGATCTCCGCCTGGGGTAGGTAGGCACGCTGGCCGTACCAGGTAGGTCCAGTTACGTTTAAAAATAGAACTCGCCTCAACCACCCCTTGTCAACAAGAGATTACGCTTCACCACGAAAAACATCGAAAATTTCATTGTTGTACAATATAATCAGTTTTAAAAAGCCAAGTCCGTTTTTTTTTACTTAAGAAACTAACAAATTCCGATTTTTAGGAGAATATTTTAGGGAATATTTAAGGCAATTTTAGGGAATATATTGAGAATATTTAAGGGCTTGAAAGAGAATATTCTAAGGGTTTTAAGGGAATATAATTCCGAACCCTAGTAATGACCAGGGCCGGATTAGCCATATGACCAGATGTGTGCATGGACACCCTATTTTGGTCGCAGGGGCGCCATGTGAAGGCAAAAATAAATAAAATAATTGTGATTTCTTGAAATAAATTAATTATATTTCGTTGTTGTAATTCTGCGGAATAATCAAACACTTAAAACTTTTCCCGCGCTTGTGGAATAGCGACATAATATCAGCGCGTTACGACGCATGTATCGCACTCAAAGAAAGTTACCAGCCTGTCATTAAGGCACTGTCAGAAATTGCAGACGATGCGCAGCAAAAGGCAGCCACTCGACTGGAGTCGTCTGCTTTAAAATCGAAACTGCAGCGATTTGAAAGCATCGTAATGCTTGTCGTATGGACCAACCTCCTAAATCGAATCCAAAAGGCCAGTATCTTTCTGCAAAAAGTCGACCTTGACTTGGGAGGGGCAGTACAATTGTTAGATTCTCTGCATGGCTGAGTTTGTAACTGATCTGAGGGACAAATTGTCCTCGTTCGAAAAGGAAGCTTCCGAAATATTGCCTGGGAAAACATACGAGGAGAGGAGACAAAAAAAAAAGGAAACTGCAGCCAGACGAAAGCCGTGAGGGAGAAGTATCTTTCAGTGACGGCCGGGAAAACTTCCAGATAAATACTTATCTACCCATTCTGGACAAATGCTACTGTGAGCTAAGTACCAGGAAGGTAGCTTATTCAGAAATAATGAAACGGTTCTCCGTTATTGAGAAATCCTTGAATAATGCACCAGATTTTGAGGCTGCTTTAGACAAAATGGACCTGACACATTACCCAGATGTTACGCCAGAAATAAAGAGTGAGTTGCGGCATTTGAGACTTCATATTTCCAAATTATCAATCACCGAAAAACCAAGTAATGTCAACAACTTCTTGTCATGGATGAAGATGGGGAGCTTCGAAAATGTGTACCCGAACGTGGAGATTTTACTTCGAATTTACAAATCTCTGCCAGTGGCGAACTGCTCAGCGGAAAGGAGCTTTTCGGCGTTAGCGCGAATAAAGAATCATTTCCGAACTGCACTGGGGGAAGCCAAACTGTCGGGGCTAGCGCTTCTCTCGATCGAAAGTGAATTCACAAAAAAAGTTTCGTTTGACAGCGCTATTCTCAAATTCGCCCATTCCAAATCAAGAAAAAAGAGTTTTTCCGTTTATGAAAAAAGGACGAACTTTAGTGCATTGACTGAATAGATGGTAGGTAAGTGGAACCAATTTAATACCTTTTTTCCTTCAACAATACCTACCCTTCCAAGTTAGGGTGCAGGCTTGTATTGAATGCAGGAGGGAAGGGGGGGGGGGCGCCAAAACGAAGATTGGTTTACCCTAGAAAAAATTGTTAATCCGGCCCTGGTAATGACGTTAAAAAGACGTAGGATTATATTTCAGAATATTTAAATATCCAATAGTTTTCTCACAAAGTTTGAAGCTCAAGCGTAAAAAAATTGCGAATGTACCTATATATGGAGGCTCTTAACAACGGAAGCAAAAAATTAGGCGTAAAGAGGCTGTGATCTTGAGAACAACATAATGAAGATGTTTATGTGCTAATTACCTCCCTATTTTATCATTATTTGATATCAGGATAATGCCATTTAAATATGCTTCATTAGAGACGCCTTAATGAACCTATCGTGTCTTCTTATCTTGTTCTCTAGATGGGTAAAGTCTCAAGTTAATTGATAATTAAGGGTTCGACAATGGTCATCGTTAACTTTCTCGCACTGTAACACAATAATTGGGAAACAAATCTCAAAGACACAAGCTAAGTTTGGGGAGAATAGAATTTCAAGTAGGTAATATATTGATATTGTGGTGATTCGGAACCCACCTGAAACTGTAGGTCCCCTCGTATGTGTGAGACATGTATAGCTGTGAATCTCTGATGGTGTGACAGAAGCTGTCTCTTGCTGAGTTAGGTTGTCAGATAAACATGAGATTATTATGTAAATATCACTGGTCCCGTTCACACTACCTATTTAAGAGTCCATTCAATTGCCATTTCCCTTTGAATTATTAAATAAATTAAATATCTAGAAATGCAGTTATTCCTACTGTAAGGGCGACCACACAATCGTGTTAGTGTAGGTATATTTTTTTTTCGATCATTTTTTGAGGAGACTTTTGTCAGTAAAAATTTGTCAATCGTAAAATCACTACATAACTATCTAGTTAATTTCGGCTGTTAAAAATACATATTACTATACTTCAGAATACTTAAAGACCTTACTGTGTTCTCAAAAAATCTGCCTTTAAGACAGTTAAGACTGAAGAGGACTTCTGTTTGTAGTTCACATTCAGTTATTTTAAACTGTTCTCAACTAGGTAGGTATACGAGCCTATTTCTGTCTACCTATTTTTAACGAATCATGTTACATGATGATTAGAGCATCGGCCACACCGTTGTTTTTAAGAGGAAGTATGTCCTAGTTGGTAGTTGGCCATAACTGTTTCGGAAGCAATTTCTATTGTTTGACCATGATATGAAGCCACAGGTATCACGGTACCATAGAACCTGACCGCGAATAAATAACGTATATACCTATATAGGCCTAATAACAATTGATGACGGGACATTTTACTAAATAGTTTTAGATGGGTCAGAAAAATTTTGGTGCGGTCGGGATCGATCCGGTGTGTTCCTCGAGAGACAGGAGTCAGGTATTCTATTTTGTACCCAGGCCTACCTGTACCTACCTGGTTTATATGAATTATGGCGTCAATCAGAACCGAACACAACTAGGTACCTAAATAACATGAGAACTTGGTTGTTATCGCCTCGTTAGCGAACACCTCTATACCGCCTTTCCGGTCTATGTAGCCGGAAAAAAAGAAGGTTTTTCTTGATTACCTTGTTTACCTTATTACCTTATTTCCTGCTGGCTATAGTACCCATAGGTACGAGTACAAATTTATCGGACTTTGTGAAATATCTATCCAAATTTGTTTGGCCTGGTATCCACTCCTACGAACGGAACGGATACTGAATAAGTATCCCTACCTTTACGTAGGAATTTTTGTTTAAGGGTCCGCTATACCTGACGGTGCATTTTTTGCCGCCCATAAGATTAACATTGCGAGCGGCGATTCATTTTCAAGGTTTACCCTTGGTTGGAAAGACACAAAATTTTGCCTGTACCTAGCCCTAACAATGTTCTAGGGAGTGTTCGAAGCAGATTTCCCAATTTCTCACTGGTTTCTTTTATTGCAACTGTTTTGCAAATGCTAGCATCGCATACCTCAAGAAAAGTGCTGTATCTCGAAAACCAGTAAAAAAATGGGAAATCTGCTTCGAACACTCCCTAGAACATTGTTAGGGCTAGGTACAGGCAAAATTTTGTGTCTTTCCAACCAAGGGTAAACCTTGAAAATGAATCGCCGCTCGCAATGTTAATCTTATGGGCGGCAAAAAATGCACCGTCAGGTATAGCGGACCCTTAACTTCTCCCCCAAACGGCAGTTACATTGGCGCCCAACGTGGGGCTGAGTTAAACAAACCTACCTAATAATATGCCGTCCTCATTCAAAGAACTAGGTCAGTATTTGGAGGGCATAATGACCGACCACTGAGGAATGAAGCAAGAGGACTCGGGATCTAATCCCGAAGTGTCGAGATTTTTCCTGGTTAAAATATTTTTTATTTCCAGGGGCGGATGCAGGGAAGCACCGGAAGCGGAGCATCCAGCTACGCATCCGGTAGCTCAGTGGTTGGAGGAGCTGGAGACTTTGTATGAAGCTGAGATCATGACGACCCTTCAGAGCAAGTCACTCGCCTCTGACTTAGCGAGGCAAGTCACCAACATGGCCGTCACCACTTCCGATACTGTGCGCCAACTCCACAGGCGCACCAAAGCCATTTCTACAGAACTCACGAAGCTTAGCCAGTAAGTGTTGATGCTTACAGCTAACCTGGTAGTTGGCCGAAGCCAAGCGAGGTATTTATTGTGACCCAACCAACAGAAAAATTGCTGGTACCGGGATTCGAACACAGGACCTCAGTCGTGTGAGTCTAGTGTTTTTCCACAAGACCACGGTGAGGTCTATAAATCCTTAAGGTTGTTTCTTTTGAATATGACACTCGCTCCTATTTCCCTATAAACTTTGAAGCTTTCTGCGTTTACTTTCCCGTATGTATAGATACATAGCTATAGGAAAGTTATGTCATCGTGAGTTTCCCATGATACCGGGCGTCCCCTGAGTCCAAAAAGTGGTTTTTACAAAAACGCCCGTCCGTCCGTTAGTCTGTTGCTACAGCGAGATAGCTGTTACCGTTCTCAAGACCAAACTGAAGCGACCTCGGCAATATGGTTTCTTCTTCAATGAAAAACCATAGAAGTAAAGCACTGTTTCTTGGTTCATACCTCAACCTCGGAACCAACTTATAACTGTAGGCCTCCATCGTATTACAAAAACCCCTCTCTCCTGGTCTATACCACTCTGCATCACAAAAACCTGTGTCCGTTTTCAGACATATGAAGTGCAAGAAGTACACCCAGGTAGGACCCCTGGCGCAAAGTCTAATCGGCCACATCAAGGAGTTCATAACGGAGTACGTACTGGCAGAGGGAACTTCATCCAGCCAATGCAGGCAAAACCAAAGTGAAGAGAAGACACTGACTGCTCAAGAGGAGAAGAAAGAGGGGGCGAAGGAGGAAAAGGAGGAGAAGAAAGATGTAGAAGATGTTCTGGCCACGTGTGAAAGACTTCGGGGTCTAGCTTCGGAAAGACCTATGGACCACGAAACTGTCGACAGAGAAAGAATCGCTCTGGCGAAACAGTTTCGAGAAGTCGTTGATTCTATTCTTCTTACCCATGTTAAGGTTGGTTGATGCCTTAAGCGCTTAAGAGTTAATACATAGGAAGGAAGGAAATCCATTCTGGTGCCACTTTTTTTTTACCGTAATGCAACGTTTTTCTGCAGGCGCTGGTGTCAGTACTAGAGGAGCCTCGCACGGAGCTCGCCCTGCGCACAGCTCTGTCAGCTCTCTGCTCCCTTGGCCTGGAGGGAGGTCAGCTAAGTCAGCTGGTAGCCCGGTGTGAGGGAGTACGTGCGCTGCTGGCTGTTATCCTGGAAGCACGAGCTACAGCAGTGCGGGTCTCTGCCCTCAGAGCACTTGCTACTGTTTGCTGCGTCAGGGACACCGTTCTCCAATTCCAACAGGTATATCACGTAGCTAGAATTTAAATAGTCGTGTCACACGTGGCAGCAGAATGATTTTTTTAACCCATTTTGGGGGAAACTAAAAAGTCAAAAAAAAGGTGACTCTTAACCGAACCCTGTGTACCATTTTCCAGGCTGGTGGAGTGGAGATTATCTCTGATCTGCTGTGTGACCAGAAGCGGCCTGAACCTGAGCTGAGAGAAGCGTCAGCAGTGCTGGCTCAGATCACCGCTCCCTGGGTCGAGGACAACCCGCCACTGCCCGAACTGTCCGACCATCTCCCTTCTCTAGTCGCTTCTCTTACCCGTAAGTACGTGGGGACCTACAGTTTTAGGTGGGTTTCGAACCACCACAGCCACCTGACATGCTGAACATAATGAATGATAATCAGAAAAATGTGTTCAGTCGACCATCTAGCTAGGTTACTCGGCTATAGGGTGGCACAGTAAGGCGTTGATGCCAGGTTCGAATCCCGCCCGCTCAGAAATTTCCTCCTTTACATTTTTTGTTTTTTTTTAAGACGTGGTGGAGAAGTACAAAACCAGCGAAACCTTGCTGCTGTCAACAGCAGCTATGGCAAACCTGACCTTCCTGGAGCCCCGAACCGTGTGGTGTCTACTCGACTACAACTCGGTTCCCATCCTACTGGCGGTACGTCCCTATCCAGCGTTAACTTCCAGTAGTCTTTCTTCTGCTAAGTTATTTGGAGATTTTCGTTCTGAAATGTAATACCTAGATATGCCTAGCCAGTTAATTTTTGACGTTAAAAAACATATTATATTTCAGAAAATTTATGTAGGTACCTATCTACCCAATTAGTTTCCTCAAAAAAGTTGGAAGAAAAATCATTCTGCTGTGTATCACTATTGAGAACTGACTTGCCACTTTTTCAGGCTGTCCGCAAGCAAGGGCCGAAGGTATCCGTTTTCATACAGGAGCAAGCAGCGACAGTCCTTGCCAACATGGCCGCCATTCCTGAGGCTCGTGGCCATCTTGCTCGGCACCGCGCGGTAGTCGCTCTACTCTGCTTCCTTCAGATACGGCACTCCCCTCTTCAACGGTCGCCGGAAGTTGCTGCTGCTGAGCGTGTGCAGCAGAAGACAGCTATTGCTCTGTCGAGGTATGGGTTCTCGATATTACTGGTACATGCACGGCCATAACGGCCATCTTGGAAAGTGCGAATTACTGGTAGGTAGGAGCGCGTTTTCAGCACTCACTTGTTCTATGAGCAAACACTATGATTAATGCGATGGTACTATAGAGAAACACAACATCCTAAAAGATAGCAAGTGCAAGGTAGGTACAATCTAGCCACCTGATCAGAACTGTAGATGCTGGGGTATCGCGCTACTTCCCCAGGTATAACTCGATAGAGGGCGTTCATGATATTTTTTTTTTCAGGTTGTGTAGCGACTCAACTGTAGCTAAGCAAGTAGTGGAGCTGCAGGGCATGAGCAGGCTGGTGCGTCTCTGTAAAGATGAGAGGGAGAGGAACCACAGCGATGGCGTCCTGGTCGCTTGCCTTGTGAGTAATCCAACCGACTTGGTATATTTATTGTCGAAGGAACCAATTAACGGCCGCCTGGTGGTTACCACCACAACCACCTTCGGAAGAGCTCGGGGTTTCGCCAGCCTTTCATTGGCTACACTGCACTGTCCACTGCAGCACGGATGGGGAACTGCTACCTGGAAGGGGAATTTTTCTCATAATGCAGTGGCCATTAATTGGTTCCCTCGAAAATACACCGTTGTTTTGGGGAAGACCTCCCCTCTGTTACAGTTTTATAGAGGTTTCGGCAGTTTTTTGAGTTTGAATTTGCCTCTCTTCTGCCACTTTCAGAACCCCAGACAAAGTCCTGAAAGTGGCAGAAGAGAGGCAAATTCAAACTCAAAAAACTTTGCCAAAACCCCTATAAAACTGTAACAGAGGGGAGGTCTTCCCGTAAATAATGGTGTATTGTCGAGGGAACCAATTAATACACAGAAGCGTATCTCTTTCTAGACAAACACTTGTCTGAGAAGAAACAATTTTCTTCTGTCAATAAACGGGTGAAGTAGGTGTCGTCCTGGCTTTAAGCCCCCTGCAGGTGCTAAGAAGCCTCTTTTCCAGCGATAACTAGATTCTTCTTTCATTTGTTCTAGGCCGCTCTTCGAAAAATAGTCGCGAACTGCGGTACAGAAGTGATCCAAGAACTGAATGCCATGGAACTGATCGAGCCTCGCCTTCTTGACTCATTTCTCCTCTACTCTTCGAAGCAAGAGAGCTACGTGTGACGAAAATGAGAAGTCCATAAGTAGGTACCTACCTAACTCTTGAAAATGGGAAGAATATTTAACAAGGTGTAGTGGGTAGAACGAACTCTATTACCACTTGTTGGAAACTTTTGTGGTTCATACAATACGTACTTAACTCTGTATTACGCAAGAGTCGTCTTATAAGTCTTCAGTTTAAGAAGTTGGGAATCAAAATTGTTCGTAGTACCTACCTACCCAGGTACGTAGGTACTGTCTTGCCACTGAGTGTCGGTAGGCTCTTCTCTGTGCTATAAATGAAAGCACTAGAGCTGACATTTATGATTCTATGTCTTGATTTTCTCTGTCTTTTAGTTTTGTGTTTAGCTATAACTTGTAATGGACTAAAGTCATGGGAGATCATTTTTTCTTCAAGTGTCGTTGAAAAGCCTTCAGCTTCTATGTTAAATTTCACCAGTGTGTGGATTTAATTATACTGCAAGTTCTTACTGTTCTGTCAGGTATTTTCTTTGGAAATAGAATAATAATTCCGTGTTCTGAGTCTTGTCTAAATGTTTTGTTTTTATTACCTCCCTGATTTACCTAAATGTTTGCCGTTATTTTACTTCTTTCTCTTATAAATGGGCATTAAAATTATGAGAATGAATTATGCTGCCTGTCTCTTTCTACCCTACCGTTTTCTTTGAAATTATAGCACAGAATAAAATAAAAAAATCCCTTTCGGCAGCCCCGAAAGGCGTAGGTAGATTTCGAAGATTACTTCCATCCACTAAAAGCAGTTTAAAATCATTGAGAATGTCGGTTAAGAAAATTTTCAGTTGACCCAAATGCATTCTCTACAATAACAACGGAGGAATTGAGTTTTGAAATTTCACCCCCCCCCCCCCCCCCCAACAAGAAAATGAAAGTGATTTTACAAAAAACTTTTTCAGACAAAAGTTGTAGATATTATTAATAGAAACGCATACCAAAAAGAATAAACTCGATATCTCACCAAATAAGTGAGTTATGACGTTTTGAAAATTCAACCCCCCACCCCCTGCCTAAACGGTGCGTCGGACGAAAAACTTTTTCAGACAAAAGTTGTAGGTAATATTGAGGCAAATGCATTACAAAACAAAAGAACTCAATAACACCCCTAGGACACAAGTTATGAATTTTTTTGTGCGCAAAACCCTCTTTTTCCACCCTTACTCAACCATTAGGGGTGGGATCAAAAAACGTTACAAAGAAAAGTTGTAGGCAGTACTGTGAGACGACCCTCAGAGAAAACCACGTTTCATTAGTTGCAATATTAAGGGAGTTATGGGCAAAAAACCAGATTTCGAAAAAGTCCCCCCATTTTCCCCCCCTTTGTCCGATTTCCCCCATTAACGAACTCGACCGAGATTTTAGTCCCTTATATTTTATTAAATAGTCAAAACCAATTATTTTTAAAAAATACGGCTCCTAGCGTGTTCACAAGGAAATGAAAATGATAGATATATATATATATATATATACACTTTTTAACTGACGGTGGTTTTGGGGTCCAGGGGTCATAAAAAGAAGAACTGTGAAGAAATTTTTCAAAAGTGAGACTACTGGTACGACTACAATAGGTAGATTTTTTTTCGAAATCTACCTAAAAACTATTATATTATTATTTAAAACTTGTTACCAAATTTTAAATTCTTGACATTTCCCGCCTTTTTTCTAGTTCCACGACAAAACAAGATGGCTACTTAATTTGTTTGTTGTGATCTCAAAATCGGATAAAAAATTTTTTTTTAGAAAAACAGTGATTTTTGTTTGTAGTGCAATACTGAACACGATGTCTGCCTTGTGGGGAGAGTATAGCAGTGACAAAGAACCAGAAAAGGAAGTTATTCCTGGTGAAATAGTAAAGTTTTTCGTTATGCAGGCAATGCAGCAAGACCCCTTCCGTACGCCGCCACCAAGTGAAAAGAATCCTGAAAAACCTAGTGATCTTGAAGTATTTACCAATGAAACGTTGGGGTTGGAAATCGATGATCGAGTAGTTCACAGTCTTAAACTATTGCAGTATGTGAAAGAAATGCGGCAGTTGATAGATGCTGCTAGAGAGCAGGCTGATTTACTTCCAGAATCGCAAATTCCAAGTCTTCCTCCAGCGGCTGATATTCCCTATCATCCAGTGCCTCCTTTCAAGTTCGGCGTCAATCAATTTAGTGACAGGTATGTTTCAATAGTTTTAGTAGAATACTAGCTGATTTCTACCACCCACCAAACTGACGTAGCCCAAGTAAAGCGCTAGCGCAGATTGTGAGGTGGTTTTTTTTTTACTCTACTGAACGTTTAATCCTAACCATCTCAGGTTACATCTTCGAAAAATTGTCGTCTCATTTGTTCCAGAAATTCACCATTATTGTAGATGTATTGCCAAGTGTTGTCTGTGAAGCTTACTAGATATTATCTGTAGTTGGTGTAACGGTTTTCGAATTGGCACTTAAAACTGGGTAGAACAAAAATTATAGGCACTATACTTTGTAATAATCAGCACATAGACGTGTATCGCGCCAGAGACCAATCTAATCAGTTCAGGTACCTACCTACCTTACCTATCTAGCATCAACACAAATTTCAAGAAATCACTAAATTTTTTGTGAAGTAAATGTCAATTTTGGTTTCATGACACTGACGGAGATCCATGTCGAAATATCCGAGACTGAAATTATTTGGAGACGGTTTGAAGTAATCCAGACCTCGGCCCATTTTTACTGTCCAGCCGTTGCTTAAACTGGAACAAACGTTACGAATTTTTAGTTATAAGAAAGTACATGCATCTTTGTTTCCAACTATCATTTGAACATTTTCGAGGACCCCACCGCACCGCCATTTTTGATAGCATGGAGTAGGTACAGAGAGCTTGTACTCTAGTTTTTTATTGTTATCTTCTTACCTAACTTGACGGTCGTGTAGCGTTGATGAAGACTCTATATCTAGCTGAACTTGACGTTGCCGCAACGAATTTCTTATCGAATTAAAAAATTCCGCTTGTCTGCCGTCCCCAGTAATCACAGTCACAAATATTATTCTGTTCAAATTTGGGCAGCTTTTTACCAACAGTTCACAGAGCCGTAAGAAGTTGTTGAACTGATGTTGGATTCGAATGTACGGATCTTCGATTTTTACCACTGTTATTTCCGGTTTTAAAAGTCTCCCAAATACACTTTCATAACTGTGGCCTGTTTCGTTTTCTGCAATGGCTATTTCCTCATGATACGTTGACAGTTTCATTTGTTCATCGACTCTTTGCCTTACGGCCTCCGCTCGGGTCATGAAGTGGTCAATTTTTTCTCTAAGTGCTTTCTTTTCACCTGTGGGCGCAACTGAAATGACAGAAAATCAAAATTTAGTACCACTATATGGTCCGAGACAGGTAACCTATCGAGTCCATACTTCCAAACTTTGTCAAAAATCACAACTTAGCCTAGGTACCTGATAGCTGCCACCTGATGAACAAGGTTGGGCTTGTGATGTGAAAAAAAGGCTTATCCAGTTACCTTTCATGTAATCCATAAAAATTTTCAGCCCCTCTTGGTAACAGACCAAAGCTTCTGTGTGGCGACTCTTCCCTTCCAATTCCAGTGCCCTATGTAGCAGAGCTGACCCTCCTTTCAGTGCCTCCGAAGCGGACATGACGCTTATAACCGTGAAATATCTTTAATATAAAAATTATTTTTCTAGTGCTTACACTTGAAATTTTGATGTGCCATAAATGTATGTAAACAAACAAATTTTACCGTGTCACCAGCCAGTAGTGACACGAAAAACTTTCCCGCCCATTTTCAAACTTCATAAAGTTTTAAGACAATAAATGTTTTTTTTTCCAGTGATTTCGCAAAAGGCATTGGCGTACAAGTTCCGACTGTAACAGGGGCAACGGCAAAGCAGTTGTTGAGCAAATCTGTAGCAGCGCTGCTTGCACATGCTGGTTTTGACACAGCGACCGAAGGCGGGCTTGCCACGACTGTCGAAGCTGCAGAGACGTATATCAAGAAAATGGTGACGTTGCTGCGAGTCGTGGTTGACACAGGTGGCAATGCTGGAACTACTGGCTTTCCGGTATATACTGCTTCACTAAGTGGGCCCGTTGCATGGTATAGAATTTGGAGATTCTGTATATCAGTGGTCTAGAAACCTAAATTTGTTCCAGAAGTCTTCCCCCTATGTAGATATAGGAGTTGAAAATTTTGGATTCCGGTTTAGGTATGGGTAGGTTTCATAGTTGAGACAGTAGAGTAGCTGTGCCCTTGTCAGGCTTACGTCATGGCTGATGCAAAATGCTGTGACAAAAGTAGGTAGTTGAAACTTACGGGCTCTTCGTACGTACCTAACAGGAAAATTTCAAGAACACCCATCAGCTGCATTGCCCCTACCATTTAACAACCTAAAGTCCGGCCACTTTACAGTCTAATACCTTTTTATTCAGTGATTAGAATTTTCAATGAGATGATGTACGATGTACCTAGGTACTAATAATAATTGTACTAATGTACAAGGTCCAATGATTCCCAGAAATACTGATTATTTCCTATTTTCAGGATGCAATGGAGCGTGTGTTTGCGGACATGGGCGTAGGAAGTGTTCGGGATCTGCACGGTTACTATCAGGAGAGAGTTATCCTCCGACATGAGAAACTGCTGGAAGAATGCCGTAGTCTGAACCTTGAGTACTGCAGCTTGGCACTTAACGTCAAGCCTGATGACCTCCACTTAGACAATATTGTGTAAGTTGCGTCTTCTGCTTTCATGATTCTAAAAGCCCCAAGCGGTGGCCAGTACGTACCATTCTGACCCGCGAATGCCACCCTACCCCATACAGTGCCATACACAGTGGGCCATGTAGGACCATGCTGGGCGGTACAGTAGCAATGTCAGCCAGCTGAGCTGCCAACATAATGGCGACGGCTTTGACTGGCTCCAACAGGTTCCTCAAAAAATGGGAGGCAAACTCATTCTGGTGCCACGTTTTTTTAAGTTTGTTTATAATCCTAATTTCTGCTGGATTTCAGTAAGCTAGAGGAACCTGACGACGTACCTGAAATTCATTTTCCTGCTATGGGTGATGACGGAGTGGATGAACTCCAGCCGTCCCTGGAACCTGGATTTCAAATGCTCCACAGTCTGGAGCAGGAAGTTCAGTGAGTATTGTTTTTTTAGTTATGGGCCACCATACATTCGCTATTTTTTTGCGTTTGGACTTCAAACTTTGTGAGAAAACTATTGGATATTTAAATACTCTGAAATATAATATGTGTTTTTAACGTCATTACTCATGACTCATGAGGCTATGTTGTGATCTTACGATCGAGTGAAGTCCAAATGTAAAAAAAATAGCGAATGTATATTCAGCCTTAAGTGCCCACGCACGTATTGGTGCTTCCAGCCCATACCCTTGGCCCGAAGGCACAGTTATTGATTAAACAAACTGATTGTTGGCCGAAGACAAATGAATATTTGGTATGACGTCCATGCTACCAACAGAAAATTGCTCGAAAACCACCACCAAAATTTAAAACAGTTCGTGTGACTCTGAACCATGACTTCTGTTTTGGTTTAGACTCCAACAGATGGATTCACAAGAAGACGTGGCAGTAGGGAATGACTCGCCTGGACAAGATGGCTTTGATCTACACATGCAGATAGCAAGAAAACGGAAACGGATCTAGTTAAAGCAGCTTACCGTGTGAAGTGGAGAATCTGGACAGTGTTTACCTACGAGAAGTAGAGTAAGGAGTTGCCATTATTTTCTTACGTTGCCTCAGGGAAGTAGTCAGCAGTCACTCAGTTATTTTTTTCGATTTCTCTTGGGTCGATTTTGTTGGTAAATACTCGATTTTGTGGTAGGTAGTAGGACCGAGGCTGCTACTAGGCGAAATTTCAAGTTTAGCCTAACGGTTGTCGGTGGTGTTCTGCATTATGCGAGCATGAAATGCCTTTCGTTTACTGAACGTACCTTGTTTACTTTTACACCAAATTATAAGTCAGATCGACTGATGACATCAGTGGTTGATTCTTACTGTTTATAGAGAGTAGAGATGCTTTGTCAGGCAATTGTTCTTCTGTGGTTCAGGCAAAAAAAACTATTAGTCATTTAACAAAGGGAGTGGGTAATTGGTGGTTGTGAGGTAGGTCAGGATCTATACATGCTGGAGGTTACACCTTATTTATTGTGAATTGAACTTTCTTGATATCGTCCAATCACCGATCAGCCCTCCTTCAGGCGCTTATGCACTGTGATAGGTCAGAGAGGTTTGACGTCAGCAAGAGACCCTACTTCGCACTCAAATGAGCTAACCTTTAGAAGTTAGTGACCTTTGTGGGTCGCAGGTGACGAGAGCCAGAGCTTGGCCGTATGGTATCCGGTTGTTAGGTGTGTTGTATAGTGTTAGTCACGCTTGTTTAGCTTGCGCGTTAAGTGCATGACCTTCCCATGGTTAGTCACAACAGTGCGGCTGTATTAGGTAGCTCCAGTTCTGCTACATGTTGGGAGTTGCAATAGCCCAGGTTCTACTTCCGTCTTGTGGAGATTTTTCCTGTTGGGGGAAAACCGTCCGTCGGCCGTGATTCTGACGAAATAACCCTCTAGTGTACATAAGCCACCAAAAGTGGGCGGCTGTATCCCTCTAGGCCCGTTGTTTCTTCGGGAGGATCTCTTTAAAAATCCTTCTAGTGCCACTTGTGATTTCAGCCTTAATTAAGTTTCCGGAGTGTGGACAGTATGAAGTGTATGAAGTAATTGGTGATGCCACCTGTCCGTGTGAAGACGTTGGTTTATTAGCCAATAAATATCTACTATGATCGGGACGTTGTTACTGCTGGTACTTGCCCTGTTGGGGTCAGCGTCTGCTGGCTTCTTTTCTAGAGTAAGTTACTTTGTCAATCATTCCAAAACCTAGTAGGTATTAAAGGCGTCTACTCAGTCGTGTTTGTTTACGTTTTTCTGTAAATTCTCACAGCCTGTTAAGGCTGAATATACATTCGCTACACGTACTTGGTTCGCAATGCTAAGTACTTCAAGCCCTACTCCGAAGTTACAGGGCGAGTGGAAAGTGTTTATAGGGGGATGTAAACCTGAGACTCTTTGTCGTGAGGTAGTGTTGTATTTTTGTATGAAATGGAGTAATAAGCCCACAGGAGCGATTTTAAACAGTCAACTACCAGTCCACATGTTTTTTTGACAGATCGCGAAAACACAACACTACCTCATGCGGAATATTTTTTTGAAAATTTTCGGACTAAAAAATGTATGATTTTATCGTCACATTTAGTAGAAAAGCTTGATAAATGTTTGTACTATTTACCGTAGCCATGTTGCATTTTGGCAATTTTTATTTCACTTACGGAAGTGGGTAATTTCAACAGCATTTCTCTACTTTTCTCCTGTAAAAGCTAAACATAGTGTCCTACTTTTACTCGTTCGTTTCGCGTTCAAATAGCACACTATGCTTAGCTTTTAGAGTAGACACAATCAATACGATATTGCAATTACCAGTCTCCGATTGTACTAATATGTAAACATTAGTTTTGTCGAATATTTACTTTCGCACAGTGGTTTTGGCGGAGTTCGTCGAGAATGTATGGTGGCCGTTAAGAAGATAATATAGTATCCTCATAATATGTGTAGAAAAAAACGTAAACAAACACGATTACGTAGACGCCCACTTACACGTTCACATTTTTCTTGTATAAATGTTTCTGATAGTTAAATTTTTTCTGAGAATACTCCTGAGTCTCCTCCAATGCCAATGCTTGTTTTCTGTTTTCAGAAAAATATTTTAATTCGGTCGTTCCGGTTCACAAAATGCCCCACACATACGGGGGTAGTGGAGGTACGGGACCTCCACATCTCCACTACAGCAGAGGGTGATCTGCTTGTCTCCGGTGCTGTCTCCACTGCCGTTAACATAACCAGCCCAATAGAGGTAGCTTCCGTCGATGGGAAAATACATAAATTAGCCTACAGGTCTTTATGGATATTCGGTGTGACGTCCACGCTGTAAAAAAAAAAAAAAAAAAAATGCTGGTACCGGGATTTGAACCCAGGACCTCAGTCCTGGTAACAATAATACATGAGGGGGAAGCCATTCAATGGCTGCTCTAAAAGCTAAACATTGTGCACTATTCGAATAGGACACTATGTTTAGCTTTCACTGGTGAACGAATTCCTTCGAAAGATAGAAATGGTGGTGCAGTTCCCATACTAAATACAGTATGCCATATTTATGATTTCAGGCGAAGCTAAAGCTTTACAGAGTGCTGGCGGGATTAAGTGTGCCGATCCCATGTATCATGCAGATAGGGTCATGTCATTACGATGACTTGTGCGAGTTTGGGATGCCGCCTGACCTGCCTTGTCAGGGGGCCTTGGAGGAAAATGATATCCCATGCAGATGTCCCATCGCGGAGGTAAATATCCCATTCATCAAATCTGGCCACATCGGAATGCGTCCAGGAATGGAGGGGCTGGAATGCCATTCAGGGATGGCGAGTACCTAAAACCACGACACCCATTGTTCTAAAAAAAACACAGGGTTCCCAAAATTATTTTTTGTTCAGAACAAGAAGTAGACTTAAAAAGAAGGGGCCACAATGATCTAAAAGAGTTTAGCAACGATAATTCACATTTGTGTTGTCTATCCACCCCTGGATACGACTGACGTTACTCCCATTAAGCTTGAGTGACTGCTATAATTCATAATTAATTTCTAGGGGTTATACACGCTGCCGGGAGCACAATTCCCAATACCGCCTACACGGTTATCCGGCATCCTTGCCGGCCACTACAGAGGCACAGTACGACTCGGGCCCAAACAGCGACCACTGGCTTGCTACCGTTTCACTGGAGAGCTGCAGTAATGGATGCAAAGGTGGCTTTCAAAAGTTTCTGAAATCCACATTAGTGCTGCCAAAAGTACACTATAGCGTTATTCTTTCGATAAGAATCGCTTGCGCCACGCTTCATTGAACTTGAAATTGGACACTACATGTGAACTATAGCAATCACAATTTTCTGAAGAAACCGTTGGATATTTATTTGCTCTGAAATATAATATGTCAATTTAGCATCAGAAACATCGCAACATATTAAAATTATTAGTTTCAATAGACAAAATTATATTCCAACGGTTTTCTCAGAAAATAGACATTCTGGTGCCACGTCTCCATGCGAAGTTCTACTCTATCTGAACATGTAATCGGCATTTACAATGGGCAATATAATTAAATAGGTAATTTATTTTTAAACTAACAATATTGAAACTAATGCAATTTGTCATTTAATGCCTATTTCATTTGTAATATTTGTAAAGGTAATAATGTTGTTATAGTTCCCAGATCAAAATTCTAACCCTCCAGCAGGTGAATTCCCTTTCTCGAACGCCAGCAAACCCACCCTACTAACACCTTCAAAATTTATTGTAAGAAGAACTGTTCTCCGTATATTGCATCATGGCGTGCCTTATCTTCTTACAATAAATTTTGAAGGTGTTAGTTGGGTGAGTTTGCTGGCGTTCGAGAAAGGGAATACACCTGCAGATCCACAGTGAGACCTGTGTCTGCACTACAGACCGAGGCGAAGGCTTTTTGCTCTTCTGGAGAGCAACCAGGTCTCACACTGGCTCTGGAGAATTGGCATGGGGTTGGAATTATTAGCGTTCCAGCACTACACTCATGGACCTATCTACTCGCACCTATGAAACAAGAATATACTGGTACTGTAGGTTTCAAAAAACCGCAGTGAAACATAGCCTTCCCAAAGTATTGTATTGCCAGAAAGAGTAGGCATCACGGCCCAGATCTTTTGGTGTGAGAGTTCCAATACTTGGGCCCTAAGTTGCCACTAGTACACTAAGGGCGCGTTCCACCATGCCCAGTTAAAATTAAACTGGAGATTTACCATGTTAAATTTAACATGGTAAACATAGGACAAAATCTCCAGTTTAATTTTAACTGGGCATGGTGGGACGCGCCCTAATAATATCCCTTTGATGAAAATACTCATTACTAAAAAACTCCAACTATCTCGCTGCTAAATTTTCTCTTTATTCTTTTTCTAATTAAGGGTCACCACACACTCCTGTTTTTTTTTCGACCATTGTTTTGAGGACACTGTTGGGTATTCCAATATTCTATGATTTTACGATTTTTCTCACTAAAAAAAATTGTCCAAAATTACTCGATCGTAAAATCACAACATAGCCAGTTCATTTAGGACGTTAAAAGACATTTCATATTTCAGAACATTTATGTCCTCCAAAAATGGCTGAAAAAAATAAAGCAACACGATTGTGTGGGTCACTCTTAAGAACCTAACTACGTAGGAGAATACGCTAATTTATAGGTATGTACATTTAAATTCTTCAGTTAACATGAATCGCACCACTATGTTTACGTTCTGCACTAATTTGTCTTATTATTCCCATCCAACATGGCTTCATTTCGACCATTATTTCGACAGAGATGAGTAGAGAATAAAAAGCTGTACATGTTTTTGTCCATGCTTAGCCTATGTAGGACACAATTTCTTAAGTAAGTAAGTAGGAAATACCCGAAATGTTTAAGTTTTTTTCGACCAATTTTTGAGGGCAGTGTTGGATATTTCAATGTTCTGAAATATGGCTATGCTATGATTTTACAATCGAGTGCATGCTTTTAGACGTTAAAATGACATTATATTTCATAACATTTAAATATTAAACAGTTTCTTCAAAAAATGGTCTAATAAAAGCCTACGCAAACAGCAAATTTATATTCCGGCCGTGGAAATTCAGCATTAGTTGGTGCCAAAAATAATTATAACTATAATATCTAGCGGTATTTTACAGCTATCAATGCAACAATTACATAGCTAAAAACTTAACATCTTCAAAGATCAATGGTAAGTACTCTAAAAAGGAAAACAGCAACGGACAGGTCAGATATAGGCAACTCTACCGCTATAGCAGTGTTGTACGACTTTCTGAAACAAAGTTAAACGTTCTGTTAGAAGGGGGGCCAGTTGCTAATAGGTGAAAAAATACGTGGCACTAGAAAGATTTTTTGTTTCTGAAATATAATCTGTCTTTTTCACACCAGAAACTAGTTGGCTTTTACTTACTACTTACTAGCCAGTTACTTAGTGACGTAAGAAAGCCATATTATATTTCAGAATATTTAAATGTCCAACAGTTTCATCAAAATGGGAAGAAAAATCAATTCTATTCGATAGGAGACACTAGAGTATACTTTACAGAAGGGGTGAATATCATGAAAGATACTTTTCTCAATTCATTATCATGCATAATTTTCGAATTATAGTGTGTAAATTTTTATCTTACCTCAAAACTGTACCCAACTTGAGTTGGTGGGCGAGGTGGATGGGGCAGCAGCAGGAGGAGCACTGCAACAATAAAAAGTCCACTGAAGAAATCGTTAGGCCGACGAACGCAGGTTCGATCCCTATTCGATAAAAGTTTTTTTGTTCAGCATTCACCTCTGATATGTTCAGCGTGTCAAGTGAAATATATATCGAGGCTGTGGTGGTCCGCAACCGACCTATAACTGTAGGCCCCCACCGTATTACTATCACGATAGCTGGGGAGCTGGTATCTGGTAGTGCTGCCAGCTGAGCACCATGGACAATTCTTGAAATGGTCTAGTTGCTAGGCTAGGCCATTCTCACCCCTCAACTACGGTGAGACGTAGAATTACTAACCTCTGGGCGAAGGGATTGGAGGATGCCGCGGCGGGAGGGGGAGCACTGGACTGGGGTTGATGCACGGGACTCTGCACTGGCGTCACTTTGCCCGCGCCAGAGGGAGGTGGTGCGATCTTCAGCCCCCCCGGGGGAGGAGGCAGAATTCCGCCACTGCCTGGCCTTCCTTTCGCTTTCCCGCCTCCTTCGCTTCCATCTTTTTTCTGTAAGATATTTTTTGTTCGATGAGTCACACTGACATGCAATTAAGAGTCATTTTAGTAAATTTTTATTAAACTTTAGGATTTCCTACATTTTTAATTTGTACGTACCGTGATTTTCATGTTAATCTTGATGGTTTCTCCTTCTTTAAACCTGAGATCCAGCTCCTGCTTCGGTTCCCCCTTCTCTTTCTCCATCTCTTCGGACTTCTTGAGCCATTTGAAATGATCCTGAAGAGCGACATTCAGATCAAAACTGTCGGATCGATCCGAGAACCCGAGACCTATAAAAGCTGACCGCCCTGAAACAGCAACCAAAATAATTATTTTTAGGGAAGGTACCTGTAGCTTTGTAGACCCAGAACCCCGACTGTTGTGATTTTTCCTAGTGAATCTGTCGTGATTCTGATCAAATTAGCCTCTTAAGTTCTTAAGTACAGACACCACGAGAAGTGAGACCCCATGTCTTACCGTTTTCACCAACTATCCGAAGCACAAAGTAACGACTGGAGTCGGTAACAGCTTCGACGGCAATACCAGGGTACGCCTCGATGGGGCATTTGGCGAACAGTTCTCCAGTCATTTTATCCTCGAGCTTTATCATACACTCGTTCTCCTTCGTGACGAGACGCATACGACCCGTCCATTGCGGCTCCTGCAAGTTCCAGTCAGCCGCCCTGCCAAGCAAAGAACATTAAAAATCACATCGATAGCAAATAAGTCAGTAGGTAGGTACATACTACCTAATGGTCATCTGGTGATAATGGGGACGCGCCGTTCAGTGTTTGAGTAGGAGGGCTAGCAGGCCTGAAGGCACATGCTTTGAATCCAATCTGCTGTTCCAGCATAGGACATGAGTCGATAAGAAAGCATCCTGTGCGATTGCTACACGTCAGATTCCTACAGCTTATGAAATACTAACTACAGTTCCAAGCACCCGATAATTCCACGCCCATGAACTAAGAATATCATATACTAATCAAATTCAGTACCTGTAGCCACGATTTGAAGCTCTAGGCGGAATTTTAAACACAAAAACTTCTGATTTGACAAGAAGAACACTTTCGTACGACTCCATCTTATTTTTCACCGCCTTTTAAATTTTCTACTTTCTCTTTTCTGTTTTCATTTTGTCGTGGTAATAGAAACTTGGCGCCAATTTCAAAAATCAGAATTTTTATTTTTTGTCCTTTGTGAGAATGATAAAAAATATTTTATTTTTTCAGTTTGCTTGGCTTGCCGTTAAATAACTTTAAAAATATAAATTAATTCTAGAGCTGTCTTTAATTTCCAACTAAAGAAATCACCTCACCACTCCATCTTATTTGGTAATGAGGTCAACTTGTTGCTGGTTCATGCCCTAAGTAGTTATTGGCCTTTGCGCAACCGAACTGGTCTTTCCATACTAGACTTACGGACATCTGTTCACTTCATATCCTAATCCCTACCAGGAACTACTGCTTTTTTCTTCCTCTACCAACAAATCGACGATTCATGAACATTTGAATAAGTACCTATGAAGGTAGTTACGTGAAATACCGGGACAGCTCCAAAGCTATCCTTCGGTACTTTCCGTTCATTAAAAGTTAACAGAGCACTCTCTGACTTACATGACTTTTTTATTTCACAGTGGATCTTCGAGAAGACTATTCAAGAAACTAACATCATTACTCTACTGTCTCCCTGTATTAATTCAACCAATATTTTTACATTACAGAAAATTTGATTAGTACCTGGACAATTTTTTAAGTCATGAAGGATGTAAAAACTTATTTAAATAAATAATAATAAATTTCGGAGACCACAGAGGCAAGTTATGAGAGCTTCTTAGCTTTCTGATAGAGTGTATCGACAACTTTGCCCATATGGTGAATGACTTCCAAAGCCGTCTCGTAGGTTTTGTTGAGCGGCGTTTCTTCGAAGACAATCAGCACTCCAGCGCCCTGGTCCAAAATCCCAATCAGCTTTTTGTCCAAGATCATCTGTAAGAGAACCATAACAATAAATATAAGTTGTTCTTTTTTTGGTGCCTGTCGGGTATAACACTACAGGTGTGTACTGTCCGAAGCCAGACAGAAGTAGGGGCCAAAGTTTCCTGAGAAAACGGGCGTTTAAACCATTCTGGTGCCACGTGCCTGTACCTTAAGTCTTTTGCGCAATTACGATTTATCACAGCGCCTTACGAAACCCTTAGTTGTCCTCCATATTATGGTGAAACATCACTTGCGAGAAAAAGGGATTTTCCTATTCATCAAAACCTGAGTATTGGACATGCACAGAGCTATTTTTTAATTCTCACTGTGAAGTTGGAAACGTAAAGAAGTAAGAAGTAAGTATTTCCCTCTAATACCGCAAAAGATATGAGTGGTTTTTTACGTTGAATCTACTACAATATAGAACGGAAAATATCCAAAAATTTCCTTGAAAAGATGCCAGAAAAAAACGAAGTTTCTTTCTCTTTAATTCAGTGGAGAAGTCCCCAAAGTCGATGTCTTAAAATTCACTAAATTATTCGACGTTTTCGAAAGTTTCTAAAAAATTATGACCGTCTTGCATTAGCGCTGATGGCTTTTCCATAAATAAAATAAATTGCGGTGCGCATCTGGCAAACGCACAGTGCACAACAACGCAATATTATTATGAATCGAGGGCACTGACCTGGCTCCATTCCAAACGTGACACAGCGTATTGACAGTTCAAATTATTACACCTGCCTAATTTTCTTTTTGGAAGAACAATAATTAGTGACTCTTAGCAGTAGGTTCTGTGAGACTGCTGCTCTTTTTTTCCCTCTAACGGGGTAGTGGAACACTATAGGCCAAGGACAACGCTCTCTGACAAATCCTGACTCACTATGAAACAAATTTACAAGGACCCCTGACAGTCGTTAAAGAGACTACCTTAGTGCATACCTGAGAAAGTTTCTTCTCCACCTGAGGGTGTGGTAGGTGGATGGTAGCAGCGACATGGTCCACCTGGACGCGGGAGTAAGGCTCGATGATACGGCACAGGTTCTGCTCCAGCATGTTGTCATACAGCGCTCCCAGGTGCGCGCACACGATCGGGTCCTCTTTCAGCTCCTTCTTGAATCCCTGCAGAGCCTTCTGGAAGTCCGCGAGGGACCTCTCTCTACTCGCTGTCGCCACGGCCTTCATCGCATCGATGTCTTTTCCCGCATACTTCAACGCCAGCTTGCCCGACACAATCTGCGCCACGTCTTCTGGTGTATTTAGCATGATTTTCGACAGTAACATGTACTTCAATGCAACCAGTGCTTTTGGTGACTCAACCGAATCGTAACCTTCGAAAGCTTCGTAGAAATACGAGTAGGCCGTTTTGAAATCGCGTTCGTCAGCAGCGTGAAGTATTCCCGACTGTAAATCCAACTCGGCCTGCATCTTAGGCGGGCAGTAAATTGCATTGGCTGTTGTCCGGGCAGATGTCAACGCAGCTCTTGACTTCGGGAGGTTACTAAGAGCATGATACGTTTTGCTCTCTAATAACTGTACTTCTACAAGTAAATTCTTATCGTCTAGTTTCTTTAATTCTTTTAGTAGCGTCGACCCGAGACTCAACGCTTCTGTGTACATTTTTCTGTCGTAATACAACGCCACAAGCCTGGCCTCGAGTGACTGCCTGAGGAAGGTTCTTTGCTCGTCTTTTGCCCATTGTATGCATTCCAAACACAGGGGTATCTCAAGTTTTGACTTTGACTCCAAATCCAAGAAGAAATCAACAAGGGAACGTACCAGTTTGGCAGCTTTTGCCTTGCTGATCTGGTTGAGGAAGGGTCTTGTCTTTGTGATGAGTTCAGCCAGCTTATCGGGGTCATTTTCCTGTTTGTACTTCTCACCCAACTTGAGTATTTTCTGCTCTTCGATGCGTATCTTGTCTTCATCATCCTCTTCGTTCCTCAGCATTCTGTTCAGGTTATGCGGATTGGAGTCATCGCGCGAGGCAGCCCTTTCAAACATCATTGCACCCGCCATGTTTCCAATGAACTAAAAAAATTTACAACACACAAAATAATATTCCGCTGCGTCATTCACAGCCCAAGAAGACCGGATTGCGCACAAGCGAAGTGTACTTCTAAAAATTCTCCGTAGAATTCACTTCAAACTATTATAACTCGTTTTTAACACGCAGAGATAATTTAAACATACAATTTTTAATAAATTTTACAGAATTTGAGATATTATTTTAAGTTTTAGACAGACACTCACCCAAAATTTATAAACAAAGCTTTCCAAAAATGATGAGGGGTGATGCCAAAAGTCTGCTGCCACTGCATTTTTAAAAATTCATTTTTTCCCAAAAACTAGTGAATTAAATTTAATTATAAAATATAAATAAATTCATTTTATTAAAGGAAAACTTAAATTAAAATTAATTTGCTAAAAATCCGTAGATCGTATTTGAAAAATATTCTCATGTCACTTCTGTTTTGAGACTGAAAAGTTGGTAGCAGTGATTTAAATTTTACTCAGGAAGCTTAATATTTTACGAGACATTTTATTGACCAAACTTATGTAAAAAGGGCTAGAAACATCAAGTAGTATTGAAGCAATAATTAGTCGCAGCTTAAATCTGCTGCAGTGAATAATTATTTGGTTTTAGCATGAGTGACCGTGAGGTAATGTGAAATTCCTTACAGCAGCGTGGTGCGCGCCATTTGCCGGCGTTGGCGCATTTATTGCAGTCTTGGTTACTCTAGTTTACATATCCTTTACTTTCGTACGCTTTCAGCGCAGTGGAAGCCGAGCTGAGTCGCCGAGGAACGGAAATAATCACGTTGAAGATTCGCCGTCCAGAGGGAGAGAACGCGAGCACGGCAAGTCCAGTGGCCACAAGGAGAGGCGCTCACGCTCAAGGTCAGTTTGCAATACTATTCCGTGTTCTATGATTTTTGCAATCATGTAACGTAATCAAGCAAGAGAGCTTACGATGTAGTGTCTCAAGATTTTAGATGGTAGATTTATCCGGATTCTACCTCTCTGTGACGAGTATTATTGAGGTGCAGCGAGGAGTAGACTGAAAACTAATTCTCATAGAAGGCCTTGATATCTCGTTATTCCTAGAATGGTGGATTCTAAAAGCTGGTCGGGGTCATGTCGGCTTACCCCAGAAGAGGGGGAAGGTGCCATAACCTGAAGTACTGAGACGTATAATAATTGTAAATTATGTATTTGTAGTTTAACCAGCCTTTCCTCCTTTCCAGAAGTCCGCGAAAAATGTCCAGTCGCGGCTCAAAGTACAGATCCCGGTCGCGGTCGCCTCGCCGGCGGTCGCGCCGCTCTCGGTCGCGCTCCTACTCTCCCCGTCGGCACCGCAGCACCTCCCACAGTCCGATGAGCTCACGGCGCCGACACCTAGGCAACCGGGAGAACCCGCAACCTAACAGGTGTTTGGGAGTGTTCGGGCTGTCCGTCCATACCACCGAGCAGGAGCTCCACCACTTTTTCTCCAAATATGGACCTGTTGAACGGATTCAAGTTGTCATTGATGCTAAGGTAAAGTCTCTGTCAGTATTACCAGTTTGTTTGTGAGTGGGGCGTAAAGGATGTAGTCCATTAAGGCTGAATATCACCACTTTAACGTGAAGACTATCGTGTACACGATAGCGCTATCCTATCGCTAAAAAAGTTAACGGCTTTCACCGTGATCTCTTATCTAACCGTTAGCTTTCGAGTGGATTATCCGATAATGATAAATTTCATACTTTCAAATCATTTGGGTGCAAAACGGGCAGGGATTGTTGTCTACCAAACAATTTAATACATTTCTCCGAAAAATTAGTGTATCTTTTACTTTTATTTGTCATTTTATAACTTGAAACAAATTTGACGTAAACAAAGCAGACGAATTCTAGTGACATGACAAATTTAATGATAGGATAATTTTTGCGGCTGCTTTACCGAATCGATAGCTATTCGATCGTTAGGAGGCACTATCGTGAGGTGGTGAAATTCAGCCTTAGTCGGGTCGCCGTTTTCGATAGCATAGGGTAGGATAAAGAGCTCGGCTAGGTGAACGACTGTCTTAACCTGTGTATTTTTCGGCCGAGGCCGAGGAGGAGTCGGCCGAAGCCTGATGAGGGGTGTTTCTTCCATGCTATCACAAGTGAGGGGCACTTTTACAGACAGAATTCGAACCTCGCCCTCTCAAGACCGAAGTGGTACTAGTTCAGTGACATATTATTTCTCATGGGAACTGTTGGATATTGTATATTTTTTTCTGTGGTATATATAACAGTGAATTTTTTTTGATTGAGTAGACTGGGCGATCCCGTGGATTCTCCTTCTGCTACTTTGAGAGCGTGGAAGATGCGAAGTGTGCTAAGGAGCAATGCAATGGGATGGAGTTTGATGGACGACGCATTCGTGTGGACTACTCTATCACCCAGAGAGCTCATACTCCTACTCCTGGGATTTACATGGGCAAACCTACTTAGTGAGTATTTGTTTGCCTCTTAAGAATAGGGTAGCTCAGGTCATATTTTTTTTCCACCATGTTTTGTGTAAACCGTTGGGTATGTTACAAATTTGTCCAAAATTTCTCAGTAGTAAAATCACAACGTAGCCAGTTAATAAAAAGATACCTTAGTACCTCTCAGTGGCCGAGTGGTCAAGAGGTCCGCTTTGTGCCCTGAGAGGTCCGGCTTCGAATCCCGGCGGAACGGAAAAAATTTCCGCTTCCGACATGGATGTATTATTAGCTTCGGCCCACTACTAAACTGGCTTCGGCCCACTCATATTCGGCTTCGGCCACTTCATCTTCGGCTTCGGCCAAAAAATCTAACAAACCAACTCATCGGCGCATATGTTTTCTAAACGTCGCGCGTATTTAAAAAAAAAAAAAAAAAACATATTTCAGGACAAATATCCAATAGTTTTTCCTAAAAACAGGAAGAGATATTATTCTGCTCCCACTTGTGTGACGATTTTTTATTCCTTCTTAACAGCATGGAGAGCCGTGAACGAGACTACGGGCGAGGGTGGGACCGTCGAGACAGGGATGATTACTACGGGGGAGGTTACCGCGGGGGTGGCGGCTACCGTCGTACTCCGTCCCCCCACTACCGCCGGCGGCGCTACGATCGCTCCCGCTCGCGCTCCTACAGCCCCCGTGAGTATTATTACCGCCATTAGGTGTCTTGTTGGTGCCACTAGGGCGCTACGCCTGTGACAGCCGCCCAACGACCTATGTTGCTGTAGACCGCCCATTGGTAGACATTTTCTAAGCCCATTTGGAGGTCGTCATGTTGGCCCCTATGAAATTTCGAACCAACTTGGAACACATAACCATGTGCCTAAGTGGGAAGTAGCAGCAGGTACCTTTGGTTTTGAAATTACTGTCTGGTCTGATTTGACTCCTTCGTCGTACTTTATTATCTTATGAAGTTTACTTGAAGTTACTCACATATGAAAGGATACATTCGAGTCCTTTTTAGCCATCTAAGCGCAAAAATTTACAGTACAAGAACGAGGAATTTTTGTTATTTTGATGTTTACATACTTTAACATTGTTTTTATGACGATTTGTAAATGATACTGCTTCCTCAGCCACTGGCTGCTATAGACACAATAGATAATCTGGTTGCCATGACCAGGAGTTTAGTTCCAAATTTTTCAATTTGGTATGGGCAAGCAGTCTACAGTAATATAGGGCGTTGCGGTCGCCATGTTGCAACCATTTCGAACGTAACAGTCTGAATTTTTCTACAATGTGAGGAACTGAAAATAAAGTAAATCTTTTGTACAAATATTTGAAAACGATCTGCTGGGAAGTGGACGTTAGACAAAATTGAAGTTATGAATATTGTTAGCCAGTTAGTGGTCACCGCAAAGCTGTGTTTTTGCCACTGCCTTTTTTTAGGAAACTGGATATTTAAATTTTCTGAAAAATATATTCTGTCTATTTACCGTCAGAAATTAACTGGCTATGTTGTAATTTCACGATAGTAAAATCGCAATATACGCAATTCCTGACGTTGAAAAGACGTATTATACTTCAGAACATTTAAATATCCAACAGTTTCCTCAAAAAACGGTCGAAAAAAAAATCATATGTGGTGACCCTTAAATTCCAGTCTACTTAGAAGGATGGCGTTAGACTTGGGTTTACTTAACTTGTAATAGTAAATCTAGTTTATAATTTTAATTAACTGTAATTTTGAATGCTTGAATAACCAAATAACCACACTAGATAACTCCCTGCATCTTTTTATTTGGTGAGTCTTACCCGCTAAATTTTCTCATGGCCCGTCCTCGGTTGTTGAAGAAGGTACAGTGCTCTTAGTTAACGTTTCTGAGAGTGCGTCTCACCATACTCGGTTAACGGTTAAACTCCAGTTAAATTTGGGATTTAACTAGAGTTTAATGTTAACCTAGTATGGTGGGACGCACCCTTAGTAACACCCTTCTGAGGAACAGTATCTGTTTTTTTTAACGACGTAAAAAAGACATATTAGATTTCAGAACCAATAGTTTCCTCACAAATATGTCAATGAGAAAACGTTAACCTACAGCGTTGTAGCCTTTATGAGAGTAGTCCGTACCCCTGGACCAAATTTATAAATTATATCAATGAGATTGGGCTCATGGCGCCCCAGTGAATTACACTAAAAATAAGGGGTGGTACAATGGCCTAATATGGGCTACGTACCCGTCTGGCTAGCAGACCCCACAATGAAGAAGAAGAAGAAGAGAGTAGTCCGTTCTTATTTTATTATTTTTTCATAAAATAACCGATGGGTTAGCAAGTGTGAGAATGGTTTATGCTTTGCAATTTTTTTCCTAACATTTATTTATTTTGAATATAGTAACCTAGTTTTAGTACCCATGCTTTTGTTTAAAAAAAGTTTGTACCTTGTGTTGCTTTCTATTGACCTGCACCTTTTATAGCCTTTTTGTAAAAAATCATCGGTGCAGTAAAAAGAAAGCGATATTACGTACCTGATCATTTTTATAGTAATACCAAATAACTGTTATTGGATTATTACTGTAAATAGCTTTTATGGTGAGTTACTTGAATGAGGATTTATTTTCTTTTGCTTTTTTACTGCACGCTGGCTGGTAAAACAAAATAAAAGTTAATTTTATTTTTATATTCATTTAAAAATAATAAAGGACTGCCTTCAGCTTAAGGTGGTCTACACAATCCAGTCACACGTGGCAGCAGAATGATTCTTCTTCCCATTTTTTGAGGAAACGTGCTGAAATGTTATTTCGTCAAAATTAGTTTTGATTTTTGTCAATTTGTCAAAAATTACTTAATCGTAAAATCACAGGCAACTGTTAAAGACATATTATATTTCAGAACACAATTGCCTAAAAAATTTGGAAGAAAAAATATTAACGAACAGTATTGTGTGGATTGTGTCTTCTCCAATCAGTGCATGGTTGATATTTTCCACATCAACACTATATTGATAAAATTTAAATTTATAATAATCGGCAATTGAAATAAGTGGGTTACACCAAATCCTTTTGGGACTCTCATAGTAAGTAGTGAGGTAAAAAATAAACGTGGCACAATGATGTCTAGGAAACTTGGATATTTTTTGTTCTGAAATATAAAATCGTTTTTAGCTTCCCATTACGTCAGTTTCTAGTGATTTTTATCAGTTTTCTTTGTGTCAAGATTCAATTGTTAAATCCAGACTTAATTAGTTTCTGAAGTTACATAGAATATCCAAGAGTATTCCTATGAATGATGCCATTTAAGAGCGACCGCACAGTCGTGTTTGTTTTACTTTTTTTTATGCACACTTTATGAGGAAACTATTGGATATTTAAATGTTCTGAAATATAATTTGTCTTTTTAACGTCATAAATTATGAGGCTATGTTGTGATTGCACGGTTAATTTTGGACAATTTTTTTGTTGACAAAAATCACAACATAGCCTCATAATTTATGAAGTTAAGAAGACATATTATATTTCAGAACATTTCAATATCCAGTAGTTTCGTCGTAAAGTGTGCATACAAAAACGTAAACAAACACGATTGTATGGTCGCTCTTAAGAGAGACATATATATGTCCTTAAGTTTATTGACTTGATATGTTCCGTGAAGTTCCAGTCTGACCGATGGTTCTGTTTCGATTTCCTTCAGGTCGCTACTAGCGCTCCTATCGGAGCAGCCGCTAACCATCGGACCCACCCTGCAGCTGTCCGTTTGACCCTCCTCCCCGCTGTGTCCTTGTCCCCTTCCGCATCCGCCATCTTGTTTTTGTCTCCGCCATCTTGCTTTTACTGAAACTCGTAAAAGTGGGGCGGGCCCTTGGACCTTATAGTTTCTTTTGTTGTTTTCTTAAGTTGCATAGCCCTGCAGGGTATGGGGGTTACTTTTTAGTTGTTTGCCCGATATGTTTAGTTCTCTGATTAGTTTTGGGTCTTTTTTTTATAGTTTAATATGTACCTGTGAGGTTCCTGCATAGACGTTGTTACAACTGGATGGTATGGCATGATATTTAGAGCCTCTGTAAACCAAAATTGGAAAGAAATAGCGACGATGACTGTAAAAGTCGAATTCGAATTTCATTTATCGATTCGACTCGATCGATATCGATATCGACTCCGTCCAGTTGTAATTAAGGGAACATCCCCAGGGTGATGTTTGTTTTTATGAACCAAAACGCAGCACTTTTTCTCATATCATAGAAACTAACCTCCTTATTGCAATAAATACATGTAAGGTACTTAGCCAATTTATAGTAAGCAAAAATTCATTTAAATGGCTTTCGGTTATTTCACTGTGTTTGAATTATCAAACATCACCATACTCGACATTTTGGATCAGTGGGTTTGTTGGTGTTGGGTAATTCAAACACTGTGAAGTAACCAAATTTCATTTCAATGAATTTTTGCTTACTTTATGTTCTTAAAAGAATTGACTCAGTAAGTACACTATTTTTATTGCAATAAGGAGGTTATTTTCGATGATAATATGAGAAAAAGTGCTTTGTTTGGTCCAGGTGAACGTAAACAAACATCAGTCGACCCATTTCATCTTGACGTCTATGCTTCCCCGATAGGTTTAGCTACCAAAGTGAAAAACCATTTTGGAGATTTGAACTAATGTTAATAATTTTTATTTGTAAAGGTGTTAGAAGACCCAAAGGGGGCTGAAGATATCAATAGAAAAATGAAAAACGAAAATGAATTCACATTTAGTGTTGGAAGAATTGTCATGAAGACAGAAGTCATGTCAATCAAGTTGTTTGAAGACCACGCATCGTGGAGGATGAGGAATCAGTCCTTAGTGCCACGTTTCTTTCTTTCGAGAACCAGTTCCTAGTGCCACGTTTGCTTCTTTGTTTCTCTGAAGACGATGTTGACGTTTTTTTGGTGACTTCTGAGGAAATTGTTGGCTATTTAAGGGCGAAAACACAGTCGTGGAACACGTGGCAGCAGAATGGCCGAAATTAACAGGCTGTGTAGTGAATTTACGATCGAGTTAATTTTGGATAATTTTTTGTTGACAAATCGTAAAATCACAACTTAGCCGAATAATTTCTGACTTGACAAATACGTATTGTATTTCTGGCACTTGTTTTGCGATTGTGGATTGCCTCTTAGAACGAATTGATGTACAAACGACTAAAAAACGACAACCAATTGCAAGTTATCGTTAGGTTCAAGGCAGAGGGAGAGACAGACCTGAGAGACTTGTTTTCGTCGTTTTTTACTATGAGTCATTTTCCAGGAAGTATGCTTAACTTTCTCCTATAAATATCCCAATTTTTATGAAGAAATTTGAGTCACTTTTGGGATTTGACACTGGACACTTACTTACTGGGATAAAGTCGAGAAAACTGCGCTAGCTAAAAAGTACTTGTACTGTGGAACAAAACGTCTAGCCTGAGATAAAAGTAATCTCCGATACCAGGTGACTATATTCTTTTTAAGATGCTCCGCACAATCCTGCCACACGTGGCAGCAGAATCACATTTTCTTCCCATTTTTTGAGGACACTGTTGGTTATTTAAGAGGACGCTATACCTGACGGTTCATTTTTTGCCGCCCATAAGATTGCGAGCGGCGATTCATTTTCAAGGTTTACCCTTGGTTGGAAAGACACAAAATTTTGCCTGTACCTAGCCCTAACAATGTTCTAGGTCGTGTTCGAAGCAGATTTCCCAATTTCTCACTGGTTTCTTTTATTGCAACTGTTTTGCAAATGCTAGCATCGCATACCTCAAGAAAAGTGCTGTATCTCGAAAACCAGTAAAAAAAATGTTAAATCTACTTCGAACACTCCCTAGAACATTGTTAGGGCTAGGTACAGGCAAAATTTTGTGTCTTTCCAACCAAGGGTAAACCTTGAAAATGAATCACCGCTCGCAATGTTAATCTTATGGGCGGCAAAAAATGCACCGTCAGGTATAGCGGACCCTTAAATGGTCTGAAGCTAGTTCCCTAAGTTGTGATTTTAATTTGTCAAAAATAGTCGATCGTAAACATAACATGTATTTGAGAGTATCTAAATACCCAACGATATTATCAAAAATTGGGAAGAAGAATCCGTCTGCTGCCACTTGTGGCGGGATTGTGTGGTCCGTCTTAACTCTCGTAGTCATGAAGCCAGCGTTGGGAAGTTTGCAGAAATGGTGGGTTATCGAGTGGGTTATTTGCGGGAGTTTAGATTGTAACCTAGGTTAGATGATACCTTGTTTATTTTACTACTGGTAGCCTAGTCTGTGTTGTCGCAGAATTTTGCTTTTTGCTGGAAAGTAATTTTTTTTAGCTGGGCGTTTCGTTCTTAGTTGTTAGACAATGTTTCTGAATTTTGAAATAAAGATTACCGATTTAAGACTTAACAGTTGTGTTGTTTGTGTTTTACTAACTATGGCATACTGTATTTAGTACGGTAATAGCACCACCATTTCTATCTTTCGAAGGAATTCGTTCTCCAGTGAAAGCTAAACATAGTGTCCTATTCGCAGCCATTTGTTTTGCGTTCGAGTAGCACACTATGTTTAGCTTTTAGAGAGCCACGGCCATTAGTGGTCGTGCAATTACCAGTTTTATCTTAGTTCCGTTTTACTCACAGCTCTTGCTGACGTTAAGTTGCATGACGTCATTCACTTAGATGAGGTCACACAGGTTCGATCCCGATCCTATCTAAGTTTTTCTGCTCGGCATTGACCTCTGATATGTTCAGCGTGTCAAGTGAAATGTATATCGAGGCTGTGGTGGTCTGGGACCCCCGTAAAACTGTAGGTCCCTGTCGTGTACTAACACGATGGGTGGGGAGCTGGTATTTGGTAGTGCTGCCAGCTGATGGATAATTCTTAAAATGATCTATAGTTGCTCTGGTCCCATAAGCTGAATACTTACTTTATACAAATGGGTTGAGAATGAGGTGGAGGATAATGGTACTTGCGTTTCGGACTGAAGGTCCCTAGGTTCGGGAGGTTTGACCTTTGACCAATACCCGTGGAATAAATTCTCCCTGGGAGTGATCATGGCGTGGACAAACACGAAGAACACGTATTGAACAAAATTATGTATTTATTTACAAAAATTTAACATGATTGAGCATTATTGAAATAGTGGTACACAATCAGTCACGTATGTAACAGCCATTCAACAATACGATTGACTTGAGCTTCGTCACACTACTTATCCTATGTTATGAATTACAATATTAAGGCGAAATACACAATCGTGAAAAACGTGGAAGCAGAATAATAATTTTTTCTACCTATTTTTTGACTAAACTGCAGGATGGTAGGTAAATCTCCAACAGGCTCCTCAAAAAATAGTCGAAAAAAACAACATTGTGTGGTGACCCTTAACATCATAATTTGAAGTACATATAAAAATAGAGAGGCAGTTTAAAATGATTTCTCGGTTAAGGTGAATGAAGCGTGAATTATGCCAATAAATAAAAGTAATGTTATGGTAACTCAATCTGTATGTTTACGTGAAAATAGTTATTTTTTCAGTGATTCCATTGGGACAAATTCTAGAATGTCAAATTTGTAATAGGGGAGGAGGTGCGTCACAAAAGCACGTTATACTGGCCACATACCTACTCTACGTCCTGGACGGCCGTTTTGGCGTGTTGCCATCCCCGGACGGATGGTTAGTGGGGAGGGATGGCAGGTTTTTTGTGAGTACCCGCCATCCCTGAGTTGCCATTCCAGGGAGCATCGTGTGTGGCCAGCTTAAGGTAGTATCACAGACTTCAATTTAAAAGTGAACTACAGAAGTCTTATTCTAGTCATAAGGAAAAATAATATCGTGAGAGTGGTACCTATATTATGCTGTTAGGAACAGTTCTCGGGTCATTTTTCACTGGTGGCTCAAATAGGCACCCAGCTTTAAGAGTCTGAATGGGAAAAATTACAGTTGGGTGGCTATTGAAGTCTCCAGTGAGTGGGAAGTCGTTCGTAAGCAGAACATAGGCGCCACCCTCGTGACTTTCGCGTTCAGTGAAGACTTAAATAGGCACCCAGAGGGGTGGTACAAGTCTCTCCGAGTGGAGCTACGAAAAACCTTATCAAGCACTGGAATTTTTCGCTTCTCGATGGGTCTTGAACCGGCACCCTGATTAGGACTGCCACGTCTTGGAAATGTTTGACGCTTCGGAGGCAAGCACTCGCTTTTCCCAAGCTTGTGCTTCCATAAAATTTTGCCTAGAAGTCAGGGGAATACCCGTAGTTGTGATGGGAGCGGCTCCTAGGTCTGTGCTGAGTCTCATGCTGGGAGTAACGTCTGCTGATGGGTCCGCGCGCCCGTCGCTGACTGTGCAGGTGGCTGTCGTCCACACTGCGGCGCGCTACAGCGTGGGGAACCGGTGCGGGGGGAAGCACGGGGTGTGGCGGGTGGAGAGGGTACCGTCGCCGCCATCCCTCCTCGCCGTGCCCCGAACCCGAGTGCGTCTCACTCGAGTCCTCCCCGGACGTCCCCAGCCCCAAATCTTTATCCAAAACCGGACTACTCCTCTCGTAAGTGGCAATATTCATATGCGACGGTAACGTGGGCAAGTACGGCTTCTTCTCTGAGAACTCCCAGTTGTTGTTGGTTACGAGACTAGGGTGCGGTATGCAGTACGGGTACGGCAGGGTCTTCTCCACCGGTGACATCTCATCCGCCTCTTTCTTCCGACAGCTACCCGGTCCAAATAAACTCAAAAGAACAGGGAGAAGGAAAATTCCGTGCATAGCTCCGAAAAACACAACTAAAAACACCATTTTGAAAAAGACGAGGAAAATGTAACTGTCTGCTAGGGTCAGCGCCAAAACACTTAAAATCGTACTGAAGCTTCCTTGTAGGATGGGAAGACCTAGAGAGTAAAGACTCTCTCGAATTCTGGCCGCTGGACTTTCTTCTTTACAACTCATGAAGGCGTAGCAGATGTGCGCAGTGAAGTCGACGCTGAAGCCGATGCACATGATGAGGTTGATCATAGAGATACTGTCTAGACGCACGTCCCACAGCGCCATGTATCCTGCCACGCCTCCTTCTATTGACACGATGGAAAAGGCCACCCATATCCCGCACATCATGTCTGGGATGAAGATGAAAGAGATGACCATCATGATGATTGCGCCGACCACCATGCATTGGATCGACGTCGGCCGCACTAGCTCGAACTGGAAACAGAAACGGTTCAAACTTTGTGACTGACTATATGGGCTCTGAAGCAGGAGGATCTAGTCCGAGGTTCTCAAGATTTTTTCTTGTGAATCTAGCCCTATGTCTTCCCAGCTCTGATGGATCCTAGCCGTACCTTAGGCTGTAAGTTAAACGTATTCTCCATACCTGATCGAAGAAGACGAAGTACGGGTGGAAGACCGTAACGTTGAGGGGGCTGGCGTGCGCGAGTCGCCTGAGCTCCCTAACCATCTCTTTCTCGTGGTTACCGTCGGTGATGTTGACCGCTTGGATCATGAAACGAGACGCCAGAATCCGCGTTTCGTCGTCGTTGAATTTTACATCCAGGGAGAAGGGGTTCGGCTTGAGGAGCCACAGCTAGAAAGGAAAGTAAACAATTATTTATGCAGGCCTGGAATGGTGGGATTTGCACTAACTATACAGCTGCGGGGATGGCAGCTCGCCAGAACGGCCGTCCAGGACGCATCATTTTTTGCTGAAGCCTGACAAGCGAAAAACCAGGTTATGGCGTGATTCGAACCCAGGCCCCCCAGATCACGAGTCAGATTGTTAGACCACTCGGACACTGCGTGACATTTGGAGAATATTATGGCAAAACCTGTCGGTTTCTGAACAAGGCGAAATCTTTCTCTGCTGTCAAAAAAATTTCGCCAAGACAGAGGAGCCACTTTGTTGCTGTTGTCTTCAATATATAACATCCAATAGCCTCAAATGAAGAAATATCATCCCTTGTTTCCTATAACTTATTATCGAACTTCTGATTGGCAGCTGTTGGAAATTCTGGTGCCACTTCTTTTTCTACCTTAATAAAAAGCGCGAACAGTTGTCTTACCTCCTTCAAATTCTTTACAAAATCATCCTCCGTATCAATGGAAATATTGAGGTACTCCCCGTTGCGTCGAACATAGCTCGTGAAACTCCTGACCCAGGACTCGGTGTAAAGCGAGGTCGATACGAAGCTCGAGTTCTCGAAGCTCTGCGTCAACTTCTCGATCTCGTTCTGTGTCCACGGGTCCGAGTAGTTGTATGGACCAGCCACTATCACCTGAAAGTTAAGCAGTGTAATATGTTAGGGTTCTCGATAATACTAGTATATGCACCGCCATCTTGGTAAGCGTCACATGAAAAACCGGAGCCATACCTATGCTTCGATTAATAAAGTATCGATACTCGATAGGTCCAAAATATGCCTTGTGGGTATTCAAAATAATCGAGGAGGCTTCCTCAGGCAAGTTATTTCATCAAAAAGTTTCTCTGAGCCCCCTCCCCGGGTGGAGTATTGAAAGGTTCCCCAAATATACCTTGTGGGGTATCAAAATACTCGCGAAGGCTTCCTCAGGCTGAATTGGGGGGAGGGGGATAAAATTTGGTGTATTTTTTTTTTTTTTTTATAGGGTTAATCGCCAGTCCCTCGAGGGGTTCACGCGAATACTTGTGGGGAAAGAAATAAGTTACAGTTGTGGGAGTAGGGCAGTTTGGGAAAGAAAGTTTAAAAGATTTTGAATGGAAGTGACATCATCTGCTAGTATTGTGGGGAGAGATTGGCCTTTGAGGGATTGACGGCTGGGCCCGTATAGGGGACATTCAAGAAGGATGTGTAACACCGTCAGAGGGGTGTTACATTGAGTGCATTGTGTGGGGTTCTCCCGAGCCATGAGGTACCCGTGGGTGAGCCGGGTATGTCCAATGCGGAGGCGAGCGATCGCCACCTCCTCCCTTCTGTGGGGCAGACATGCTGATGCCCACTCTCCAATTTTTGGTTTAATTGGTTTGAGTTTAACGGTTTGAGTCTCTGGGGTGTCCCAGGAGAGTTGCCACATGTCACGCATGGTCTTTTTGGCAAGCGCCTTAAGATCCTGCGTTGTTGTCACACAAAAGGGAGGGGAGACGAGGGTGGTAGCCTCTTTGGCCGCGGTGTCAGCTGCTTCATTACCAGCAATACCGCTGTGGGATGGAACCCACACAAATTTAAGGGCGCGTGGGTAAGTAATTTGAGCGAGTTGGGTGCGAATAGCATGTAAAAGAGTGCTGTTGGGGTATGTGCGGCGGAGAGACTGAAGTGAGCTGAGGCTATCTGTAATAATTATGGCTTTCGGAATAGACGTGTGATTGATATACAGGAGACATTGGTAGATTGCAAAGAGTTCGGCGGTGTAGACAGAAGTGGAAGGTAACAGCGGGAATAGGTGCATCTCACCCAGTGTCCAAAAGGCCGCACCCACCCTGTTCCCGACTTTTGAGCCATCGGTGTAAAAGTGGCACCATTCGGGTGCAGCATATGGAGCGAGGATACATGTGAAATGAGTGAGTACAACAGGAGGGGGTGTGGAATGTTTGGGTAGCGTAGTGAGCTGAGTAATAGGTACAGGCGGGGGATGCGTCCACGGGTGTTGCAGACGGGGGTAAGAAAGAGAGGGAACTATGGGAAGTTTCATTTCCGCTACTAGGGGCTGCACCCTGTAACCTAGTGGTTTTGATGCGCGTGGGCGTGAGTCATAGCGACGATGCAACAGAGTATCGTTGAGTACCTGGTTTACATGGTGGGAGGGGGTGTCCAGCACGCTTATGTAGTATGCAAGCATTAGCTGGTTACGCCTGTACAGTAAGGGAGGTTCGTTGGCCTCGACACAGATGCTAACAACCGGGCTGGAGCGAAACGCTCCGGTGCAGAGGCGGAGGCCAATGTGGTGAACGGTGTCGAGGTTTTTCAAGAGTGAGTGGAGGGCAGAACCATAAACCTGACACCCATAGTCTATTTTGGACCGAACAAGGGTGCGATAGAGCATCAGGAGGGTCTTCCGATCTGCTCCCCAGTTAAGATTACTTACTGCCTTGAGGACATTCATAGCAGTCAGACAGTTAGTTCTAAGCTTCAGTATGTGCTCGGTCCAAGTTAAGCGCTTGTCGAATATTAGGCCTAAAAATCGATGCGATCTTTTAACCTCTAGTTGGCGATCACCCAAATGCAAGATAGGGTCAGTTTTGCATTTCCTTTTTCTGCAAAAGTGGACGACCACTGTTTTTTCCACTGAGAATGAAAAACCTGTAGCGTCGGACCAACGTTGCAAAGCAGTGAGGGCAGTGGTAAGTTTGTGCTCAATCGTCGGGAGATCTCTGTTACGATAAAATATGCCCAAGTCATCGACAAAGAGGCAGGTTAACAGGTCCGGTGGGATGTGTTCGGTGACAGAGTTGATGGCGATATTAAAAAGTGTCCCGCTGAGGGGGGAGCCTTGTTGAAGTGAGTTATCCAGGAGTTTGGGCTGCGAGATTACATCCCCACAGCGAACCGAGATTATACGTGAAGTTAGCAGGTGTTGTATAAAAATTGGTAGGTGGCCCCTAAAGCCCCACTCGTGTAGGGTTTTAATAATTAACGGTCTCCACGTTGCATCGTACGCCTTGGCCACGTCAAACATAACGCCAACAGTGTGCATTTGCCTGAGAAAACCATCTTGGATGTAAGAGCTTACTCGGACTAGATGGTCTATAGTGCCATGGCCCTTTCGAGCCCCACACTGGACGTCTGACAGCAATGACCATTGTGTTAAGCACCACGTTAATCGAGCATTCACCATTCTTTCAAATATTTTTTGAAGGCAGTTCGTAAGGGCTATAGGTCGGAATGACTCAGGAGTATCTTTGGGTTTACCCGGTTTGGGGATAGGGACCAGAAGTGAATGATGCCAACTAGTTGGAAAGCAATGTTCTACCCATATATGGTTATAAAGATTAAGCAGGTAAGAGGTTAACCCCCCATTGAGGTGTTTGACGAGATCATAGGGGATGGTGTCGGGTCCAGGGGCAGTATTGGTACACTGCTTTAAGCTGTCTTCAAGTTCATAAAAGGAGAAAGCGGAGTTATAGGCCGGCGTCGGTCCACAAATTTCAGTGAAATTGAAACGTTCAGAATCTAAACGCCTTTTATTTAGTCGCCTGTTGAGTGGGATGATATCGTCACTTGAGACTGATGAAAAATGGTCCGCAAAGGCTGAAGCAATATCCTGTGGGGAGGTAATGACCTTGTGTCCCTGAGTGAGAGGCGTGATTCTGACTGTATGGCGACCCCTAATTCGGCGTATGTGTTGCCAAATATCATGAGCGGTAGAGGCACAGGTAAGCGAGCTGACGTAGTCACGCCAGCTAGTCCTCCTTGCTTCTTTTAAGGTTCTTCTCGTCTTTGCTTCCATACATTTAAGCTTAATAATGTTTTCAGTAGTAGGTAACCGTTTGACAACGTGATAAAGTCGTCTACGTTCCCGTACAGCCTTAGCGCACTCTTCATTCCACCACGGAAGTTTCCTATTAAGAGTCGGAACTGTTCGGACAAAGGCAGAGTTGGCAGCATCAACAATATTCTGTGTAAATTGTGCTAAGGCTGTATCCACATCTGTAGGAACAGAAGGTGGGGGAGGTTGGAGAAGAGACTGATAAAGTGGCCAGCGTTCTTTCTCCATCTTCCAACGAGCAGTGCCCACTGTTGGGGGCATAGGCGGTAGATATGTGAGAAATACAGGGTGGTGGTCACTGCCCCGCCTATCTGGGCTGACACTCCATGTCAGATCAGCCGCAAGACGATCCTGACACAGGGTCAGGTCAACAGCCGACACAGTTCCGTGAGTTGAAAAATGTGTTGGGGTGCCATCGTTAAGGAGTTGGCAGGGATGTGTCCGCACAATTTGTTCAATGAATTTACCCCGGTAATCACTAGTGCGCCGCCCAAAATCCCATAAGGGGCTATGGGCATTGAGGTCGCCCCCGACGATATATGGCGGCGGCAACTGCACCAGCAAATTTTCGATCTCACCTGGTAATAGTTGATAGTTCGGAGGGATATAGACCGAGCAAATTGTGATACGCTGGCTTAGGGTGGTTTGGATAGCTACCGCTTGTAATTGAGTGTTTAAAGGGACTGTTGTCGCCGGGAGATGATCTGCCAGGAAAATTGCCACACCACCGTGGGCTCGCGACTGGGGGGCGTACGGAGCATCCATGCGGAAGACTTGATAACCTTGGAGGCCCATCTTATGTGAAGGGTGGCGATGAGGAATTAAATGGGTTTCTTGCAGTAGAAAACACAGTGGGGATAATTCGGCACATAACATTCGTACTTCTTCCAGTCGCGTAAAATAGCCATTAACATTCCATTGTATTATATTATGTCTGATCGTCATGGTCATCATCATATATATCAAACACATTGTCGTCACTAACAGTAGTTAGGGCGTGAAATTGATTACAAGAAGAGCGAGAGCCATCGATATCCATCTCGTCATTGTTAACGGGTCGTGTATTGTTACGAGCTCTTTGTGGGACTGTTTGCCAGCCAGGTTGATATTGGGTGTTAGGGATAGATGAGGTACCTGGGGTTTGAGGTTCCTGTGACAAGGTTTGGATCTGGGCATTTATCGACTGAGAGGGGGCGGTAGGTGCCGCAATACCTGGTGGGAGTATGCCATGGTTGCTAAGGGTAGTGAGGATCACATTCATCTTTGACATCAGGTGACTCATTTGTGAGGAAAGGTTTTGAAAGGATACCATTAGACTGGAACAGTTTTTGCAATTGTCTTTCGTATTATGCTCCGGTTGTAACTGCGATGGCGGCTGTCGCACCCGAATGGGGGGTGTGCGCGTCTGTATGACAGGTGTGGCAGAATGATTCTTCTGCTGTAGAGGTGGCTGGCTTATCAAACGTTGATTGTTCTTAGGCACAGTTTTTTCGGCGTACGTTGCTGTTCGGAACGTGTTGACGTGACGTAGGGGTGGCAACGGAGGGAACACTGACCGATTTGGAGATGGTTCTTGCACATTGTTCTCAGTGTTATATGATTTCTTGGTCTGTTCTTGTTCTCTGGCGGCGTCACGGAGAATTGTCCGTTTTTCAAGAAAAACTGGACAGCTTGGGTCCCACGCGGTGTGTTTGCCACTACATGAGGCGCACTTAATTGGTCTTTCACATGGAGTGTCCGCCAAAACTTCGTGGGATGTAGCACAACGTGGGCAAATCCGGGGTTTGTTGCAGGGTAGCATATGGCCATAGGCCAAACACTGGTGGCACTTCAGCGGTTTCTTGTATAGCGGGTACACTTTGTAGCTGACGTATAAGACGGTAACGTCAGGGGGGCGTATGTGGGAGGAGAAGGTTAGGATATAGGATGGTGGTCTGGGAGAGTCACCTTCTGTTTTTGATAAACGCTTCACCTCAATTACTCCCTGTGGACCTAGTTCCTCCAAAAACTCTTCCTTAGTGAACCCTTGGAGGGCGCGGCACCTGACTACCCCTCTAGCATTGTTTAGTGTTGGGTGTTCAACGACTTTCACATTTATCCCATTCCCCAGGGACGTCAGAGTTTTCAACGTAGGTACTGTTCTTTTAGGTACCTGGACAAGGACAGTACCCGTGCGCAACATTTTGAGGGAAATAGGGTTCCCTGAGATAATTTTAATGACCGCTTTATTGATGAGAAATGGCGAAGTCCCAGAAAGAGTCTCTGATTCCTTAGCATTTTTAATTAGCATAAATACATTTGGGAGTTCAGTGGGGTTATCTGTTAGATCTGGCTCTTCATTTTGGGGCTCAGGTGAGTTATCTGTTAGATTGGGCTCGTCACTTTCAGACGTGGGAGACAGCGGTTTTTTGCGTTTCGAGGTAGACATCATTAGTGGTTTGTAAAGTATCTAAGTAGCCATGCAATTGCAAGGGAAAACCAAGTAAAAAGTAAACAAAATAGTAAATTCACAATGGAATGATAAGGTAATTGAGCTGTAGTGTGATAAGTTAAGTATGGGATAACACAACGTCACACAGAACTGCAGGTTGCGCGAACAAGATCGACTGGCACCGACGGAGTCCGGGCATGCACTGAAAAAAAAATTTGGTGTAATATGCATACCTGTATACGGTACGGAAACTCTCTGAAGTAGATGTCCTCTCGGTCATAGAATTCCACAGAATACGAGTCGGCACGGGAGAGTTTCCTGCGCTGGAGTCCTTCCTGAAGGGTGGTAACGCCGTAACATGCCCCACCGAGGTATGCCGCGAAAATCAGAAGCACCTGTAGGGAATAAAAACCTGAATTAGAAAGAGAGGTTAGAGAGAGATGAAATCGATGATTTCTGATAGGTTTAGGTTTCCGACCACCATGCATATGGGGGGGGGGGGGGGGGGAATTTCAGCGGCGAGGATTCGAACCTCCCTTCTACAGTGAATACGACTGAACAGAGGAACAAGAAAGAAATGAATTTTCACAAAACTACCCGTTGAACGCCTGCAGTTTCATGTTTATGCAATGTTTCTTGGGCTATACTACCTAACAGTCTAATCATTTTCAATCCGAGCTGACTTCAGTAGGTCAGCAGGCCAAAGTCGGGTCTAGATGGTTGTGTTTAGGGGAACACCGGTTCGATTCCCATCGTATCAAAACTTTTCTGACTGGCATTCGTGTACTAACACGATGGGTGGGGAGCTGATACTTGGTAGTGCTGCCAGCTGAGCACGATGGATACTTCTAGAAATCTACTAGTCTTGTAGCAGGGCTTGTTCTCTCTACCCCTCTAGTATTATAGGTAGGTACTCACCAGTGCTTTGACCCAGCCCTTATTGAGATAGTAGGCGACAGTATCCCGGAAGAAAGCCATGATGGCATGCTCCTGGTTGTCCAACGGGTTGTTGGGGTCATCGGGGTTGATTCCCCCGGAACAGAACATGCGGTACGCCAATGATTTCTTTTCTGCAATAAATAAATAAATTATTAATTTCACAAACTAAAAAATTTGAACAGTGGACAAAGCGGCCAAGGGACCCTTGGAGTCCATTAGGCGGCAGAGACATAGCTTCTAAAAAATGTGGATTATTTTTCTTTATGTATTCTTGCAGTGAGCTGTGTAAAATCTCTCAAAAACAAACGAAAACGTGTCAGAAGAAAAGTTCCCCTTCGTGCTGCAGTGGACAGTGCGTAGCCAATGAAAGGCTGGCAAAAACCCGAGTCACCCCGAGCTCTTCCGAAGGTGGTGGTAACCACCCGGCAGCCATTGTGGCCATTAATTCGTTCCTTCGACAATAGGTCTTCTACCGCTTCCTCATTCCAAACGTTTTGCGAGTAAGTACCTAGGTACTTCGGAACCTAGACTAACACCCAAAGTGGTACTCAAGATTTTCCACAATAGCCTTCAAAACTCAAAATCATTTCCTGTGTTTATCCTTTTCTGAAAAGACTTCGAACCATCTTTCAACGGTGTGTTTATGGTGTGTTCTTTACGTTTTTAGCTCAAGAGCCTTGATCGGCACGAAGAGTGTACGACCTCATGTTAGAGGCAGACAAGTGGATGCTGGTGTAGTGTTAAGGTCCTATATACCTACCTATACCTACAAGATACGGATAAATTGACATGACCGTATGGTATATCTACTTTATCTGAAGATAAGTAGGTAGGTACCTATATATATGTCGGTACCAATCGTCTATTATCCTCACCGTCACCGTCAGCGTAAGGTTATTATTATTAATTGAATAGGTCTTCTTTATTTCTAGACCTTACTGTACCTACCTACTGTGACGTCACTAGATACTACCTAGATTATTGGTCCCTAATGGCACATCCCACGAAAAAACGCAATCCAGTGACGTCACACCAAAATTTTTAAACCACAAAAAATTTGGTACTTAAAAAATAATTCTACTGTTTACGTTTTTTCGCACAATTTGTGAGGAAACTATTAAGGGTCCGCTATACCTGACGGTGCATTTTTTTCCGCCCATAAGATTAACATTGCGAGCGGCGATTCATTTTCAAGGTTTACCCTTGGTTGGAAAGACACAAAATTTTGCCTTTACTTAGCCCTAACACTGTTCTAGGGAGTGTTCGAAGCAGATTTCCCATTTGTTTTACTGGTTTTCGAGATACAGCACTTTTCTTGAGGTATGCGATGCTAGCATTTGCAAAACAGTTGCAATAAAAGAAACCAGTGAGAAATTGGGAAATCTGCTTCGAACACTCCCTAGAACATTGTTAGGGCTAGGTACAGGCAAAATTTTGTGTCTTTCCAACCAAGGGTAAACCTTGAAAATGAATCGCCGCTCGCAATGTTAATCTTATGGGCGGCAAAAAATGCATCGTCAGGTATAGCGTCCTCTTAAGTATTTAAATGTTCTGAAATATAATAAGTATACCTATCATCATAAAATATGCAGAAAAAAAGTAGGTAAACAAACGGCTTTTGATGTCGGTTCCAACAAACGATTTATTGATTTATCTATTGCCACGTCAATGAACAATGCGTAGGTCTAGCAACAGCTCTTGAGATTCGGACTATCGGATTGTAGACGTAATGACGCAACGCTCGTGCACCGCGTCAGGTCGGTCAGGCTCAGTTTACATAATGGAAGCCCAGTGGCCGGTGACCTGCTTAATACGATCCTGCCCCTCAACGCGAGGAAGTGCCCCAATTACCCTCTTAGGAAGACACACACAGACGCAGAGCTACCTACTAGAGAAGTGTGCCAAAGATTAAGGGTCCGCTATACCTGACGGTGCATTTTTTGCCGCCCATAAGATTAACATTGCGAGCGGCGATTCATTTTCAATGTTTACCCTTGGTTGCAAAGACACAAAATTTTGCCTGTAGCCCTAACAATGTTCTAGGGAGTGTTCCAAGCTGATTTCCCATTTTCTTACTGGTTTTCGAGATACAGCACTTTTCTTGAGGTATGCGATGCTAGCATTTGCAAAACAGTTGCAATAAAAGAAACCAGTGAGAAATTGGGAAATCTGCTTCGAACACTCCCTAGAACATTGTTAGGGCTAGGTACAGGCAAAATTTTGTGTCTTTCCAACCAAGGGTAAACCTTGAAAATGAATCGCCGCTCGCAATGTTAATCTTATGGGCGGAAAAAAATGCACCGTCAGGTATAGCGTCCTCTTAAGTAAATGACATATTATATATATTTCAGAACATTTACCTATCCAGTAGTTTCCTCATAAAGTGTGCAGGAAAAACGTAAACAAATGATACCTCCTGGAATGGTCTCTAAAGAGCTCCACACATCCTGTGGGTTCCGAACCACCACAGCCTCGATATACATTTCACTTGACATGCAGAACAAATCAGAGGTGAATGCAGATCAGAAAAACTTTTTGGTACGATCGGGATCGAACTCTCAGTGCTCCTCTAAAGTTTACTATCCAGTACAACAATCAATATTCTAGGAAAGGCACAGGCGACAGGAAGGAAGGCAGAAGATCACGTAACAAGGTCAAGGAACCCACAATATTAACTACCTGAGGCATAAAAGGACAAACTGATACACACACCTACGCCTTGAGTACACTCATAGGTACACAACTAGACCTAAAGGCAAAGAAACAAAATAGACACAGTTGCGGTAACTGGGGAAGGGCAGCAGGAAATAAGAGCTACCCCTAGCCTTGCAATAGAGAACATACAGGAACACAATCATAGGTAATTAAGACTGAACACACATTCGCTATTTGTTTATGATTTTTCTGTACACTTTATGAGGAAATATTGAATATTTAAATGTTCTGAAATATAATATGTCTTTTTAACGGCCGAAATCACCGCACAGCCTCTTCATTTCGGTCGTTAAAAAGACATATTATATTTCAGAACAAAATACAAATAATTTCCCATCTGGTTTCTCAGGAAATGAACACTTAAAACTTCTACAGACAATAGCATAACACTTAACTTTTTAAGGGGGGAGTCGAGGAATCAGCGTTGGCATTACCGTCTTACAGAAATCAAGTTGATTGAAAAAACCAAGGGGTAAAAAATAAAAAAATAATTCGTAGCTCGCAATGTTTTACTTATGGGTGGCAGATGAATCTATAAGAAAAATGAGGACAGGCCTAATAGTAGGAAGGAGCACAAGCGTAGGTATAGGTTTACAGGTATTGCTAAGGTTCAAAGGGCGATCCGTCCGTGATTTTGTCTCAGGCGCTGGATGAGATAAGCAAGGCCAGGGTCGCGAGACCTACCTACGACTGAGGTACATGTGTCGGTACCTAGAAGGTACAACACGCCACATGCGTCCTGGCCGGTCGGATAGCATTTTTTTTTGTATAGGTACCTGCCATCCCTGAGTTGCCACTGCAAGCGTGCCATCCCAGTCCGTAAGTAAATGAGGTAAATTTCCCACTAATCGCATCACAATTCTGTTTGTTGACGATGGGGACCTACAGTTTAGGTGGGTTACGAACCACCACAGCCTCGATATACATTTCACTTGACATGCTGAACATATCAGAGGTGAATGCCGACCAGAAAAACTTTTTGGCAGGATCGGGATCGAACCGGTGCGATTTTTTTTCAACAAAAAATTGTCCAAAATGAACCAATCGTAAAATCACAACACAGCCTGTTAATTTCGGACGTTAAAAAGACAAATTATATTTCAGAACAATTAAATATCCAATAGTTTCCTCATAAAGTGTGCAGAAAAAACGTAAACAAATAGCGGTCTTAAGGGTAAGTATACCTTTCTAACTTAACATCAATTTCCTGATTTAGGAGACAAGGTCAGAGTGAGGTCAAGCTTGGTGTCAGGTGCATGTTCGTGCATGTTATGTGTTAAGTGTTATGTGTGAGGTGAACCAATCGGATGTGGGACACGGAGACAGTCCGTTGGATAACCAACGAGTGTACCTACAGGTACACTATAAAATCTTACATCATCCGGTCCATAGGTCCATACATATATAGGTCTGCGCTGGGGCTGGTGCCTTGACAGCCGAGTGATCTGGTTGTCTTCAAAGGAACAGCACCGGTTCGATTCCGATCTTATCAAGGTTTTTCTGATCGGCGTTCATGTTCAAGTGAACATGTTCGAGGCTGTGGTGGTTCAGAACCCACCTAAAACTGTAGGTCCCCAAGGGAGAGTTTTCGTTTCGGGAGGAGAACGCTATAGTGAACTTTTAAGGGACACTATAGTAGACGTAACTGCAGACCACCCTACAGCTGAGGATTGGGGGGGATTGTGCCCAGCTGGCAGCACTACCAAATACCAGCCCCCCCAGCCATCGTGTAAACGATGGGGACCTATAGTTTTAGGTGGGTTCCGAACCACCATAGCCTCGATATACATTTCACTTGACATGCCGAACATATCAGAGGTAAATGCCGAGCAGAAGAACTTTTTGGTAGGATCGGGATCGAACCGGTGTGACCCGGCTCTCACTGCTCCTCAAAAGTCCACTCGGCTATCGAGGCTGTCGCAGTCCACCCTAAGCCAGCTATTGCTTAAACTCAATGCACACCGATGGCTGGTTAGGTATGGTCACGGAAACGCGAAGCATGAAATAGCAAGGCAAACTCAACGGCCAGATCACAAACTGAAAGGAGCAAGGCAAAGACGTGAAGAAATCTGTGGCGCAAGTTTCGGGGGTCACCGACAACAAACTTGACGAAGGATGACTCAACAAGAAGAGAAGGATCAAGGACAAGAAATGGGCCGAAAATCACGGCGATGTGACAACTTTCAAGTGTCCTTTAGGGCGTCTACAATACGCAGTCGTGTTTGTTTTAGTTTTTTCTGCACACTTTATGAGGAAACTGTTAATTTCAGAAAAAAATTTTGTTGACAAAAATCACTCATAAAGTGTGCAGAAAAAATGTTGTTAAATTGTCCTGGAAACCTGCATGGAAACCCTGGAAGGTTTGAGGAACTTCTCCCGCCAAAAAGTCGGTCTGAATCCGCCCATGACTCATGGCGCAGCTTTACGTCACAGATTCAGCTTTTCTGGAACCTACAGTACCTACCTAAAAAACAGGTGTAGGTATCTTCCGAGGGGGTAACCACTCCAGAGATTCCTTGAGATTCCACTGAGATTCCATGACGATTTCCAAAGATTCCAAACGATATTCATAGAATGATGAACCCCGAAGGGGTAACTGTTGAAAGTCGGAAAACTAATTTGGCGCGCAATTCAGTGTCGTGGTTCTAGCATGTGTTGTCTAAATACACGTCTAAAATAATGGCGTTACCTCTCTATTCATTTTAGGTTATGAGCCCAGTTAAACGTTTTATTTTAATTTAAAATTGAGTTTTTGGAAGTTAAAAACTTGGAAAATGGAAGACGATAAAGAGAGGGCCAGAATTCCATCCTTAGATGGAACCAATTTCGACAGCTGGAAATTTCGAATGGAAATGTTGCTGGACGATATGGGCGTGTTGGAATTTATATCTCGTGATTATGAAGAAATGCTGTCTGTTGTGGAAAAAGAAAAAGACGCTAAGAGTAGAGCTTCACAAAGCAAGGAAATTACTAAAAAGGAAAAGAAGTGCAGATGTGCAATTGTGTCCAGGATAGCAGATTCTCATCTGGAATACGTTAAAGACAAGGAGAGTGCGTACGAAATGTGGAAGGCGTTGGAATCTACTTTTGAGAGAAAAGGTATCGCTAGTCAACTTTTACTCAAAAAGGCTTTGCTCACAATGAAATACAATCCTTCGGAACCTTTGGAAGCGCATTTTCTCAAATTTGACAAGCTGGTTAGGCAGATTAAGTCTGCTGGAGGCACAATGGAAGAGATGGACGTTGTTTGCCATTTACTGTTGACAATGCCAGAAGAGTACGAGAATGTTGTTACTGCTTTGGAGACACTTTCAGCTAATGATTTAACCGTTGCTTTTACGAAGAGTCGGTTATTGGAAGAGGAAGCTAAAAGGAAAGATCGAGTGCAGGAATCAAAACAACCTTGTGTCGCGTTCTATGGTTCGAAACAGAAGAAGTACCAGCAGAAGAAATTTCAGTTTAAGTGTCATCTTTGCAAAAATGTTGGACACAAGAGGGCTGACTGTCCAAAGAAGAATAGTAGTGACTGTGAAAAGCCAAAAGGTGGAAATCGAGGAAATGGAAATTCGAATGTTACCTTGTTAACTACAGCGGCGAATGCAGCAACCAAGCTGGAACCGTGTGGAGCAAAGGAAATGAAATTTTGTCTAGATTCGGGGGCTTCAAGGCATCTGACTTGTACTGAGGAATATCTTACTGATGTCAAAGTGCTGAAAAATCCAATATCGATCAAAGTAGCTTCTGGAGAGATCGTGTATGCCACCAAAACAGGAAAAATTGTTGGAATGGCTGGTAATGGCGTGAAGCTGACGATTAGTGATGTTTTGTTTGCACCTGACTTGAAATTCAATCTATTGTCAGTACGCAAACTGGGAACAAAGAACTGTTCTGTTCTGTTTAAAGATGAAAAAGCCACGATCAGGCAAGGAAACAATACTCTCGCTACAGCTCATCTCAGTAACGAGTTGTACGAGATTACCTTGAAACAGTGTAAGACAAATGAGGCAGCTGTTGCTGGAAGGGCACAAGCAGAAACAGGTGTGTGGCACAGGCGCCTAGCGCACCTGAGTAGCAGTGGAATGAAGAAACTTGCAAAAATTGCTGGCCTGCCATTTGCGGAAAATCCTGAGCTGTGTGAACGGTGTCTGGAAGGGAAGCAGACCAAACTTCCTCACAAGACTGAACGTGTTCGTGCGAAGTACCCCCTTGCTCTTGTACACAGTGACGTCTGCGGGCCGATCATCCCGGAAGCTGACGGAAAAAGGTATTTCGTGACCTTCGTTGACGACTTCACACACTTTTGTGCGGTTTACCCAATTAGTAAGAAGTCAGAGGTTTTCGAACGTATCAAGGAGTTTGAAGCTCTCGCTACAGCACACTTCAACCGGAAAATCAGTCGTTTTAGGTGTGACAATGGTGGAGAGTACCTATCAAAGGAAATCAAGACTTTCTTTAAGGAAAAGGGGATTCAGTACGAGCTCACGGTTCCGTTTACGCCAGCCCAGAACGGAGTCAGTGAAAGAATGAATAGAACCATCTTGGATGCTGTGCGCTGCATGCTGGGGCCAACCGGGACTCGGGAACTGTGGCCAGAAGCAGTGCAAGCAGCCATGTACGTGATCAACAGGTGTCCTACTACAGCGCTTAGTGGAAAGTTGCCTGCTGAGCTTTGGTACGGTGAACCAGTGAACTATGAGAAACTACGTGTTTTCGGCTCCCTCGCCTACCTGCATGTCCCTAAGGAGAAGCGTGACGGTGGAAAGCTCGACTCTCGAAACAAGAAGCTCGTGATGGTCGGCTATGCTGCAAACGGCTATCGGCTCTGGGATCCTGCTACTAGGAAGATCATCATTGGCCATGACGTGGTGTTTGATGAAGATAGTTCAGGATTGGAACAGTCGAAGAAGGTAGAAGACTCGGAAGAGGAGCTCAAGCCACCAGAAAACAGCTACAACGAAGAAGATGGAAGCGTTATTCTTGAAGAGAGTGAGGAAGAGGAACAAGACCAGGAAAGCAGTGTCAAGACTCGGACTGGTCGTGAGGTCAAACGGCCGCAGCACCTGGAAGACTTCACGGTGCTAGCTCTCAATGCGCAGTCGTTCGTGGATGACGTGCCGGAAACTTTTGCAGATGTTAAAAACAGTGAAAACAGGGATGAGTGGTTGCAGGCTGTAGATGAAGAACTGACTTCTCTGCAAGCCAACAACACTTGGAAACTCACTAAGTTACCACCTGGAAGAAGGTCCATCAAGTCCAAATGGGTCTTCAGGGTAAAGAAAACTTCAGATGGAGGAAAGCGGTTCAAGGCGCGCTTAGTCGTAAAGGGCTGTTCTCGGAAGTATGGCTACGATTTTGAAGAAACGTACGCTCCTGTTGCTCATATGACCACAGTACGGGCGCTGTTGGCGGTAATTAATGAGCGCAACCTCGTTGCCCATACGATGGATGTCAAGAACGCGTTTCTTCATGGAAAACTGAAAGAGGAAATATACATGGAGCAACCTGAGGGTCTGAAAACTGTACCTAACATGGTGTGTAAACTAGAAAAATCATTGTATGGTCTGAAACAGGCTCCACGTGTTTGGAATGAAAAGATAAACTCGTATTTGCTGAGTCTGGATTTCAAAAGATCGGAATATGACCCCTGTCTGTACTTGAAGAAAAGTGGAAATCAAACTGTTTATTTCTTATTGTATGTGGATGATTGCATCATTGCTGGCGAGAACATGGAAGACGTGGAAAGCCTGAAGTCAGCGTTGAGCAGCAAGTTCAGCATGACTGACATTGGTGAGCTGCAGAACTTTCTCGGAATAAATATTGAACGGAAAGGAAATAGCATGGTGCTGAAGCAGACGCAATACTTGGAAGATCTCCTTCGTCGGTTCGAGATGCAGGACTGCCACCCTGTGAAGACACCGATGGAAGTGCGCCCCGACGTGGAAGAGAATGGAGATAAAGAGTGTATACTGGAAAAGAAGCCGTACAAGGAATTAATTGGCTGTCTGATGTATGTGATGCTGAGCACTCGACCCGATATCAGTGCTGCTGTCAACTACTACAGTCGTTTCCAAAGCAACGCCACGGAAACTCATTGGCGTGGAGTGAAACGCATTTTGAGGTATCTGCGTGGAACGCTCCATTTCGGCCTGGTGTATCATCGAGGCGGAGGACCTCCTCTTACTGGCTATGCGGACGCGGATTGGGGAAATGGACCAGACCGGAAGTCAACTTCTGGTTTCCTCTTCGAGGTGTATGGAAGCACGGTGACCTGGTCAACCCGGAAACAGGCGACGGTAGCGCTCTCGTCTACGGAAGCTGAGTATGTTGCTCTGGCTGCCGCTGCAGCCGAGATGCTCTGGCTGAGAGGAGTGCTGACTGACCTGGGCGTGGTAACAACGTCTGTTACCATCTATGAAGACAACCAATCTACCATAGCCGCCTTGAAGAAATCGGAACTGAAGCGATTGAAACATATGGACGTGAAGTATCATTTTGTTAAGAATCTGGTGCTTGATGGAACACTGCGAGTCGTCTACGTGTCGACGCTGGAACAAAAGGCGGACATCCTGACAAAGGGCTTGGCGGGACCGCGTTTCCAGCACCTTCGGGAGAGGATTGGCCTGAGGGATGGAATTGGAAAACAGCTGAATTGAGGCGGAGTGTTGAAAGTCGGAAAACTAATTTGGCGCGCAATTCAGTGTCGTGGTTCTAGCATGTGTTGTCTAAATACACGTCTAAAATAATGGCGTTACCTCTCTATTCATTTTAGTAACCACTCCAAAAAATTCCAAGATTCCCTGAGATTTCATAAAGATTTCCAATGATTCCCAACGAGATTCCCAACGAGTGGTTAACCCCTCTGTATCTTCTTTAAGTACCTACTTTGATGGCCGGAAAAAGTAAGAAAAAAAGGGATTGTAGGGAAACTTACCGGACTGAGATTTTGGCTTGACTTGGAAACAGAAGACGGCATGGAGGTTCTTCTTTTCGCAATACGCAGAAATAGCCATACAGCCAGAGAAGAAAGTCAGATGCCACACGAATGTAAACAATACTGCAAACCCTGAAACCAAAATATTATGAAATTAAATAATAAGGTACAAGAGATAATAAGGAAATAATTTATATGCTAACTCAACCTAGCGTTCACCGGCTGGAGGAAAACTCGATTGTTTAGAAGTTCCTGTATCCCACAAGTCTGTTTTTTTGGGAACCTGCCTTTCCAGCCCTTCCAGTTCAGGACCTATACCTGAATATATGCAGAAGAGTTGCACGGATCGGAAAGGGCTGTAAACTCCAATGAAGAAAGACACGATGTCGGTGACGGAAGTGATGGTGATGGAGACAGCAGCTTCACTAAGGCACAGCCCCATCCTCTCAGGTACGGGCAATGTCATCGACGTCTTCCTCCATGCAGACAGCATTACAAATGTATCGTCAATACCAATACCTGCAAAAATAAAAAAATGGTGCGTTTAACCTCGCTGCTGTGCAAGTTTTTCTGATATGTTCAGTATGTCAAGTGAAAGGTATATCGAGGCTGTGGTGGTAGGTCTGTAGGTCTATGTAGGTACTTGGTATTTGGTATAGTACACTGCCAGACCGCGGGCCTCCTCAAATCATACCTAAATGCAACCTAGGTACATCCCGCGGTGTCAGGTTGTCAGTCACCTGTTTACAAATGTCTGTAATTTAGACTCGAAACGTTTCGTCACCCCACCAGTGCAGTTCTTCAGCTCACAGAGGACAATTTGGACAATATTTCCGTCCTTGTAATGTCACCTGGAACCTGGGACCTGGGAACTGCAACGGTGTGACACCAACGGCAGCATGGCGCAACGGAACGGGCCAATTGTGTGTTAATTTCTGGGCCATCTCAGGATCACGCAGTAGCACGCAATATTATTCTGGGATACCTATCCCAGAGCATCACTACCAAACACCAGCTACTGCACGATGGGGACCTACAGTTTTAGGTGGGTTCAGAATCACTACAGCGATAATTTGAAGACAGCAGGAGGTGTATTCCCTTTCTCGAACGCCAGCAAACCCACCCAACTAACACCTTCAAAATTTATTGTAAGAAGATAAGTTACGCAATGATGCAATATATGGAGAACAGTTCTTCTTGCAATAAATTTTGAAGGTGTTAGTTGAGTGTTGAGTGGGTTTGGTAGCGTTCGAGAAAGGGAATACACCTGCTGGACTGTATCGTTCCGAGGTCAAAGCACATTTAAGTGGGTTCCGTAACGCCACAGATGGTTTTGAGAGCCTGAGAAGGTAGGTAGGTGGTACCATTGCAATTTTATGACAGGGACTAGTTATAGGTACACCGAGGAGGGTCTCTAGAACTCTAGACTCTAGGACTCACCCGTAAGGGGGTTGCGGGTTGGACCGAGAGTCAACGAGATCCCTTCAAGCTCAACCCTAGGAGGATAGGTACGTACCTTACTCCTCCACCACAACGTGATAATTTCTCATCACAGCTCACCCATAATGATGTGAAAATTCGCATCGTTCTCGTAAGGCCACACACGCTAGTAGGTAGTCCTACCTACAGGCCCGTATCCAGAAAGCGGTCATGGGGGGGGGGGGGGGGGGGGGGTTAGCCTATATTTTTTGGCTTCGCGTTAGCATTACCATGTTAATTTTCCGCACATGGGGGGGTTTAACCCCCTAACCCCCCCCCCCCCCCCCCCCCCGTGGATACGGCTATGCCTACCAATATTCATTAGGGCTTTTGTACCTAGAGAAGTATGGTACCTATGGCATCAAATTTACCACTATAATTTCGAACGTACATTCGCTATTTGTTTACGTTTTTTCTGCACCTTTTGTGAGGAAACAATTAGATATTTAATATGTTCTGAAATATAATATGTGATTTTACACAATCGAGTGATCTTTGTCAAAGCCTGTTAATTTATGACGTTTAACAGACATACCTACTATATTTCAGAACATTTAAATTTCCAATAGTTTCCTCATAAAGAGTGCAGAAAAAACGTAAACAATAAATAGCTAATGTAGGTACCTAGGTATGTTCCGTTTTAAATAACCACGCGTGTAATTTTGAAGATGAAGCCTGCGTGTACGGTATTTGCGGCACACATGCCCATGCCAGCATGGAGGGGGCGGACACCAGAAAGTAGGTGTGCCGCGCGGAAGTAGGTAGATAGGTAGCAGGCACCCATACGGCAGGTAGACCGGCACTAAAACAAGTCGTTATATCTCACGGCGACCACTTTTGGTTAAGTAGGACTTTTGTTAGGCATACTATTATATACCTAACCTCATTCCCCAGGTTTTATAATAAGCAGGTACTCTTTGGAACGATCGTCAAGGGATCATGAAAATTTACTCGCTAAAAATAGAGTTCGTTATAGAGAGGTTTTTGTTATAGAGAGTGTGACAACCGCACTTTCAAATTTTTTCATAGTACCTACAGCCATAATATTGCACCTATATATACCTTGCTATAGGACCTATAGGACCTGAACCAAAATAAAGTATTTTTTTCTTCTTATGTTATCATCATAGAAACTAACCTCCTTAGGTATTGACAGAAAAGACATAAAGTAAGCAAAAATTCGTTGAAGTGACATTTGGTTAAGGCTGAATATACACTCGCTATTTTTTTTACTCTTGGACTTCAAACTTTGTGAGAAAACTAAGTATTGGATATTTAAATATTCTGAAATATAATATGTCTTTTTAACGTCACTACTCATGAGGCTATGCTGTGATTTATTCACGATCAGTTAATTTCGGACAATTTTTTTGGTGACAAAAATCGCTCGATCGTAAAATCACAACATAGCCTCATGAGTAACGACGTTAAAAAGACATAATATTATATTTCAGAATATTTAAATATCCAATAGTTTTCACACAAAGTTTGAAGTCCAAGAGTAAAAAAATAGCGAACGTCATAGAGTTTGCATTGCCAGACTTGACGTATTGTGTCTGTGTTAGTTGATATATTAAGAATTCAAACACTGTGAAGTAACCAAAAGTTAAAAGTGTCATGAAAACACATCCGTCTTTAGGTACGGATACGGATAGATTACGGATGTACCTAGGTACGTTCAGCGTCTAGGTGTAGACATCAATTATTAGATTCACCAATCGGGAAACACTGAAAGTGAAAAGAAACGCAGTACGAACAACTTTCTCGTGTTGTAATTTTAGATCTGGCATCGCATTGTTGGATTAGTATTCTAGATATTCTGCAGTTAGTTCAGAACGCATTAGGGATCCTACCATAGGCGTAGCTATAACTTTTCAATGGGGGGGGGTCAGGACCCCCCGGATCCCCCCTATAGGTACGCCAATGGATCCTACTCGTAGATACATGAGTTTATTAGTGAGCACATGACCGTAAGAAGGACTTAAGTGCTCCCACGTAAGCGTAAAATCGGTGCCTGCTACGTATAGGTATTATAGCAACGAAATTTAGGTACATTATATTTCAGAAGAAATGCCAATAAATAGTTTCCATTCAGCCTTTTTTTTTGTTGCCTTTTTTTGAGGAAACTTTGGGACATTTATGAACCGTAACACCACAGGTATAGAGATGAAGAAGAGTCGGACACCGTGAGGCGGCAAAATTCTGAAATATAATACGCCTTTTTAATGTTTGGAACTCGGAACTTACCAATCATGAGGAAGGGCGCTGCTAGGTTGATGCCAATGAAATCGAAGCCAAGGTAGATGGCAAAGCCGAAGGCTGCGATACAAGCCATGGCAGCTGAGATGGTCCCCATCAGGCCCAGGTACGGCTTGGACCGCACCCAGTCGAACATCATGCACGTTAGTATGCAAAACCTGAAAAATAAATAAGGAAATTAACTATAAATTTTGGATTTTGGAGACCCCCACGTTGGGCGCCAACTGTAACCTTACGCTACAGTCAGGGGCGCCAGATTTTGAAAATCGGGGGGGGGGGGGGGGGGCAAGAAGTTGTAAACATTAGATATTCAATTTACTTATCACTCTTATCAGCCTGATAGGTCTCTGTGCCTCTCAGTGACCCAGCGTCCAAGGCATTCGACTTGTGACCTGGATTCGAATCCCGGTGTAAGGAATATTTTCCGCTTAAGGCATGGATGTAATAATAATAAAAATAATTGTCCCCCAAATTTCCGGGGGGGGGGGGGGCAAACTGGACCCTGCCCCCCCCCCCCAAGATGGCACCCCTGGCTACAGTACCTGCTCCAATCACTATGAAGAGGTCTGAGGTATGTAGGTATTAAAAGGCAGATGTCGGAAGAAAAAAATGCACCTAACTACCTATAAAATTTACCAATTTGCCACTCACATATTTCAATTTTCAGTAGACACCTCGCTACTTTTCTGAGGAAAACAGTTTCCCACTTATAAGAAAGGAAAAATATCAGAAGGCCATTGAGTGTAACTTACCCGCACATAAGTGCGAATGTAGACCCAAAATATGGCACAACAGTTCTCGTATTCCTCTCCAGCTCGATGTCCAACGTCCTCGAAGCGAATCTGGCCGTTGAAATGTGTTTGAAGATGTTTCTTTCTTCTACTTTTCGGACGGCTTCGAGGAATGCGTCCTCCCATGCTGCACCCCTGAAAAAATCAAACGCAAAAAAGATGTTAAAGGTTCTACCGCCTCTCTGTTGGAGAATTCCTCTGTGGTTCTACTCTCGCTCTTCGGGTGAATCCTCCTCGGCCCTGCTCCTACCCAGTCCCAGGCTGGAGGAAAACTCGACTGTGGGGCGTGATTCTGACGATATCACCTCCTTGCGTGCAGAGGGCTCGAATGGTGGCACCCTGCATACCTTATCTTTTACGATAATAATTAATTCTGATAGAGCCCCACGTTGGGCGCCACTATTGAATCACTGAGCTTTTTTTAACTTTCGAAAGGATCACACCACTCCAGTCTATTATTAGAATACTTAATATAGGAAAAACATGAGAGAATGTGTATGAGAGAATATAACATAATATATTGTCGAAGGAACCAATTAATCGCCATCTTTGACGGGAGGCATTCCGAGAAAAGTTCCCCTTCCAGGTAGCAGTTCCCCTTCGTGCTGCAGTGGACAGTGCAGTGTAGCCAACGAAAGGTGGCAAAAACCCCTAGGGTGGTGGTGGTAACCACCCGGTGGCCATTGTGTCTATTAACGGGTTCCTTCGACAAAAGGCACGTAGTACAGCTAGGATTTCTATATAGCTTCCACGTCAAAAAGTTCAAAGACCTCTCAGGACGTTACAAGTGTAGAAGTTTCGTAAAATTTATAAGAGGAGAACGTGCCGACCATCACAATCGTGTCAAAACGTGTTTAATTACAGTGACGTCATCATTTGATAAACCCAGTGAGAGGTGAGTGTGATGATCGCAAAAAAAGGTGATTGGCTGCTTGTGAAGGCTTGTGACGTAACCTGCTTTGTCCCTTCCCATTGGTCTGTTCTATAAATCTCATAAGAGTCTTAGGCACTTCATCCCGAACTATGTGCTAAAAGAGGTCAGCGATGAGTGAAAGTAAAGTTGTGTGTTCTTAAACACACAACGTACCTGTACCTAAAGTCTATGTCTATAACAACCTAGAATGTACATATGGTGGTCTTAAGCGGAGTCACACCGGTTCGATCCCGATCCTATTAAAATTTTTCTGATCGGCAATCACCTCTGATATATTCAGCATGTCAAGTGAGCGCCTTGAAATAGTCACTATAGGAAGAACGGCGAAATTTGACTGATATGACGTCATCCGGAGGCCCTAACAGGTACTTTGAAGACGGACTTCGAGTCAGTGGTCACCCAAAAAAAACCCCTATTATATTTCAGAACATCAATTTCCTCACAAACATATCATTAAGAAATGTAAACAAACACATAAACGAACAGCCTCAATAGGTAATGCAACATCAAGGCCGAGCCTTGTTGGGCCTGCCCAAAAATTACCAGGGTTTCCCCTATTATTACTTACGTCACAGGTAACTTTAAGGTTAGGTACACACCCAACCCTAAACCTGGCGTCATCTCGCCAGAATAACAATTTTTTCACACCTTTTAGGCATGGACCTATGCGGCCTAAACAAGTGAAAAGGGAGACCAATAGGTCAACTATAACAGGGGCCAGATTCGCGCTAAGGTAAGAAGCAAGAGGGCCAGGGATCTATCCCCGACTTGACAAAAATTTTCCAAAAGAATCTTGGCTACCCCTGGGCCTACCCAGGTACCTGGCGGGGGGAAAACTGAACTGTCGGCCGTGATTCTGGCAAAATCACCCCCATGTGAACGCGGAGGAAACCCTATATCCCACTAGGCTCGCTATAGAGAGGTTCTCGTTATAGAGAACGACAACATGACCTGATACGAGAGTATCAGCCTTCATTTCGAAGTAGTTGTCCTACTTCTGACGATGGTTATATAAATCACCGTCTCATAGATGCAGTTGCATCGTCTTCTACCTGCACCTAATGGCGCCCAACATGGCGTCTCTGTATTAACAAATGCTAAGGTACATAGACTTGGCTAATGATGGACGAGGTACAACAATTAATCAACGTACCATGGACTTAAGAGGCCATTCAAAAGAATAATGAACTCATCTAGTCTTCTCGTCAGGATTAGGTACAAACAGGTACTTAGGTACCTACTAACCTAATTCAGTTCTGGGAACTAACGACTCTTTTAGCTCATGCAGATAAAGTTAGTTCCCGCTAAAGTACCTAGCCAAAAACTTTATCTTCCGGTTACGAGGACGCTATACCTGACGGTGCATTTTTTGCCGCCCATAAGATTAACATTGCGAGCGGCGATTCATTTTCAAGGTTTACCCTTGGTTGGAAAGACACAAAATTTTGCCTGTACCTAGCCCTAACAATGTTCTAGGGAGTGTTCGAAGCAGATTTCCCAATTTCTCACTGGTTTCTTTTTTCTTTTATTGCAACTGTTTTGCAAATGCTAGCATCGCATACCTCAAGAAAAGTGCTGTATCTCGAAAACCAGTAAAAAAATGAGAAATCTTCTTCGAACACTCCCTAGAACATTGTTAGGGCTAGGTACAGGCAAAATTTTGTGTCTTTCCAACCAAGGGTAAACCTTGAAAATGAATCGCCGCTCGTAATGTTAATCTTATGGGCGGCAAAAAATGCACCGTCAGGTATAGCGGACCCTTAAGAGTCACTCATCGCTAACGTTCCGATAAGGACACTATTGCGGCAGGATATGGTGAGAAGCACCAATTTTTCGGGTGAAGTAACGCTATTGTTAACTTTTAGGGGACAGTATAGTACACTTTATAGAAACTAAATAGATCTCCCAAGATTATCTAGCATTAGATTTCAAGTATTTAAGGGCCACCATACATTTGCTATTTTTTACGTTCCGATTTCAAACTTTGTGCGAAAACTATTGGATATTTAAATATTCTGAAATATAATATGTCTTTTTAACGTCATTACTCATGAGGCTAAGTTGTAATTTTGCGATAGAGTGATTTTTGTCACCAAAAAAATTGTCCAAAATTAACCAATCGTGAAATCACAACATAGCCTCATGAGTAATGACGTTAAAAAGTAATGTTATATTTCAGAATATTTAAATATCCAATAGTTTTCTCACAAAGTTTGAAATCGGAACGTAAAAAAATAGCAAATGTAGGTATATTCAGCCTTAATGATGGGTTTAATTTATTAGGTATCGTAATAGCTGGCCGAAGAGGGGAATCTGTTGTCCCAAACAAAAATGAGCCCCAAAAAGGCACGGGGTAAAGTTAGTTGACGCAGGGTATAGGTGCCCAGATGGGCGCAGGTATAACGGCCGCAGGCACCTGCTATCTACTTTCACCAGCAAGAATGGGTCGACGGGCTGGAGGAATGCAGACGATAGACTACTCCCAACTAACTTCTCCGCCTTGACCTTCACAAACTCACGCGACGCCTCTTTGCCCCCAAAACAGGTTCAAGGCTAGCAGTTACAAGCTTGGGTTGTTCAAGAAAATTGCTGAGTAAGGAGGACGAAAGCTTTCTCGAGATCTGGAAAACGAGCGCTGAGGAGGAGGCCCTCCAGGGAACAAAAAGGGAGGAAAAGAAGGCGGCAAAGGGCAGAAAAGGGCAAAAGGAAGCGAAGGGAAAAGAGAGATGAGAAGAAAAGAACGGGGGAAAAACAGAAAATCAGAGGGGGTGAGAAAACATACAAGACAAATCTGTTCGTCAGGAGACACTACAGTATACCTACTTCAGAGAAGCTATAGAAAAGAATAGATAGGTAAAGTACCTATACCAACCAATAACATTGTAATAGGACCGATCAAAACATCGTCCTTCAATACCTACTCCAATTTACATAATCTTCTTCCTGATAGGTACCAACACAGGTATACGAGACACCTACTACGTTGACGCAAAAACAACTTAGCAGTATAGGTATACAGGTAAAGGTGTAGGTAATACGTTGATGACTCATATAGTCTACTGACTGACTGGTTGGATTTAAAGTTGAACATATTCATTCGCTATTTGTTTACATTTTTCTGCACAATTTATGACGGTACTATCGGATATTTAAGTAAATGCTCTGAAATATAATATGTCTTGTTAACAGCTGAAATTAACAGGCGATCGAGTGTCCTAAAAAAATTGTCGGATAAAATGTAAACAAATAGCGAATGTATGTTCGGTCATAAGGGGGTCCCGAACTCTTCTCATTCATCACGTACCACAATACCTGCCAATTATTTTGCGAAATCACCTCAAGGCTATCTCGTAAACATCTTGAGGTAAAGCGCCAAACGTTTGGTAATCAATCACTAAGTAGAGATGAACCAACGACCTACTGTACCTACGCAATTCATAGAACCAGCAACTAGACCATTTCAAGAATTATAGGTATACATCGTCCTCAGCTGGCAGCACTTCCGAATACCAGCTCCCTATACCCTGTCCACCACAGCATCGATATACATTTCCCTTGACATGGCGGTAAGACAAACTTTGGTATAATCGGGATCGAACCTGTATTACCCTGCTGTCTGTGTTCGTTTAAACTCTAAAAGTAACCATCTAGAATGCAGAGCAATCGAATATCGAGGTTCCACTGACAAACGAAATTAGCAGAAAAACTTTACTTTTAACCACATAGCTTGAGCTAGCAACACTAAATTTGTATTGCGGGACCACATAATTCATCATATATGGTTCTAATAAGTCCAATGCAAAGTAAAAGTAGCATATCATACCACAGATGGAAGTAGAACAAGATCTAAGTAGCTATTAAGTACAGTTCAAGAGCGAGGACCTTTTGCTTCCATTTAGGAGCAAACGTGGGTTTTAACTAGGTGTAATGTCTGTCTTTTTTTCAAGGCTCAGGGTAGCTTAGAGGCAGCGCAATGAGCTATAAAGAATGAGGACCCAGTATCTAGTCTCGTCTTGTTTAAAATTTTCTGGTGAATACCTAAAAAGGAGGGGCTGGAATGACGGGCATGAAATGTCAACTTAGAGAAATGAAGAGTATACCCACACAAAACTGCCATCCCTGCTAACGACACGTTGGGGGATGCCAACACGCCGGAACGGTCGTCCAAAAGCATTGTCGGTGGCAACCATAAATCTAAGGGTCGACAAAAAGAAATACCTAGTCAACCAAAAAGGAAACCCCCAGTTGCCTCAACATACCGCCAGTTACAAACAAATTTCACCATTACAATTCTTAATGACAGGTGTCAGAAGTATAATAAGCGATGTTACCCTTCAAAGGCCAGACCGCGGTATTTCCTCCAGACACGATCGATTTCCTCAGGCGTCTCACGCAATGACGTACCTACTACACTACCTTAAATTATCGCCAATAACTTTGCATCATATAGACCTGCTCAATATTCATGGGCCAAAGTCCAAGAATTGAAACTGGGTCATGTCTCCTGAACTACAAGCCATTTCCAAATCTTTTCCCGGAGCCAAATGATAACTTTGATTAAAACTGTTGGAACAAGGCAGATTTATGGGCACGACTAAAATAATATAGGTAGAGTCCGTTTACCAATATGAGCTCAACACCTGAACACGTGGGTGAAGTTAGCAAAGCAACCCGACAGCAGATACCTAAAACTTCAGGTATCGCGTTTACTGTAGGTGATATTTGGTAGTGCTGCCCGCTTAGCACGATGGTTAATTTGCTGGGCTTGCCTCCTCCCCCCTCTACTGCTACAACCGACATGTTACCAAAGTGACAATAATAAGGGATGGAATGGGAAGAAGAAGTGGGCTAACACACAGCAACGAACTCCGCAACTAAGAGTGAAAGAAGAAAGTCCTGATTCACGAATCTGCGCACTTGGTTCAATGAATTTCCGTTATAATGGGTGGCATTTAAACCTAGTGAGAGTGGCTGTACCTCTGCTATACCTACAGTACGAGGTGCAACCTATTTCGCACGGACAATATGCGGGTGAAATAACTAAGACCCTGGGGCAGTTGTGGATACAGGTATACTTCCTGATCGAGATTGGAGGAGGTCAAAAACTTGAATTGGTAATTTCGATTTAAAAATTATTGCAAGAATCATTGAAAAAGAAAACGTAGCTTAGGTCAGTCGAGTGTTCCTTCAACCAGTAGGACCCATCAGGGCTAGGTAGAGCCAGGGTACAGCAAGATTCACCATACAGGAAAAATCTCGACAATGCGAGACTAGATCCTGGATTCGCTTGCTTTCTAGCTCCGTGCCCTGGCACAGAGATAACCAGCAGAAGGTAAATTGCTTCATCATCTCCATTTGAAGCTATCAACGAGAAAAGTAGCATTCGTAAAGAAATCACAGACGCATGTCACTGAACAATCTGTCATTTGTAGTAGGACGTATCCGGTGTCGCCAGTTTGACCTAGAGGAGGTGCGTGAGTGCAACCACAAATTACCCTACCTGGCGCGTCTTCAGGGGCTCAAGGCTCCCGAGGATTGGGCAATGATGGTACCCATCCGAGCAGCGGTCTAGGTAACACCGCTGCCGGTGAAGGCAGATGCATTCGACCGATACTAAATCCGACTAAACGTGTGGTGAGTTGTGTTGCAATCTTCCGGTCACCGTGTTTGGTAACTAGCGGCTGTTAGAAAGAGGATATGAAGAGAATGTCCTCAAGAATTACCTTCAAGCTTCAGTAATGATTTGTATCATCAGCATCATCACAGCAGAAGTACACAAGCGCGACAGAGATGAAACAAAAGGGCCCCTAAGTGAGTGGTCCTTCAAGTCATTAGTAGGTAAGCAACCCTTTTCAGGGAATAGTCCGAAGGCTACATCTAGGACAGACAGAGCTCATAGTCATGGATGAAGAAAGACTATCTTCTGGCAAAATGGCAAACGATGCGTCCTCGACTTAAGAGACCCATCTCTAAGCCAAGCCCTGGACTTAGCCCACACAAAAATTCAAAAGAAAATGAAAACCTTACCTTGCATCCTGTTTCTTATTGTCCGCAGTCACAAAATACACAAGCTGCGCACTAGGAACATGAGTGATGATGCTGTCTTCGTTAACCTGCGTCCCACCGAAGTACACTGGGAACGCATGCGCGTCCCACGTCACTGGGTTAAACATAATGGGGAAGGTGAGGTTCAGTTCACGGTTCTCGATGTCTTCCATGACGTGGTGGAGGTTCAGGATGTCGTTTTGGAAGCACTCTGTGATCCATTTAGCACAGATGTCCTTGTACGTAAACGTTTCGTCTTCATAGTGGGCGGTGGTGTTTTGAATGAGTTCGTCAAGAAGACGGAGTTCTTTCCATACTTCCACCCGCAACATGTCACCGCCATCTCTGGGGATGGCTATTATCCTCCCGAACCGACCTGAAGACAAATAGATGGGTCAGAACGATTGTGTTGATAGCAGAGTGGTGGTCTCTAGAGAAACATAGACAGCCGCGCTGGTCGCAACGGTTCGATCCCAGTCCTAAGTTTTTCTGATCACCATTCACCCTACAGCTACTCCGGAATATAACTTATCTATGGGAAGGGGACAGGTACTAGATCTTGGTGTTATTCACTCAACAAAAAATCACTCATCCACCTAATTGGCAGGCTGAATGCAAAAATATTAAAAGTTCATTGACTTGTAAATAAAAATTAACGTCATCATATTACAAGGTCCAAAATATAAAAGAGTAACAAAAAACAGCTGTCAACCTACTCACATAACATATGAGTGCTAATTTCCCAACACATCAGTTGGTGCGAAAGGGGGCAAGGGTCAAGTCGTTAAATGAGCAAAAAATATCAGGTGTCGCTTACCTCGATGAGAGGTATGTTCACTCCTAATGTGACTCTGTAGGACATAGCCCTGTAGTCATAACCCTACCAAAAATAGATAAAGGTACCTAAGTACAAGGTTTAATAGTTTTCCCACCAAATTGAGATCAACTTTAATTCAGTAGTGGCACACCGCCAATAGAGGGAGTAATTGGCAAAAAAATAGCGCCCAACGTGGGACTCAGTGGTTTTGTTTAATAAATTATATTTATATAAACAGTACCTACTCGCTTAGACTACATTTTTTCGTATGGTTCATCCAGTCTCTCAACGCTACAACCCAATCTCTCCCTTGCACCCTCTACAGGGTGGTGCCCAACGTGGGGCTCGGTAGTTTTATTGATACTTGTGTAGACGACATAATGTAAGTTCATATGGTAGTTATAAGAATGCGTCTAGGAATGTTCACAGGAATGTTCACTCACCCGGTCTCGTGATTCGACCAACATTGAAGCGGCTCGTATAATTTGGCTTGAAGTACTCTTCGACGACCGCTCGTTCGTGTTTCCCCGGGCCGTCCATGGGGGAGAAAAGGTACTCTGGGTCAATTTGGTAATTGATCCTCTGGTACCCCGTAGCACAGAGGGCCGTCAGGATCACAGGAATGATCACGAAGTATCCAGGGTTCTTCCCCACGAACACCCCTAGGTGATAGAAGGTGTGCGTGAGGAATCGGTCGACTAGTGTTACTCCACACCCCATCTGAAACAAACGAAAAGGTGAATAATTTTGTGGATACTAAGTATAGTTGTGATATAAAGCTGCCCACGTACGATATGCGTCTGGAAATGGAGGGGCTGGAATGGCAACTCAGGGATGGCGGGTACCCACACAAAAACTGCCATCCCTCCTCATAAACGATACGTCCGGGGATGCCGAATCGCCAGACCGGCCGTCCTGGACGCATCCTATGTGGCTAGTATAAGATTAATAGTACTTGCGTGCTGAAGAACATAATTATAGCTAAAGAAACGAAAAAGTGCCACTGGAATGTGGCGGGAACAAAGAACTAAGCCGACATATCCACAACCCCTTTGGTCTAGCTAGACTAATCCACAAACCCATGGTTCAAGGACTGATAGAAGTGGTAGACGAGAAGGTCTTGAGTTCGATTCCCACCTGCGACTTCTGCCGTTTCCATTTTTTCTCTAGCGTAGAATTCCCTCAACCAGGTGACGTAACCAGCATTACGTTCTTTGGAATTGGGCATGGTGGAGGAACGGCACGTCGACGTCGTGCCATTGCACTGACAAAGGACCATGCTTCCACCGTCCAATCCGTACGTCCAACCCGTACCAAATTCGGGAGCGCTTCTAGTTACGACGTGCCTATGATCGATACAAAACGTCGCCGCCGAAAAAGAAAGGAGGAAGAAAACACTTAAGGAAATTATGTCGCTGATAAAATCGCAGAGGCAGTAAATGTATAATGTTTCCGGTAAGGTAACCATAAGGAATTACTCTTCCAAGTCATAAAATAAACATGAAGAAATAAGAGCGGTTGCCGGGTTTGTTCATATTTCTGAAACCGACGACCACTCTATATGTATTTTTTAGTTCTTTTTTACCATTGTAAACTTAGGGTCCGTACCACCATGGTCGGTTAACAGTTAAACTCCAGTTATATTCGGTTTTTACATGCATCAAAAATTGGAATTTAACTGGAGTTTAACGCTAACCGAGTATGGTGGGACGCAGCCTTAGGAACTTAATTGTAATTTTTTATACGACCTATGTTCTGAAATATAACACGTCGAAATTAATCGTCGCTTTCGTCACTAGTTCTTTGACGTCCATGACCTAGTCAATGAATCAGTGAGAGGATGTGTGAGATACATGTGAGATACATGTGAGATAACTTAGAGGCAACATCTCGCGACCTTTTGAGCGCATTGTGTGCAGTGTCCTTCCTGTTGCATGAATGTAACAATCATTAAGCTTCGTTTAGAAGTGAACATGACAACATTCTGAATACAAAGCAGGTACACTGAGAGAAAAATCAGGGTAAAATCAGTCCCCTAAATAGCGTTTTTCAGCTAGGGAACTTTTCTTGGGGAGTTTCCGTGAGTAAAATATGGTCTGTGCCTTTGTTTCGTTAGGGCTCATCCCTGGGCCAAAATAGGCGACCGGTACTTAGGGAAAATTTCGGCCTGAATGTAGGGATACGGCCAAAGTTTTGAGGACTTTTGGCACTATCCCTAAATCAAGCCATCTTTTTTCCCCTATTTTCAGATAGGGAAAGGGGAACGAAAAGGGAAATTCCCTATCTTCCACATGGGCAATTTCCCTCTGTGCTGTTTTTGCTCCCTATTTCGATGCAGTTTTCCCCTAAATTAAAAATAGGGAATTTCGGAAAGATTCTGTTTTCCCCTAGTTTGAGTAATTTCTCCCTATGTTTCACTTTTCAAGTTCCCTAAATAGAGTTTTCCCTACATTTGAACATACTGAAATCCCCTTTCCCTATACTCGAAATAGGGCCTATACCAAAATTCGTGCCTAGAACATTCTCTCCCTATATTTGAATTAGGCCCAATACCAAAGTTCGTTCCTTGGAAATTTGGGCCACTATATTGGGTTTAGGTACTTTCCCCATATAGTTCTGCATTCACATTTTCATTTGGCATTTCTCCTATGTTTTGATTAGGGGGAGGGCCCTTAGGTGAAAAGTATGTGTGAACCTATAGGTAACAGCCCTATTTAGAGGTTTGTTTTTTTATTTAGCACCTACCAAATAGGGGCTGTCTTTAGGGAATTTGACTAGTTTGTGCAGCTATATATAGTTCTTCGCCCAAAGAAACCTCGGAAGATAGGGAAACGGCCTATATTCGAGAAATGGCGCGTAAAATTTCAAATTCAAAAATGAAGTTATTCAGGCATTTCTTTCTTTCCGATTTTCCGCTTAAATGCAATATTTTGAGCTGAAAATTAACCAGGCGGCATAAAAAATAAAATTAAACGACTGGTAAAAGTTTCAATGAACAGTGACCAATATCTACAAAGTTAGAAATGTTTTAATTTCTTGTTTCACGAACTGCGAAAGGCCTCGTATGAGGTGTGTAGCGGGCCATAGGGCCCATACGTAAGACTCAAAAATTGTTTCGAGAATGTGATTTTGTAGATTTTTTGTTGTATGCCATGCACCATACAATAAATATTGTATATAATTCATGTTTATTTTGACTTTTTCTAGTAAGAAGTTACGTAGGTCAACTCAGAACAGATGTAATTTGGGCGTTAATCATATTGAATTGGGTTTATAATCACTTCTATGGCATGTATGGTGTCATTATGATCCGTACGTAGGGTCGTGATTCTGACGAAGTCTCTTCTCGTTGTTTAGAGCCAGGAGAAGTGAAATCCACCAAACTTTGGTCTTTTCTTAAGGGCCGTAAACATGAAAATGAGTTGATTTCGAGTTTTTACACGTGTTTTGAGTCATTTGTGAGCCTTATCTTCAGTTACGTGGACTTGAGAAAATTTGAAATTAGCCCCTGAAGTCTGACTCCGGTGCGCTTAAACTTTAGCAGACACCAGTTACCAGAAAATTGAGTAAAAAGTGGTTTTAACGGAATAAAATAGAATATTTATTGGTATGACGTAATTGTGACGCGTCTCAAACGAAGAATTGTAGGGAAAATTCCGCAATGAAAAAAGGGATGATCTCTAATGTGAAGCGAGTCCTTGGAAGGCAAAAAGGGATACTCCCTATCGTCAGATGAGTTTTGGCAATGTCCCTATTTTTCTGTAAAATCCTGCAAATATCTGCAAAAAACGGTTGTCCGATAGAGAATATCCCAATTTTGAAATAATATAGGGATAGTGCCTATGTCACTTGTGGCACCCTCCCTAAATGGCCACCGAAAATACGGATTGCCGCCAAATTTCACCCCCACCACTATGGGCAACTTAGGGCGTTTCTCTAGTTTGGAGCGTCACTCAGTGTCCATTTTCAGTTGATCACCGGGTGTATCAAGACAGAACGGTTATTTTGTGAATATTTGTGCATTTTCTTGTGTTTTTTATGAGATGCCTCCCCGTATGTTTCCTCAGCGAACCTGTACACTTCTCCGTTATTTTAGAATTGTAAAAAGAACTAAAATTTTGAAACAACGGTGCAATAACAAAGTGCAAAGTTCAACCAGAAAAATGGATCTTGATGCGTTTCTCAATGGCAACAACCTGGGGTTCCTGTATGAACAATTATCTAGTGAGTAACCCTCTTTTAGTAATACTTATCGAATAGTTTGCATGGAAATATGTTTTAATAGTCATTGCGTTGCGTTTTTTTGTTGCTTTTTCCGCATTCCTTCATATAAAAGCAATGCTTCCATAATGAGATTCAAGCAACTGAAATCAAGTTAGTGTTAGGTAGGTATCAGTTAAAGCCTACGCTGAGAAAGAACGAGCACTTGTTGTATTGCGTAACTCGTCAATTTCTAATCAGATTTGTTTTGGTTTAGGTGCTGATATCACTCTGGAGACGTTGCTACAGTGTAATGAGCAAGAGCTGATGACATTGGTGCCAAAAATGGGGCCGAAGATCCTGTTGCGTTGTGCACTGGACAAGCTGCGTGCTGACCTAGATGCGGTATGAATGTTTCTTTATATATTTTGTGTCAGTGGTTGTGAATTTCCATTTTAGCCACAGCACATGCCGTACAGGTCTTCAACAGGTATTTGGGATTGTGGCATTGCGGATTTCCCTTCCATAGTCAAAATAGGGAAAGGCGACTTTGGGTTTGTAATGTAGTTTTGATGCCATTGGAATAAATGCATTGAAGGTACCTACAGCACGAGCCCTACCTCGGTCTGGTGGTGGGGACCCTGCCACTGTTGCGACCCTACAGACCCCCCTGACACCCGGACACCTGTCATCTCCTCGATGAAGCAGTTCAATAGGGTGTAATGAGTTTGGGCTTTTACAGGCTGCCAGGACCCAACTCGAGTGGACTGCGAGCATATTCGACCAACAGCCTTGTGGGAGCCCATTCCAACAGCAGCCTAGTGGGAGCTCATTCCAACAGCAGCCTAGTGGGAGCTCATTCCAACAGCAGCCTAGTGGGAGCCCATTCCAACAGCAGCCTAGTGGGAGCTCATTCCAACAGCAGCCTAGTGGGAGCCCATTCAAAACGCAGCCACTCAGTATTCCACAAGAGTTTCAGTGGAGGAGCAGCAGTTCCTCAAAAAGGAGTGACACCACCGATGAAGAGGTAAGCATTGTTTTCTTAAGGCTGAATGCACAGTCAAATTTTTTATTGTATTTTGTTTCCCATTTTGTGAGGAAACCGTTGGACATTTTTTTGTTCTGAAATATAATATGTCTTTTTAACGTCATTTCCCAGCGGAATAAGTTGTGATTTTACGATTGAGTAATTTTTTTTCACGATATATAAATAACCACCAGTTTAAGAAAAAAAAACAAAGGGGTAGCAGTAGTCGCACCACTGTCCCATTTGGGCCACCAGCCCGATTTTTTGGTTTGGTTGCCCATGTGTCCAATTAAAAAAAAATGTCCCTAAGTTTTTCTTTTTTTTTACAGTGGTCGAGGACCCAGAGGACGTGGCGGCACTTCTGGGGGTTATACAACTCCTAAAGCAGGTGACCCCTGTCTCCTGTCGTCAGGACAGCCGAAGTGTCAGATCACTTTCTTCGCGGCGTCGCGTCCGTCTCTAATACAGCTAACGTCATCACAGAGGAAGAGTGACTTCTGCAACATAGTGTGTTCGGAATGCTCTGAGGTTTGGAAGTGATTCATGGCACAGGACGCACCGAGGGGTTAACCTAAGTCTATTGGAAGCTCAAGTGGCACCCATAAAATCGGTTGAGTGTACATGTCTGTACCTTGCCTCCCGTCTCGTTTTACCGCATTTTTGTCGAATATTTTCGTGGTCTTGGAACCTTCTTGTTCAACTGAACCATAAAAACCAGCTCTTTCATGAAGTAAAAAACATATTACATCCTTATTGTTTTGGTTCAGGACAACAAAAATATATGCGACCTCTCCCCACGTCCTTATAAGGTACTTAACTGTATTATGTATTAGATATTATGTATACCTACATACATTTTTAACCGTTTTCTGTACATTGACTTCAAAAAATCCATGGTAATATAAAACCATTATCTGTGTACCAAATTAATTGCATTCTTATTTCAGATAATCACGTGGCAGCATGCAGTCAGTACTGGTTGGTGAGCGTTCCTTATAATATGCCTAATAAAGGATTTTTATGACTCTTACTGCAGGGGAGTTACCTTACCAATACTGACCTGCTGCTGCTGCTGCTACCCTTTCACGGTTTCATTCCCGTGAGGGTACCTGTGCCGGCCGTGGTGATCTTCCTCCCCCCAATACGGGGGTGGGGTTCTACCTGGGACTATAGGTACTACCCCCATTTTGGCCCGAAAGGGGTGGGGGTAGTACCTATGTAGGCCCATGCAGGAAGAACCCCTACGGTGCGGGGGGTTTTACCTAAGCTGACGGAGGGGCTACCCCTATTTTACCCCAGGAGGGGTGGGGTACTCCCTACGTAAGCCTAGGTAGAACCCCTAACCTGTGGAATACCACGGAGGGAGAACCCCTCAGCCGCTATAGGTACCTTCCCTATATAGGCTAGGCAGGATAGGGGTCTACCTAAGTTGAGGTAGGGATTCCTCCTAATCTACAGTAGGGATTTTACCTATGTTTTGCTGCGGAGAAATAAGCAACTAGGCATGGGCCCTATATTGACCTAGGGGTTTAGGGATAATACCTATCCGGGCAGAGGGGCCACCCCTATAGACCTCCACGTGATATAGGTAGAATCACTATTTTGCGGCTCTTCAGATTGTTGCCAGTACTGGCACCAGCCCTATGTTGGCACTCCCTATTTTCATCTCCCTAGTTTAATATAGGGAGTATAGAGCGCCCACAGTTAATTTAGCGATTTTGCCACAGTAGCCACAATAGGAAACACCACTATTTCCACTGTGGCAATTTTCCACTCTTGAACGATGGCAATTTTCCACAGTCGGTTTTCAGATCTCCACACATTTGGCTGTGTCACAGCGCCTATATAACTAGGTGCGCTCTATACTCCCTATACAAACTAGGGAAAAACACCTCATTTTTCTCTCAGTGTAAGGTATATCCTACAATGAGGACAGGTGTGGCCTGGAAGTAGAAATACCCTTCGGTGTTTGAACCTTGGAGACGAGTACAACCCACCAAGATCTGTTAAGGGCTTCGTGTTTGTTTACGTTTTTTTTCTGCACATTTAATAAGGACACTATTCGAATATTTTAATTTTCTGACGTACCTACCTATAATGTCTTTTTAACGGTCGAAATTGACATTTTTACGATCGGTTAATTTTGGCACCAAAAATCACTTAAGAGGACGCTATACCTGACGATGCATTTTTTGCCGCCCATAAGATTAACATTGCGAGCGGCGATTCATTTTCAAGGTTTACCCTTGGTTGGAAAGACACAAAATTTTGCCTGTACCTAGCCCTAACAATGTTCTAGGGAGTGTTCGAAGCAGATTTCCCAATTTCTCACTGGTTTCTTTTATTGCAACTGTTTTGCAAATGCTAGCATCGCATACTTCAAGAAAAGTGCTGTATCTCGAAAACCAGTAAAAAAAAAAATGGGAAATCTGCTTCGAACACTCCCTAGAACATTGTTAGGGCAAAATATTGTGTCTTTCCACCCAAGGGTAAACATGTTAATCTTATGGGCGGCAAAAAATGCACCGTCAGGTATAGCGGACCCTTAATCCGTTAGAAAGACATATTGTAATTCAGAAAAATTTCGACAAGTCAGGAGTAGAACCCGGGTCCCCTTCGCAGCTGTACCTATTACAGAGTACCTACCTGTATACCTCCTCATGCGTAGTATATGGAGGATGACACGCCGAACTTCTTTGTATTCCAACCTAATCCTGACCCCAACTGTCAAGGCTTGTAAGGGCCCATTGTAACACTAATTTGGCACATACAATGAGTTCCATTTCGAAATAGACGGCATGAGATTGGTATGAAGTTCCCCGCCCATTTAGCCGTGCAATTGCATGAAGTAGGATAGGGAACGCGGGGCAGTAGTGCGGATGCGCCGCGGCAGTGCGGCTAATCTCTCTATGTTACTTGATACGCTTGTCACGGCTAGGTGAACTAGGATCTTAACCATTTTTCTTCCCAGAGCCCTATAAGTTCAAGAATAAATATAAGATACATCAGAAAAAATCTCGACAATTCAGGACTAGATCTTGAGAACTCTGGCTTCATAGCTCAGTACCCTGGCACTGCGCTAATCCAGCCCACCAACAAATTGGCACTTAAGGTAGTACTTAAAGTACTTTCTGTCAGTGTCAGACAACTGGAACTAATGGTTAATTTACATCTTTGCGTTTCCTCTATGATTCTCCGCACTTTACTCTTCCTTATGTCTTCCCGTCAAACGATGATCAATGGCCAATTTATTTCACTTAGTGCAGGTATACATAGGTATACTCAGGTTAAAGTAGAGGCCATAAAAATAATAGTCAAGTACCTTCTTGAGGGACTCCATAGTGCAAACAACTTTTTTTCCAGCCTGGAAGAATCAGGAACATTACAAATCCTGAATAATTTTTTTGAAAACTTTTTCCTACCAATTTTTATGTCAACCGTAAAAACCCGAACTTTGATAACTGCGGCGTAGTTGAGAGTTGAGCGGTAACTCTCTGGGAAATAGGTAGGTAGTTGTGTAGTAGGTTAGGTACCAACCTATAAAAACCTAAAAGTTAAGCCTGTCGACACATATTTGTTCTGAAGTGTAATATATCTTTTAACGACCAAAATTAGCAGCATGTGCTGTGATTCTATATACGCTCTGATGATAGGTATTCGTCAACAAAAAATTGGTCCGAAATTAACCGATCGTAAAATCACCACACAGCCTGTTACTTTCGGACGTTAAGAAGACATACTATATTTCAGAACATCTATAATTATCCAATAGTTTCCTCATAAAATGTGCAGAAAAAACGTAAACAAACACAACTGCGTAGACGCCCTTAAGTAGGAAGTGATTGGTCCAGAGTTGGTCAAGTTGGCAGCTTACGCATCACGCATGGGCTACAAAAAGGAAGGACCAGTTTGGAAACAAGGTCGGCAACCATTTCTCCAGCATAATCAATTTCAGGAGGTTGTTGTTTCATTTGGAGGACCTACCCACGTACCTACGTTTCTTGTAGGTATACTATAGTTTAAATGAACTCCTCAGTTTGTGATTTTTCCCATCGAAAAATGTTGTCGTATCTATAGGTTATGACAAGTGCAATCGCACTATTGTGTACTTTAAGATTAAGAGGACGCTATACCTGACGATGCATTTTTTGCCGCCCATAAGATTAACATTGCGAGCGGCGATTCATTTTCAAGGGTTACCCTTGGTTGGAAAGACACAAAACTTTGCCTGTACCTAGCCCTAACAATGTTCTAGGGAGTGCTCGAAGCAGATTTCCCAATTTCTCACTGGTTTCTTTTGCTGCAACTGTTTTGCAAATGCTAGCATCGCATACCTCAAGAAAAGTGCTGTATCTCAAAAACCAGTAAAAAATGGGAAATCTGCTTCGAACACTCCCTAGAACATTGTTAGGGCTAGGTACAGGCAAAATTTTGTGTCTTTCCAACCAAGGGTAAACCTTGAAAATGAATCGCCGCTCGCAATGTTAATCTTATGGGCAGCAAAAAATGCACCGTCAGGTATAGCGGACCCTTAATTTGGGACAGTAATTTTGCCTGGAATACGTTTCGGCCAGTTCTGGCTTCTCTCAAGCCTTATACTCGGCTTCGGCCCCATGCAGCTGTGTACTTACACCCAAAGACACAAAAGGACAAAATTAAATTCATGCCCACCTTATCAAAATAATAATAATAATAATAATAATAGACACTACAGTTCTAGAAAGGCCAGAGCCTATAGCCGGATACCAATCGCTATCTTTCTGAAAACATGGGGGTTATTTGGTAAAAATCACTCCAGAGAGTCGAATTTCCCTCAGCCGGTGAAGGCTGGGTTTCCCTATAGGGAAAATCTCATCCTATAGGTCCTTCATAGCTACGTCTCCTGGCACGTACATTTTTGCAGGTGTTTGAGGTGTTTATTCAGTGCCGGTCAAAAGCAGCAGGAGGTGACTTCTCGCTGGGTCTGGGATGACCCAGCAAAACACTCTTCGGTTAGGCTTAGGTACAGGCACGGCAGGGGCTTACCTTGACCTTGCGCGAGCCAATATCGCACCTGCAATTTTGCAAGCCCACGTTTTTGGTCCTTTGTATCAGGTATTTTGAAAAAAATTCTGTTAGATATCTATTTATTCCCTAGTCTCCTTTAAAAGTGTTAAAGATCTTCAGTTGTAACTAATAAATTTCCTAACTTTATCTGCACGATAAGGATCTGTTGAAAGCCACCCTCATTTTCTTAGGATCCGAAATCTCGGAATTATGACGTCACCCTCAGCATGCTGACCCTTAAGCAATAACCAGTTAATAAATAATCTTTGTATAAAAATCTACGTGTTTGATAAAACCTACGTCCAAGAGGCCATTTCACGCGCGTGCTAGGAATCACAATTTTCACAGACTTGTAAGGTACCTGTGGATAACTCTTGCCCAATCAGGTACTGGTTTATCCTAGAAGAGGTATTGAGGTCGCATTCTGTACCTGAATAGCCACTCGTACCAACAAAAAGAAGGAAAGTATAATAGTTAATTATAAAGGTATGAAATTGCGATTGCTAAAGGTTTTGCCTCCCGGCATACCGAAGACCGAAATTTTCAAGTCGACACACAGAAAACTGGGTCAGTGATTTTAAGAGCTTCTTCGCAGTCGTGTTTGTTTACTTTTTCTTCTGCACAATTTATGAGGAAACTATTGGATACTTAAATGTTCTGAAATATAATTTGTCTTAATCGTAAAATCATGCACAAAATATTCTCTTCATTTTGGACGTTAAAAAGACATATTTATTTCAGAACATTTAAATATCCATAATAGTTTCCCCATACAGAAAAAAAGCAAACAAATAGTGGTTCGGTCTTAATACTCTGTGCCTATTCAGGTACGTACCTACGTATTCACGTGGCGGAAATAAAACGAAGATGCCCGCGGCAAAGTTTGAAACTGGGTGAGATGCGTTAGAACCTGATGGTTGGTGCCTACAACTGGCACCTCTCTTATGGTACCATGCCGTTAGGACCTATGGCAACTGTGGGCTAATGGTCCCGTAACGCCATAGGTATTTAACCCCTCTAGTACCTGATCGGTACCTGGTTGAGGATACAGGCAAAGTACTAAGAACTCAATGAGGCTGTTGCTTGTTATAAAATTAGTGGAATGTATACCCGTAATAAAGGTATTCTAAGCGGTATTGTAGAACTCTATAAATTTGTTCCAACTGTAGATATAGCCCTTCGTAGATATAGCGGGTTGAAAATTTTGATTTCCGGTTCATAGCTGAGACAGTAGAGTAGCTGTGTCCTTATCAGACATTGGTGTACCGATATCTTTAGTTGATGGTTCTTACAGTTAGCTTACAGTGAGATAAGTAGCAGAAGATGCGAAGCTTAGCAGAAGTAGCCAAAGCTTACGTCACTTTCGGTATTTTCACCTCCCATACCAACCATCATATTACAAAATCCAATCATTTCCTGAAATACAGCTTATCCCCCATTGTAACCATTTCCGCACTTATACATATCGTATATACACCTATAGGAAAAGCAATCGTGATTGCGAAACACCATGCACCAGTGCAAATAACTTCTTAGAATTCCTCTCGGGTACCAGGTATCTACTTAGGTACCTAACCCAGTTAAGGTTACTCTATCCGCATGCTTATGCCACTTAATAACTACTTAGGCAACCTATATGAACAGCCTCGCTAGCGGTCTAGACGGCTAGGAGCGCCGGTTCGATACCGATCCTGTCAAACTTTTTTCTGATCGGCATTCACCTCTGATACGTTCATGTGTATCGAGGTTGAACCCACTTATAGCATAGCAGAGGGTTGGGGGGGACAAGCCCAGCAACTAGACCGTTTTCAAGAACTATCCATTGTGCTCAGCTGGCAGCACTACCAAATACCAGCTCCCCAGCCATCGAGTAAACGATGGGGACCTACAGTTTTAGGTGGGTTCCGAACCACCACAGCCTCGATATACATTTCACTTGACATACTGAACATATCAGAGGTGAATCCCGAGCAGAAAAACTTTTTGGTAGGATCGGGATCGAACCGGTGTGACCCGGCTCTCACTGCTCCTCAAAAGTTGACCGTTTAGTCCACTCGGCTATCGAGGCTGTCCGAACCCACTTAAACTGTAGGTCCCAATCCTGAAATGGTCTGTTCGAATTACTTAGCATCCCCTTGCTATGCCCACAATGTCTACAGAAGTAGGTCGCAAAGCCGTCGATGAGACATCTTGGTACCTATACGCTTGGAGGTAGTTAGTAAGCCGTGACATCGGCTATGTTGGAGTCAGGCCAATGACACCTGGCTCTATAGACAGTGTGAGCTGAGAATTATTTTTAATTTCGTATAAGACTTCTTGGGGTCCCTCCAACCAAGGGGGATAGAACATAATTTGCAGGTCCCAATATTAAATTTATGGGTGGTAGAAATGCACTATCACATGAAGCGGAGCCTTAACACTTTATATGAGGAAATTGAGGAAACCATTGAATATTTAAATGTTCTGAAATATAACATGTCTTTTTAGCGGCCAAAATTAACAAGTTGTGAGGTAACTTCACGATCGAGTGAATTTCGTCAACAAAAAATTTGTCCGAAATTAACCGATCGTAAAATCACCACATAGCCTCTTAATTTTGGCTGTTAAAAATATATATACTTCAGAACATTAAAATATCCAATAGTATCCTATCCTCACAAAATCCTCCAAAAAAACGTAAACAAACACGGCGTCGTAGTCTCCCTTAAATTCGAAGTTCCGAAGAAGATATTATTTATGTGTCTTTCTCATGTACAATCAAGCTATCAAGTTAACCGTGGCCTGGTTCTATAAGTCCTCTGTGGAAGAGTAATGACCTACACATTAATATAGAGCCAAGCGTCCAGAGATGAAAAGCCAAGGCAGGCTACCACTAACTGCAGAGGTGCCTCTCAGTGGCCGAGCGGTCAAGGGGTCCGGGTGCGAATCCCGGCGTAAGAAATATTTCCCGCTTAGAGAATGATTGCTTCGACCAAACTCCTGCGGTGTTATAAATATAAATTTGCTATTTGTTTACGTTTTTTCCGATGATTTTTCGAGGATATTTAAATATTCTGAAATATAATATGTCTTTGTAACGTCCAAAATTAACTGGTTAAAAAAACCAGATAATTTTGGACGTTAAAAAGACATATTATATTTCAGAGCAAATGGTAGGAAAAAACATAAACGCAATTTTGTGGTCGCCCTTAAAAAACGATAATATATTGAATCCAAATCACTAAAAAATCCCATAATAAGTGGGAAGAACTGTGGCACTGGGGACAGCGATACGAGGAAATTCTTATGACACTCGGGGTCGCGACCTTGCTATACCTGAGGACCTCGTTTTCAGCCGAGGTTCAAAGCCAATGCAATTTCATTAGCATAAGTAGGGGACAGGTGCCGCCTATACGAGGTGACAGCCGTGGTCTAGTGCGAAAACACTAGACTCGCACGACTGAGGTCCTGGGTTCGAATCCCGGTAGCAGCAATTTTCTGTTGGTAGCATGGATATCACACCAAATATTCAATTGATGGATAAAGACATTTGATTGGTTCGCGCCGACGCAACAGCCAATACAATTTCGCTCTGCAGCTGCAGCACGGCCGCTTTGTCCTCCTATTGGCCATTATGCAAGCAAGCGTAACCAATCAGGACTAGCCTACAAGCAGTAGTCACGTAATATGGGTAAAACTGTTAGTGGCTAGGTGAGAGGAGTTATCGAACAGTGAATTGTCTAAAAATTAAATAATTTTATGGCTCAACAAAAAAAAATGCATTATAGTGGTTATGGTTTCTAGACAAACAAAGTAGGTCAACTCAGTTTATAGAAAACGAATCAATGGTAGACGAGCTACCAGACCGTTTCAAGAATCAATCGTGCTCAGCTGGCAGCACTACCAAATACCAGCTCCCCACCCATCGTGTCAGTAGGGGACCTACAGTCTTAGGTGGGCCTCGAACAACCACAGCCTCGGTATACACTTCACTTGACAGAAAAACATTGTTTTCTCAAAACTTGCACTTCAGAAAATTTCTGAGATTTATTCGGGTTATTTCTCAGGGCTCATTTACGTACCTAGGTACTTGTTGTTTTTAAAAAAAAGGGGGGGGGGGGGGTTACGCCTACCTTCATACTCATTCCCAATTTTCCCAAAAGTCTCTTGACAGACATATTAAAAAACACAACAGCAACCACTATATTCAAACACGAAAGTTAAATATGGACGAAAAATGAGTTTTCAACACGACGGTTCATCATCAACTGAATCCTCTTCGAGCGGCACAGACCTGAAGTGACACAGGCTGTAGGTATGGTTAGGTACTTACAGGTTCCATATCATACTAGATTTATCCAGTTTAAATGGCTGTCTTTAGGGGAACACAGGTTCGATCCCGATCATATCAAAAGTTTTTCTGATCGGCATTCACCTCTGATATGTTCAGCATACCAAGCGAAATGAATGCTGTGGTGGTTCGAAACCCACCTAAAACTCCTTCCCAGCTTACTACACAGCGGTATAGACGGACAAAGAGAGCAAATTTCAGTAATCAGAAAATACATAAAGTGACATTTAGGCCGATGTATTAGTTCCAGAGCCTGCAGCTGTGTTCTTGGTAAATGAAACTAGAGGCCTATACAAGATATAGAGTGGACGGCCGTTCTGTAACGTTGGCATCCCCGGACGTATGGTTAGTGCATGGGGAGGGATGGCAGTTTTTGTGTGGGGACCCGCCATCCCTGGGATGCCATTCCAAGACGCGATTCCAAGGGCGCAGCTTAAGATCTACCATCTACCTTATGTTTGGTAATTCAAACACTGTGAAGTAACCAAAAGTCGTTTAAGAGGACGCTATACCTGACGATGCATTTTTTGCCGCCCATAAGATTAACATTGCGAGCGGCGATTCATTTTCAAGGTTTACCCTTGGTTGGAAAGACACAAAATTTTGCCTGTACCTAACCCTAACAATGTTCTCGGGAGTGTTCGAAGCAGATTTCCCAATTTCTCACTGGTTTCTATTATTGCAACTGTTTTGCAAATGCTAGCATCGCATACCTCAAGAAAAGTGCTGTATCTCGAAAACCAGTAAAAAAAATGGGAAATCTGCTTCGAACACGACCTAGAACATTGTTAGGGCTAAGTACAGGTAAAATTTTGTGTCTTTCCAACCAAGGGTAAACCTTGAAAATGAATCGCCGCTCGCAATGTTAATCTTATGGGCGGCAAAAAATGCACCGTCAGGTATAGCGTCCTCTTAAAGTGTTCTATATTCATCATTCCTACTTTTAACCGGAGCATTTGGATAAAAACTAGATAGAGGCAATGGCTTCGGCGCCGGAAGACCGTGACCTTCCTTGAAAGCATTCTTCTATGTTTAAGAATTTCAAGCATTCCGATTTTTAAGTACAATTACGTTTCTACTTTAGTAGACTAATTCTACTGCCACGACTGTAGGTCCAGGCCAGTCACCCTTAAGCTGGCCACATAAGTCTTGGAATGAAGGGGCTGGAATGGCGGGCTGTCCTCCCCACTGACTCCAGGGATGCTGACCCACCAGAATGCACCTTGGCGCTACAGCCCTGTAGAAGGACCAGGAAGCAGGGTCCTAATGTGATTTCCGAGGGGTGAACCACTCGTTGGGAATCATTGGGAATCTTTATGAAATCTCAGGGAATCTTGAAATTTTTTTTGGAGTGGTTACCCCTTCGGGGTTCATCTTTCTATGAATATCGTTGGGAATCTTTGGAAATCTTTATGGAATCTCAGGGAATCTCAAGGCTATAAACACTCCCAACAGTCGAGTTTTCCCCTAGACGGTGAATGCCAGGTACCCATCACGACTGGGTAGACCCAGGGCTGAGCAAAATTCACCAAAAAAAATCTTGATAACCTGAGATGAGAACCTGTCTTTAAAAACACTATTATATTTCAGAACATTTAAATATCCAACAGTGTCCTTAAAAAAATTGGAAGAAAAATCATTCTATTGACACGTGTGACAGGATTATGTAGATCGTCCTAAGCGCCTTGGGAGAGTGTCATAGAAAGGATGCTGGAGGAAACTTTGTCTCTATACAATTGTCTACAAATTCCCTACCAGTGCAATTTCAGTGTAAACAAAAAGAAAACACAATGCATGTAATGCACCGTCGTCGTGAATCATTGGAACTTTCTCTCCCACATAGAAAATACCTGGAATTTTGGTCATTGTCACTAACAAGCCGGAGAGAATCTGCCATCAGACTGGTTAGGTAAACAGGCAAGGTCTACTTATTCTCAAAGGTTGTCTGAATGTGAAAGTAAGGTCTCCCGATGACGATGACGCAGTCGTGTTGGTTTGCATTTTTTTCTGCACATTTTATGAGGATACTATTGGATATTTAAATGTTCCGAAATATAATACGCCGAAATTAACAGGTTGTGTGGTGAAAATCACCACACAGCCGGTTAATTTTGGCCGTGAAAAAGATATATTATATTTAGGAACAATCCTCATAAAGTGTACAGAAAAAACGTAAACAATAGCGAATGTATGTAAGGTCTTAAGAGTTTACACAGGATGGGAACAAGTCCAGGTTCAGGACTTGGCATAGGTAATGGACGCACGAATATAAGACTACGACAAAGACCAGGTTTTCAACTCCAAAAGAAGCCCAAGAACTGCGCTGTAAGGTCACGAATAATCGAGGGGGTAACCACTCCAGAGATTCCTTGAGATTTCCTGAGATTACATATAGATTTCCAAAGATTCCAAACGAGATTCCTGGAGCGGTTAACCTCTTGCGAATAAGTGGGAAAAATTAAGTAGAAATTCGGCACAGAAATACATGAATAGGTACTCAAACAATTCATACAACTAAGAAAATACATTTTTTCTCCAGTTGAGGCTGTTGGAGACACCGGTTAATTTTTCATTAATTAATTTAATTAATTGTTAATTATCTAAAACTCATACTGACTCCTCCGGAAGACGAAGTAAAAACAAACAAATGCCACAGAGCAATTTTTCAATAGCCGACTCTATCAAATCCTTTCTTGAAAGACCTTTGAACTCTAACGTTTCTTCCAAATTATTTTAAGGAGGGACGAGACCCCAAAATTTGAAAAACTTCACGACAGATTGAGGTACGTTCTGTACAAAACGATATTTCCGAGGGGTTAACCATTCCAGGAATCTTGGAATTTTTTTGGAGTGGTTACCCCTTCGGGGTTCATCATTCTATGAATATCGTTGGGAATCTTTGGAAATCTTTATGGAATCTCAAGGAATCTCTGGAGTGGTTACCCCCTCGGATATTCCCAAATACAGCCAAGCCAAATACAGCCGAACAGAAACACCACGTCAAGGTCAAATACACATCGCGCCTATGTGGGGAAAGTTGGGCGAAAGTACCGGATCATACCTTTTCAAACGTAACGGATTACTCCAAACACAAAACAGGTACGAGGATAATTCCAAAATCTGTCAGGAGCACATGTCTGCACCAAAAATCCGCGTAAGGTACGAGGGCGATAAGAAAGAAAAATATTTGTCCAGAACCCGGCGCGACACCTGGATCTACCGATATACTGACACACCGAGAAGGCATAAAATTCATTGCTCCTGCACCGCCTTCCTCCTGGAACTCCAAAAAAACCATCTTTCCACTCCAGAACCACTAAACCCCCGGTTTTCTTACGAGTCTACCTGAAAACCAACGAAGTCTTACAAGATTACGTTTAAAAGAAATGTCTTGCAGGTAGGTCCGACTCCTTAGACGGAACCTAACTATGTGTTTCGGAGTATGTTAAATAGACCGAGTACCGCATATTTAGCTTATAGATGGGGAGGACTTCCAGAATATTGCTGGAGGGAGAAATTTGTCCAGGTTCAGGTATAGAGGAGTTCCTCCAGTTAGGTAAGATAGAATGGGAATTACACCTCGTCTAATCTTATAAACTGAACTGCAGGTGCTTGAAATAACTAAGAAGACAAATACTTTGTTGCTATGCATTTGCTAGAAACTAAGTAGCTAAATAGGTGTTTTTTTCTTCTTCAAAAACTGATTAAATATCCAACAGTTTGCACCAGGCCCGTATCCAGAAAGCGGTTATGGGGGGGTTTAGCCTATATTTTTTTGCTTCACGTTGGCATTCCCATGTTAATTTTCCGGTCATGGGTGGGGGGGTTTAACCCCCAAACCCCCCCCCCGTGGATACGGCTATGGTTAGCACAGAAAACTTTCATTGACAACGTCAACAAACAGGGACCCGGCCTCGGGAGTGATTCAAATCAAATGACCCCACTGTAGTCCTGGCCCTTCGAGGACTGTACCGTTAAGGGTCCGCTTAACCTGACGATGCATTTTTTGCCGCCCATAAGATTAACATTGCGAGCTGCGATTCATTTTCAAGGTTTACCCTTGGTTGGAAAGACACAAAATTTTGCCTGTACCTAGCCCTAACAATGTTCTAGGTCGTGTTCGAAGCAGATTTCCCAATTTCTCACTGGTTTCTTTTATTACAACTGTTTTGCAAACGCTAGCATCGCATACCTCAAGAAAAGTGCTGTATCTCGAAAACCAGTAAAAAAATGGGAAATCTGCTTTGAACACTCCCTAGAACATTGTTAGGGCTAGGTACAGGCAAAATTTTGTGTCTTTCCAACCAAGGGTAAACCTTGAAAATCAATCGCCGCTCGCAATGTTAATCTTATGGGCGGCAAAAAATGCATCGTCAGGTTAAGCGGACCCTTAAGGGGAAAAAATAGTAGGTACATACCACCAAGCCTCGCCTCGAACTCCACAACAGCTCTAGATGCGCAGTACGACTAAAGAAAATAATCTTCGTCTTCCACCGCCAAATCAGTAGGACATTGCCCTGCAGTGCTACCGAGGGCATTGGCTGAACCGTAGAAAATTTCGATAAGCTTCCAAGGTCCTACCTACAGGCTCAGCCTATATGTTGATACAGTGGCCAAAGAAACAATAAATTTTAAAAAGGGACAGTGATAAGGGAAACCTCGACTCTCGGGGGTGGTTTTCCTTGTTGCTAAAAACAGCAGTTCGATCCCGATCCTAACAATTTTTTGGACTACGTGACTGTCCCGTTTTGATGACCACCAGTACAATAGATCAACACATCTGTGAAGCACTAATAATACAAATAATGTAAAAATAATGACCCTAAGCCTATGCTATACCACGTGTGGTAGGGAAGGTAAGTCATGAATGCACTTATACACCATGACCAGTGCCTTTCATGCCAACAAAAAATATCCGCCGGATTACTCATAAGCTGGACTATCAGGCGGTCAGAGCGCAAATGACTAAATAATTATGATTGCTTAGACTCATCATAAGTTAAGTATAGGTGTTACCATAAGATCCCACGAAATTGCTGATGATGTATACAGATCTTACCATAAATTTTCCAGTGCCTAAAGTCTACTTTAGTATCCCCTAAAAGTCCTCTATAGCGTTATCCTTCCGAAAAGAAAAGTCAAGCGATTTTTGTGAATAATAAAAAATCACTCAAACGGCAGAAAAACATTCTTTTTCTTTTCAATTGACCTCCTAAGATAAAATTGGGCCACAAATCTTGCCATCAGTGCATAAGTAAATCCCAGTTTCATTAGCTCCAGACAGGCAAATAATGGTACGGCCCCAGGCATCAGGCTCCACTCAACTGTGAGTTCTACTTTTAGTGTTCACGCTATGTCCCAGTTAGGCGAAATTAGCATTCAATAATTAATTAAATGTTCCAAATAGTGTTGCTAGGTGTCCAATAGTGGCCGACCCTTCCGTGTCATGATAAGAGTTCGAACCCCGATACTGGCAAATTTTTCCCAGTTCCCCCTTACCCCAAGGAGTTCAGGTGTATGTTGGTGCAAGGTTCATGACCTAACTAACTTAGCTTGACGAAAAGGAAGAAAAAGTATCAATTTTCTATAGCATAAAATACAATTATAGCGAAATTTAATTAATGTTTCAAATTGATGAAGCATCAGTAGGAAAAGTACTCATAAAAGACCTGTGACGAGCGCTGTTACCTGCCTGGTAAGAGCGACCACACAATCGTGTTTGTTTACGTTTTTTTATGCACACTTTATGAGGAAACTACTTGATTGGATATTTAAAAGCTGAACAATTTTTGTTGACAAAAATCACTTCATCGTAAAATCACAACATAGCCTCATAATTTATGACTTTAAAAAGTGGTGGATAAAAAAAAACGTAAACAACACGATTGTGTGGACTGAATATACATTTGTTATTTGTTAACGTTTTCTTCGACCATTTTTTGAAAAAACTGTTGAATAAACACTGTTTAAGGGTCCGCTATACCTGACGGTGCATTTTTTGCTGCCCATAAGATTAACATTGCGAGCGGCGATTCATTTTCAAGGTTTACCCTTGGTTGGAAAGACACAAAATTTTGCCTGTACCTAGCCCTAACAATGTTCTAGGGAGTGTTCGAAGCAGATTTCCCATTTTTTTACTGGTTTTCGAGATACAGCACTTTTCTTGAGGTATGCGATACTAGCATTTGCAAAACAGTTGCAATAAAAGAAACCAGTGAGAAATTGGGGAATCTGCTTCGAACACTCCCTAGAACATTGTTAGGGCTAGGTACAGGCAAAATTTTGTGTCTTTACAACCAAGGGTAAACCTTGAAAATGAATCGCCGCTCGCAATGTTAATCTTATGGGCGGCAAAAAATGCACCGTCAGGTATAGCGGACCCTTAAAGCCATCTTATACTTCAGAACTTGTAAATATTCAACAGTTTCCTCAAAAAATAGTCGGAAAAAACCTTAACACAATCCTAGAGAAATGTCTCCAAATAAGTCAAATCACTACTGGTAATTCACTGTTAGTTTTCAGGAAACAAAACCAGACAGATGTGACGTTATCGGGAGACCCTGCTTGACAATCAAATGAGACACCGAATTTCCTTCAACATCCTATTCCCGTTCTACTAAGCTGGGCATTAGTTCAAAACATTACCTGAATGTGGAGTTTCGTAAAATGCACGGCACCGCACGAAGCCAAGCTCCCAAACCATTACTTAGCCGGAGCGGCAAATACTCTGACAGAACTGTCTGCTCCTCCAGACACCATCACCTTCGGTTCCGACCAATCGCAGCACAGAACTTTGTCCGTGTGTCCGGCCATTTCGTAGAGAGGGGCTTTAGGGCTTCTCGTGTCCCATAGCTTTACCATGTTATCCTGGCTCCCGCTCATGAACAGTTGCTCTTCTAAGGGACTCCATCGCACTGACTGAACCCAGGCAGTGTGGGATGTGTACGTCTGTTTTACTACTGATCCCTCTGAAAAAATATAAACAGAGAATAGTTAAGCTGCTCCACACAATCGTTAAACACGTGGCAGCAGAATGATCTTTAGTTGCCTATGTTGTGATTTACGATAACAAATTTATTACTCGATAGTAAAATCATATCATAGCCAACTAGGAATTTCTGATGTTACAAAGCCATATTATATCTCAGAACATAATCAGACAGGACTGTTTGCTGACCCTTAATCTACCTGACTAACGTAGAGCCAGGCTATAAAACGAGAGGACCCAGGATCTAGCGCTGACTTGCCGAAATTTTTTTACCTTGTGAATTTTGCCTGGCCCAGGGTGTACCCAGCCTTGATCAGTACCTGACTTTCTCCGATCGGAGACAAAACGTTATGTTATGACGTAGGCCCTAGCCCTTCTACGGTTGTAGCTACACAGAATATTTTGATGTCTATATACAATACGTACCACTACTTCTTGGGTCAAAGAGTCGAATATGTTTGTCTGCAGACGTTGCCAGAATCAAACCGGAGACAAGGGACAGGTCACATGACAGGAAAGCCTTGTTTCCCGCCATTTCCTGTTTCATGCCACCCTCCTCCGGGTCCCACAACCTCAGTGTCTGGTCCCACGAACAAGTCAAGATCTCTGACGCTGAGCGCCAGCGCACGCAGCTCACACAGTCTCGGTGACCCTTGAGCGTCATTTCTGGGGCCTGAAAAAACAAATGAGTATATTAAGGTTAGGTTCCGTACCTATCCCTCCCATTTTTTTTCCCACAAGTGGAACCAGAATGGTTTCTGAGGAAACTTTTGGATTTTTATTGTGATTTTATAACCGAGTATTGTAATTTTTGACAAAAAACGTGTCATTAGAAAATGTCACAACGGTACAGTAGGGAGAATAAGCAACGCTACCTTTGACGGAAGTCCATCCTCAACAGATTTTTTGCTCTTCTTCTTAACTGGCTCTCCCGTCGGCAGCTCATCTGAGAGGGACCAGAGTTTGAGGAAACCGTCCCAGCCAACAGAAGCAAACATGGCGGCGTCAGGACTAACCGCTATGCTCTCAACGCTGCGTTCATGGCCTCGGTATGCCGCTACACAGGCGGTCGTGTTAGTGCCTCTGTTCCACCGCCACAGCCATGCTGTCTGCACCTGCCCCGCACTGCAAACAGGCGACAACCACCTTAAGACTGAACATACGACATACTCGTACATTCGCTATTTGTTTGTTTTTTATGCAACGATGAAACGATTAAATATTTAAATATTCTGAAATAAAATACGTCTTTTTAACGGTCGAAATTAACAGGCTATGGGGTGACTTTACGATCGATTAAACGTAAAAAAAACACGATTGTGTGGTTACATAATTAGGCCATTAGTTCACATTTATCCTCGCCTTTTTACTTACGCTATAAACGTAGCTCCTTCATCAGACTGAGACGCCCAGGCGACAGCTTTGACAGCTCCTTTGTCGCTTGCTACGTTAACGACCGCGACCCCTGAAAAAAATCAGACAGTGGTGGAAGATTCCGGGAGAGAAAGTATAAAGGAAGTTTAAGTCAAAATCTCTCTGAAAGAATTTAACAGACGAGAAATTTACTTCCTACGATAATATGAGTGTGTTCATGTAGCCCAGAGCGCTAAACTGGTCAAAAACTACAGGGTTGGGCTTCCCCTACAAAGTGAGACCTGGCACAGCTCTCCGAAGGGAAAGATGTAAGTTTGTAACTGGGAGAGCACAGGGTTCGAACTTTTGGTCAGGTTAGCGTTCGAGGCACTGAGCACGCACCTGTATCGGTCCAGATATGCGTAGACCCGTCGTAGGCGCCAGACAAAATAAAACTACCCAACGTCTGGACACTGGACACCCAATCATCGTGCAGGAAACAGTCTTGAGGCTTTGGCGCTGGAAGCCGCTCCAGATATTCAACCTGGAAAAGGAACGAAAAAAATTTCCACTACGACCTGTTGCCGATACTAGAAGGGCCAGAGTGGGACACAATGAGACACGATAGTCAGGTTTTCCATCAGGGTTGTGAAAGCCTAAGGCCAGTCAAGATTCACCTGACAAAATCTCGACTAGTCGTGATTAGATCTAGGGTCCTCTTCATCATCGTAAAAAAATAACATACCACAAGGACATTTTCAGTTGATATTTCCTTCGACTGAAGATGTTCTTTGAGGGTTGTTCGGAGAAGTTCCTCTTCAATTAGAAACTCGAAATCCACCAACTTGGGCTCAGCGATCTGACTCTCCTGAATAAGATTGTTGACCAGCTTATTGAGTTCTGGGCTAGAAATTCCTATGGGGACGGCCAAAGGTACGTCAGGCACTGCAAACCTGAAAAATAAAAATTGTTTTGAAGTCAGCTCACAACCCAACAACTCGCCAATAAGTGTAATGCAAGCCGGGGACCTACCCTTTTAGATGGACTTAGATTCTCTTGTATTCTCTCTTATTCTCTTGTATTTTTCTATAGATTTCAGTGCGTAAAAAAACTGTATTCTAGATGGGTGCCTACTTGCCGGGGGATGATGGATTGTCACGACACACGTTTTGCTCGACCACCACGTGCACAACGTTCAAAAACCGAAATAAAAACCGCAAAAATGATCTGAATTTCAACAGGATCTACTTATAAATACTTACTGCTCTTGCTTGGTAATAAATCGAATCTGAATAAGTCCAGAATCATCGTCTCCTTTTCTTTTATCCGTCTCCATTTCCATTTTTGATTCTTGCAAATAATTTTGTTGTTGACGCCGTACTGGTGACACGCTGATGTTATCTTCTGACACGAACGGAAGTGACTCCTGCCACGTCTATTGTTGACATTATCAGCTGATAAAGTTTGAAATAAGGGCTGGGATTTAAAATTCAGAATGAAACTGGAGATTTTGCAGTCTTTTTTACTTTTGATGATAGTGGAACAGTAAGTAGAATATATTAATTGTATTTTCACGATTGGTTCGGCAAATCCTGTATCTGTAAACTCTTTCAGGGTCAGACTGTGTTTCTTAGAGCTTTGACGGAGACCCTACGTTACAGTCAGTCGTAGTTGTGTATAGGTATAGGTACATCCATCCGTGTAATATAAAGTACAAATCTAGACAGTGTATTTCTGGCATAATGGAGAGACGTAGTTTGCAGAAAAACTTCCACACAATCGGTAAGTATAGAACCATGTAACTCAGCACTGTCTGCTCAGCTGTCTAACCTTTGTATTCTTTGTGTTTTTAGGACCATTGGCGATGTAAAATACATTGGAGACTGCGCGTCGTTACTAGAGGAATTTGCTACGTCCGCGGCAGACTTTATGCTGTGTGCGATCAGCAACGCCCGTCCCATCCACATGTGTTCGTCTTGCGTTGGCGCTTACAATGGAGTGGTTGAGGGACATAGAAGAATTCTAGATGTTAGTAAAGAGAAGCAGTCATCATTTTTTAAGGACTATCGAACAGTTTGATAGTATCTTCAGTCTTAAATTTCTAATTTCAGATAAGTGAAAGCAACAACATAACTTGCAAAAACCGACTGATTAATCTAGATCGACTGGAGATCATTGAGGCGGGGTTCACGTACGTTACAAGTCTATGGGACAAAGGCCGATGTCCAAGTAAGTTCAGAAAAAGTTCACTAGCTATAACGTTACGAAAAGAGCATGATCGACAAGGTGGTGAAAGCCAGTTCAGTTTTTCCTTTTCCAGGTTCCAGGTTTGTTTATTTCTTTCAGACTGCTTTGAGTCGGATGGTTCTTTTCACCCATCCAACTACACCATAGAGTTCCAGAAGATGTACCAGGATACGGAGGCTTGCCTGACGAGATATTTTAACTCCGACAACGAGACCTACAATCCATTGGTGTGCCAGAATTGTTCCTCTCTCTACTATCGAATGAATGTTTACTATGATTCGATGAAAACGACATTCGGGGATGGCCAGCTTTGTATGGATATCGTAGATTCGGTAAGTTGTGAAAAACAAAAACTAGAAGGGCCTGACCCCATTTTCGTAACCTCCGTACACAAGGGGATGATTTGGTCAGGTTTACTCTCAAAATTTTAGTTTCCCACTGTCCGGTGTACTTCCAGGGCCAGGCAAGGTTCTCAAGAAAAAAATCTCCCCAAGTTGAGGCTAGAACCTCTACCCTTCATAGTTCAGTGAGCTCCAGTTACTGTACAACGTCTTTTTTCCAGATGAATATCACCCAGAACCTCTGGAGTGGAGAGCTGCACTGTGGCGTAGATGTTCAGACACCTGAGACTGGTCTCATCGCCAGCTGTACCTCGATTCTTTGCCTACCGATCCTGTTCTACCTGGCTTGCTGGAAAATGTCCCTGACGGCTCCAGCGCCCGTCTCCAGGCAAAAGCGTCTCAGCACGAGATTTGTCGAACGATGGAGGAGTAGAACTGGGTCTATGATTTCTCAGCTGAGACATTCTTAACGGGACCATTAATGTTAAACACCAGTGGCTGTAAAAGAAGTTTTGTATTTTAAAAATGATTAAGTGGTTCTGCCTACTTAGGATTCGTCTGATAGCCGTAACCCAAAAAGTTCTGTCTATAAACTAAACGTTGCGCTAGCCTTCAGTGAATGTTTACTGTGTGCTGTGATGGAGCTAGGTATAAGTTACTTTTGAGGGCGACAGCACCGTATGATCTGAGTGTACATCTTATTTTTATATTAAAAAATATTCAGAAAATAGTAACCTTTGGCTATTTATCTTATATTTCCATGCAAAAGCATGTTGGTCGACCTTTGCCTATTTTGAAACGGTGCGGTGTAGCGTCGTTTGAATTAACAGACTTTGGCGCGAATGTTTGGTCGTGGCATTAGAATAATTTTCCAAATATTTCGCTTTCAATAACAAAGTAATAAACTAAATTTATGCATTTATCGAATATAATACTATTTTTAAATATACAAATAAACTTAAAACTAAATAAATAAACGTAAATATTTAAATTTCAATATCGATCTCACAACAGCTGAGCAGTGAACACAGCGCATGCGCATTGTCGCACAGCCATTCCTTTTGAAATCCCGATTTCAATCAGCTTAAAAAATTAGTTGCCATTTGCCATTTCCTTGGATCGCTCTACGGTTCTACTATTACCTAAAGTATTCAGCGCAAACTAGCGTACAGCAGCGTTAATTTTCAAAGTTAGCGGTACCTGTTTACTGTGGATACGTACATTTTCAAACACTGTATTTTGAAAATTTCTGTTTTGGAAGCAGTTTTACCTGATTCAAAATTTCAGTGTAAGATTTTACCTATAGCCAGTGAGTGGAAATCAGTGGTGTGAAGTGTTTTGAGGTACCTGTATTGTGAAGTTTGTGGAGAAAGTCTACCCAGTTCCAGAATCTTCGCACCAAAGGTAAGTTGCGTCACTCTCCCAGGTCGTACCTAGGTATCTAGTTGGGGTTATAGCTAGAAGCGCACTGCAAATATTGAAACGGTTGTGCTTCGCTCTAACAACCACAAATTAGGAGCATCATACTTACCTACTGACCGGACTGCTCTAGTTGGCTTAAGAACTTTGAGGCTAGGATCATTCTAGCTGGTGCAGAGGTCCAGGGTTCGAATTTTCGTACCTGCAGATTTTCCGTTGTTAGGACGGAACATCGTAAGATAGCTGACCTCAATATCGTAAGTTTCCTCGAAGGTGTGTCATCTGTGAAGTCATGCAATGACACTCTTGATTCACTTGACAGTCTACCTGCTATACGGTCGTCACACAACGAACGTCTGTGTTCTTGAACCATCTGCTAACTTTATCCTAGCCTAATTCAACCCAAGCGTCAGTGTGTTGCTTAGCGGTCACCGAAATCGTGCAGCAGAAACAAAATTTGTAACTTGTGTAATTTGTGATTCGATCACCCGTTGAGAGTGTCAATTCCAGCGACCTCTCCACCACAGAAGGTCAGAGAACTTCTTAAATGTCAGTGTCCGAACTGAAGAAGGCATCTCGCTGTTGTTGTTTTGAAGTATCTACCTACCATTGTTTGTTTTATTTATGTCATCGTCTGTCGTCGCTTACTCCTCCATAATAGATGCAGGTGTCACGGAGTCAAAACAGCTGGTAGAATGGCCTTGTGCAGGTTGTTATCCAACATCTAGACGCCTACCTTGGGTTAGCATTGAGTTTGGCGTGACAGTCCTCGTCGAGGTGTCACTAAAACGGTCATGGTCAAGGTTTTGTTTCTTCCAGACTAGAGTCTTTGTCTAGGATGTACCTGAAATTTGCTCTGGCGGGAGGTCATAAACCAAGCGTCCCGGACGGCCGTCCTCACGAGTTGACATCCCCTTGACAGTTTTTTCGTGGGTACCTGCGAACATCCAGGCCTATCTCCACAAGGGGGTGATCTGGTCCTTTTTTGGGGAAAATCTCGTGTCGTCGAGACTAGATCTTGCGTCTTAAATGTCAGAGGAGATTGGAATGCGTAGAAAGAGGGGTCACGACGACAATTACGGTATAGGTCAACGACCGCTGCTGAATCTCAACCCAGCTGTTGCCATATCCATGGCTTCCTCAAACTGAAGTAAACAAACAACTTTGTTGATCATTCTTTAGGTTTAGGATTCTATAGCTCAATCCGGTTACCCTAGAGCAGTAGCAACTAAACCAATATGTGCTCAGCTGGCAGCACTACCAAATAACCTACAGTTATAAAATTTTGATAGGGTCGGGCTCGAACCGGTGTGACCGGCTGTCGAGGCTGTTGTTGTTAGCATGAGCAGCGTCTGGTATAATGTGCCGTGGAGTCACCGACTATAATAATAGGTTTCAGGGCCATCAGTGCGAAATGGCTGGCATTGTAAATATTAAACGGTCAAAGGACGTCTACATTACGACTAAATTACAAAGACCTTTTGTTCTATTGGTTGATGACGAAACTACAGTCAATTGTCCATTGTTTTAGTCACTCCTGAGGTAGACTGGTGATTACTAATGCAGTGGCCGAGCGGTTATGGGCTCCGACTTGTCTTTGTGAGTTCTGGGGTTCCAATCCCGGGTTGAGCAATATTTTCCGCTTATGGCATGGATGTAATGGCTCATAGTCCTCTTACAGACAGTCGGATTGTCTCCCATTGATCCACCAGAAAAAAAATCTCGAGAAGCCGTGGCGAGATCCTTGGTAGTCCGACTACTGCGGTAATCCGGTTCAGAACTAACCTTGTACTCTGCAAGAAATGTTGACTGCTGGCTATGGGCCACGGAGTTATAGTTTTACCGGTGTCGGGTCGTAATAATACCGAATGTAATCTATAGCTGCTGAGAAATGTCCGTCCTTCCCCGAGCTGTGTCTTCCTGTTCCTTGACTAAGAACATAGGTTCGGTTAGACGCTCCCAGGAAGCTTCATGGCCTGGTGACCCTGCGTGTTGCGTTGGGATAGGTCTTGGGCTGAGCCCCGTTCAGGCACCGAATAGAATGTGTATATTGACGAAGGAACGCATTCATGGCCACAATAACAGCCGGATGGTTACCACCACCTTCGGAAGAGCTCGGGTTTTTGCAAACCTTTCATTGCACTGTCCACTACAGCACGAAGGGGAACTGCTACCTGGAAGGGGAACTTTTCTCGGAGTACTTCCCTTCAAAGTGGTTCGGAACCCACCCAAAACTGTAGGTCCCCGTACTAACTCGATGGGTGGGGAGCTGGTATTTGGTAGTGTTGCCAGCTGAGCATGATGGATACATGGCTGGGCCCTTGGCTAAGGCCTCGTTTAGACCGAGCTTGTGGTATTACGATACGACACACGAGGCCTTAGCTGTGGCACATGATCGTAAATAAATCCCAGCAGGTTGTTATCCGCGTGACTGATAGGTTAGGGCTCTTTCACCCTGGGCTAGTATGAAAGCTGCTAATCGCTTAAGGGTCCGCTATACCTGACGGTGCATCTTTTGCCGCCCATAAGATTAACATTGCGATCGGCGATTCATTTTCAAGGTTTACCCTTGGTTGGAAAGACACAAAATTTTGCCTGTACCTAGCCCTAACAATGTTCTAAGGAGTGTTCGAAGCGGATTTCCCAATTTCTCACTGGTTTCTTTTACTGCAACTGCTTTGCAAATGCTAGCATCGCATACCTCAAGAAAAGTGCTGTATCTCGAAAACCAGTAAAAAATTGGGAAATCTGCTTCGAACACTCCCTAGAACATTGTTAGGGCTAGGTACAGGCAAAATTTTGTGTCTTTCCAACAAAGGGTAAACCTTGAAAATGAATCGCCGCTCGCAATGTTAATCTTATGGGCGGCAAAAAATGCACCGTCAGGTATAGCGGACCCTTAATTTCAAACAAGTTTTTTGTTGACAAAAATCAATCGATCGTAAAATCACCACACAGTCTGTTAACTTCGGCCGTTAAAAAGACATATTATACTTTTGAACATTTAAATATCCAATAGTTTCCTCATAAAGTGTGCAGGAAAAACGTAAACAAATAAAAAATAAACCAGTTGAACTTGCTACCAAGAGACTCCACAGAGCAAATAAATTGTGATCCTGCAGATGTTGGCCATTATATTGATTGTGTCTATTATCGTAAATATGTATGTTACCGCAAATCAGGCTAGGTAGTGGGCATTTAACGTTGAGGAATGCTGCCAGACTAGTCGATTATTAGGTTCGCACGTGAACGTGACCAGAGCCTGCAAAGAGGGCGACACCCTTTCAGGTTGTCTATAGTCCGCTAGTCTATGGTCTTTTTAACGTCATAAATTATGAGGCTATGTTGTGATATTACGATCGAGTGATTTTCGTCGACAAAAAATTGTCCAGAATTAACCGATCGTGAAATCACAACATAGCCTAATAATTTATGTTGTTAAAAAGTATTATATTTCAGAACATTTAAATATCCAATAGTTTCCTCATTAAGGGGACGCTATACCTGACGATGCATTTTTTTGCCGCCCATAAGATTAACATTGCGAGCGGCGATTCATTTTCAAGGTTTACCCTTGGTTTGAAAGACACAAAATGTTGCCTGTTCCTAGCCCTAACAATGTTCTAGGGAGTGTTCGAAGCAGATTTCCCAATTTCTCACTGGTTTCTTTTATTGCAACTGTTTTGCAAATGCTAGCATCGCATACCTCAAGAAAAGTGCTGTATCTCGAAAACCAGTACAAAAATGGGAAATCTGCTTCGAACACTCCCTAGAACATTGTTAGGGCTAGGTACAGGCAAAATTTTGTGTCTTTCCAACCAAGGGTAAACCTTGAAAATGAATCGCCGCTCGCAATGTTAATCTTATGGGCGGCAAAAAATGCACCGTCAGGTATAGCGGACCCTTAACTGCATTCTTTATGTTGTTCATAGAGGAATCTCATTCATTTCCGAGGTGTGAGATTTGGCTCAGCACAAAAAGTCTGGGCAACAGGAGGAAAACGAGATAATCTATTTGAGCTTTCATTATTCCTAATTGCTGACCGCATCGCTGACCGACAGCTGTGTTAACTTCTATCTCGTGTGTGTGTATCACTGGTATCACAGTCTGTGATGATACCGTACGTGCTCAGTCATAGTGCTTATACAATGCACGTACATTAGTTGAGTCACCCGGCAAATAGCCAGCTGAGTTCAAGCCTATCCACACTATCCTGTTTGTTTATGTTTTTATCTGTTGGATATTTAAATGTTCTGTAATATAATATTCACTTTTAACGTCAGAATTTAAGGGTCCGCTATACCTGACGGTGCATTATTTGCCGCCCATAAGATTAACATTGCGAGCGGCGATTCATTTTCAAGGTTTACCCTTGGTTGGAAAGACACAAAATTTTGCCTGTACCTAGCCCTAACAATGTTCTAGGGAGTGTTCGAAGCAGATTTCCCATTTTTTTTACTGGTTTTCGAGAAACAGCACTTTTCTTGAGGTAAGTATGCGATGCTAGCATTTGCAAAACAGTTGCAATAAAAGAAACCAGTGAGAAATTGGGAAATCTGCTTCGAACACTCCCTAGAAAAATTGTTAGGGCTAGGTACAGGCAAAATTTTGTGTCTTTCCAACCAAGGGTAAACCTTGGAAATGATTCGCCGCTCGCAATGTTAATCTTATGGGCGTCAAAAAATGCATCGTCAGGTATAGCGTCCTCTTAACTCGCTGGCTTTGGTACGATATCTTTATTATCATTGCGGTAGTTTGTTTACCAAACATATTTATAAAATTTGGTGACCCTTTGCTACGAAAAATCTCCGTTGTCAATAAATTTATTATCAGTAGTTATTTTATTCGTGGCTTCGGTTTTTATCAGCGAAATTTATCTAGACAGCTAGACAGTTGGTCTGACTCACGTAATGAGTCAAGGGTTAAAGGTCCAGCCTTCAGGGTCATGTAGAGGACTACAGAACTGGATAACACTGGTAACCGCACGACCGTGGCTGCTCTAAAAGCTAAACATAGTGTGCTATTCGAACGAAAAATAAGGACTGCGAATAGGACACTATGTTTAGCTTTCACTGGAGAACAAATTCCTTCGAAAGATAGAAATGGTGGTGTTATTACCATAATAAGTACAGTATGCCATAGTTCAGTCAGCGATGAAGTAATGGCGGTTTGGTGCTGTGTTCAACCTAATTACATAAATCAAGGTATTGTATGTGTAGGTTCACAGACAAAGAGAGCCGGGTTCGATCCCGAAGCTACCAGAAATTTTTCTGATCTGCAGTATGTTCGGCAAGAGGCTGTGGTGGTTTGGAACCCTCCTAAAAGTGTAGGTCTGCCTCTATAGGTGCCTATTTAAGAGGACGCTATACCTGACGATGCATTTTTTGTCGCCCATAAGATTAACATTGCGAGCGGCGATTCATTTTCAAGGTTTACCCTTGGTTGGAAAGACACAAAATTTTGCCTGTACCTAGCCCTAACAATGTTCTAGGGAGTGTTCGAAGCAGATTTCCCAATTTCTCACTGGTTTCTTTTATTGCAACTGTTTTGCAATTGCTAGTATCGCATACCTCAAGAAAAGTGCTGTATCTCGAAAACCAGTAAAAAAAAAATGGGAGATCTGCTTCGAACACTCCCTAGAACATTGTTAGGGCTAGGTACAGGCAAAATGTTGTGTCCAACCAAGGGTAAACCTTTAAAATGAATCGCCGCTCGCAATGTTAATCTTATGGGCGGCAAAAAATGGACCGTCAGGTATAGCGGACCCTTAAGTCTCCAGTGAGGCCTAGGTTAGGTTTATGGTACACAGGTTCCGCTTAGGTCTCACCTCTCACGGGAGATGTGAATTCCCACCCAGGGATTCCTAATCCTCTGTATTTCCCTTATCCTTGAAGACTGAATGAGGTAATGAGGGCGCAGTATCTATTATCAGTATGCAGCGTTCAGGCTGGTATTACCAGAATCCCTTTAGTAGAGATAACTACTTCGTGCTCTGAGATAATAAAGGGAACATTTTCGGTGACTGTGGATTCGAATCAGGCTTCGACGGCTTTTCTAACCACCTGTGGAACACCCAGCTGTCCAGGCTATGTTCTTCTAGAGATAGAAATGGAAAACCGGTTAGAAGTATCGCCGAGTGACCGGAAGGAAGTGACCTCTTGATAGGGCGTCTTCCACGGTCAACACCCACAGACTGTCTTCTGTAATGTCGCTCCTTGAAAACAAAACAGTTGCATCTGCAAAAAGGTGATTTCGCAGGAGAGCGTTTCAAAGTTTTTGGATGTGTTCTTTATTTAATTACGACTTTGGTATGGAATATCTTAAAGATTTTTTTTTACCGAAAAAAAGCTTTTTTCTTTTTCATTTATTCAGTCTGACTAACTAGTCCATGAAAGTCAATATTTATCAACAATTTAATTTTTTAAAAAACTTGTAACGGTTTTACCTTCAAAAAGGCCACGCGTGCATTGGCCCAAATGCCAATACAACACTTCTACTTTCTGTGCATTGAGGCTTGGAGGGTAGAAAATAATACGGAATTACTCACTGGTATCAATTTTTGTAATACAAAGTAACGGTGAAATAGGAAACCACAGTATAAAATAACAAATAGGCACTTAGAAAATAAGTAAAACGTAAAAAAAGAAGTCTACTCGGCTTCTGTTTTCTTATAGATAGATAAACTATTGCCACCCATAACATTGACTCTGTGAGTAGTGAATTATTTTTAACAGAAAAAATGAATAAGTCGAATAGAAATTTACTGCTGTCAGTGTTAATCTTATGGGCGGCAAAAAGGTAGGTATCTATATAGGTCCACTCTTCAGAGCTTTGGTTTTTCTTTTCGTCATTCAGAATACTCCAGATAGCGTCTGTGTTCATATCGGCATTCTCGTATGTTCGCTGCTTTTTTGCTAGTTTTAAAATAAGCTCCGTCCGACGTTTCATTTTCTGAAAACAAAAATTATTATCAATATTATTAGTTATCACAATGATCAGCCCTTAATAGCATGCAGCAAAACTATCACTAAAAACTCAGATTGACAGTCTAAGAGTTGCATCTATCAATACAACATTTTTTTCATGATGGCATGGAGCCGGGAATTGAAAGTTAAAAAGTTGCATCTACCAATATAACACTTATTACAATATACTATGGGAGGTCTCAGGAGCACAGAATTTACGGTAAAGAGTTATATTAGCCTACAAAACAGAACGTCCGATAATACAACAGTTTACTCACCAAAAATTGTGACGTTTCCCTCTGCTTGTTACGAGGCAACTGATCCAACGGCGGATGCAACTATCTTTTGCTTCAGCCGGCCTAATTTTCGCGCTAAATTCAAAGAGTTGCAATGCTACCAAGCGGTAAATATCCGACTTACAGATATAACACTTCTACCAAAAAAAAGAGAAAAAAAAATAAAAATTTTTAGTGTAATAAAAAAAATATCGATTTTTTGCAGATATAACTGTTTTGTTTTCAAGGAGCGATGTGATGATTCATTGACTATAGTGACCCGCGTAGTGACTACGTATAAGACCGAACATACATACTTTAGGAAGAAACTATTGGATATTAAAATGCTCTGAAATGTGTCTTTTTAACGGCCGAATTTAACAGGCTGTGTTGTGATTTTACGATCGAGTGATTTTTGTCAACAAAAAATATGTCCGTGGCCTGGAAAGATTCGAATGAAAAAATTCTCCAGAAGTCGGGACGAGATGTTGGTTTCTCAAACTTTATGGCTAAGTGGAAGAACTTTTATGTCGTTAAAAAAGCGTCAGCAGACGGAACGAGGCTTTAAGAGGAAAGAATTCTCGAGATGAAAAATAGAACAATGCAGACAGCGAAGCAAGTACCAGACCAGTCAGCGATGGAATTTTTTAATGACAAACTAGAGAGAAGATGAAGGACTGAACGTGGGTGTAAGTAATGGGGATTTTATTTATTTCGAAACTTTTTCACCCGAAGGTTAAACATCGGTGTCACATCGGCTTTGTGAGTTCCAGTTGGAATTTTGTTGCCCTGGCAACATGTGGCACCCATGTTTAACTTACAGATAAATACTTTTGGTTGAAGAATACAGCTTGCTGCATTTTTTCCATCCATAAGGTTAACATTGAGAGGAACGAATTATTTTTGGTTGGAGAAACTCTGAATTTCGTGTTGATGTAGCCTAAGGGATGGATTTCTAAAGTGTCTCCTATCGAACAGATTTATCGTATGATTAGCTTATGACAATTGCAATCGCACTAAAGTGTACTTTAAGAAGTGGGGAAATGTCCCGTAGGCTTCTTCGATTTCATCAGTTTACCATACAGTAAATGGCAGAATGAATTTTTTTCTCCTTATCCTATCGCAAGCAGTCCCGTTTCCAGAACTTCGAAAGACCTGGAAAATAGAGTTTGACCTAGTTATTCTTTGCGTGACCTCGAGGGAAGGGAAGCGCTGACTTTAAAAAAAAGTTATATACCTAATTCACCAAGTCTGTGAGAGACTGGTCTCTCTCTAGTAGTGATGCAAGAACAAGAACAAGAAACGGCATTTCTTGTTCTTGTTCTTGCAAAGTGACTCTTGCTCTTGTTCTTGCAGTAAAAAATCCGATCTTGTTCTTGTTCTTGCAGTAAAAATTACTTCTGTTCTTGTTCTTGCTGCAAGACTCTTGCAATTTCTTGCATAAAAATGGAATTTCTGCGGTTATAATGTGGTTTTTAGCCCACCGAACGGCCATGTCAAGTGCAATCTATCATCGCATAGTCTGCAGAGTTTTTCGTACAAAATATGGACTGCAATCCATGAATGAACCTTTGAAAAAAAACTGCCTTGGTTTATGCAAGACTCTTGCGAGAATTCTTGTTCTTGTTCTTGCAGCCAAAATCGACTCTGGTTCTTGTTCTTGCATGCAAGAAATGCAAGAACAAAAGCAAGACAAGAAATTTTCGTGCATCACTACTCTCTAGTCTTGACAAAAAAACGTTGTGGCTTGGAGTAAGATTGTCTTCATTTTGACGTTAAAAAGACATTATATTTTAGAACAAATAAATATTTAACAGTTTCCTCAACAACAACAATGTTCTACCTACAGGTTTTAAGTGGCTTCAAGTATGGCGTTTATTACCCAACCTGTGTTCCGTTTTTAGTAGAAACTTGGTGCCCTTGGATACAATCACTGAGCGTACCTGAAGTTCCCGCTACCTATTTAAATGTCACACTATGGAAAACCCATATAGCTGTACTCGTAAGTCGTTATTACGTCATTTTTCCGAAGCAGCGGTGAGTCAGCCGATAGGTTAGTAAGTATAGAGGGACAAGCCCAGCAGCTAGACCATTTCAAGAATTATCCATTGTGCTCAGCTGGCAGCACTACCAAATACCAGCTCCCTAGCGGTACACGACGGGGACCTACAGTTTTAGGTGGGTTCCGAACCACCACAGCCTCGATATACGTTTCACTTGTCATACTGAACGTATCAGAGGTGAATGCCGTTCAGAAAAACTTTGATTTGCTCGGGATCGAACCGGTGTGACCTGGCTCACCAAGAGGATCACGGAATTGTATATCTTATCCTATAGCTTCCTAAAGTAAATACAGGTGGAAGTGTTACAGTTGTACTCTCTATAACGAACACCTCTGTATAACGAGCAATTGCTGCAGTCGGTTGACTCCCCCGAACTCATTCGTTATAGAGAGACTATTGATTTCCAAAATTAGCGATTCGACAGTAGCTACAAGTGTTGGTCCCGTGAAAACCTCTGACCCATTCTGAGACTTTCTCTATAGCAAGCAAATTTCCAGGGACGGTCGTTATAAAGAGACACCATATTGCTGCGCCTTCGTACTCCATTTGTAGAGGTTTTCTTGTCACCTTGGTGTCATTCACTTTCACCGGCCAGTGACAAGAAAAGTAGCAACGTAGTTGTTGTTGTTTGATCGGGTGATGTTGTCAGGCGGTATTTAGGTGTGTTTTTCCTGTTTATTAACACCTTCACTGTCACCTCGGCAAGGTTGAGGCTACTCACGCCTTTATCTCCAACTGATAATAGTGGTAACTGATAAGGTGGCTAGATGCCGACGGCGTTCTGGCTCCCTAGCTGGGATGCGGGGTTTGGGATGTTAACTCAGGGATGGCTGGTGCCCACACACGGTACTTCCAGCCCCGCATCCCTGTGATTTGTCTTTTGTTTGGCAGGAATTGATGAAACCTTGATTTTATTGTGATAATCACAGTGTTTCGTCTGTCTCTTGATATATTTCATTAATATACTCAAAACAGTTCTATCTGACTCCAATTTGTAAAAAATACACAAGGAAAATAAAGAACAATTATCGATAAAGAAGTCGATAAAACGAATTAATGCAAAAACGGCATATCTTCAACAACTGGACGCCCATCAGGAGGTGTATTCCCTTTCTCGAACGCCAGCAAACCCACCCAACTAACACCTTCAAAATTTATTGTAAGAAGAACTGTTCCCCGTATATTGCATCATGGCGTGCCTTATCTTCTTACAATAAATTTTGAAGGTGTTAGTTGGGTGGGTTTGCTGGCGTTCGAGAAAGGGAATACACCTCCAGGGATGCATCCTCGCCAGGACGCGTTAACAGGTCCGGAATAGATCAGCTGAACCAACAGACAACAGAAGGCCATTTCAGTTTTCCTGTTGTTGTCATAGCACGCGCTATTATTTATCACCATCAGCTGACAAAATGACTGCTGAGTTTGTCCTTTGTTATTAATGAAAAGTAAGCATTGTGGTTTGTTAGCGAGGTCCCGCCCTTCCTCAACCGGGTCAGCACTGTCACCAGTTTTCCCTGTTGTCGTTTGTTACTTCGCTGTTCAGTGTCCGAGCGGTCAAGGCTTCCCCCTTGTGACCTCAGAGGTCTGGGGTTCGAATCCTGGCAGAAGAAATTTTTTCTCTTACAGCTTCAGTCGAACTTAGTCGCTATTTTTTTTACGTTCCGATTTCAAACTTTGTGAGAAAACTATTGGATATTTAAATATTCTGAAATATAATATGTCTTTTTAACGTCGTTACTCATGAGGCTATATTGTGATTTTACGATCGAGTGATTTTTGTTCACACAAAAAATTGTCCAAAATTAACCGATCGTGAAATCACAACATAGCCTCATGACTCATGAGTAATGACGTTAAAAAGACATATTATATTTCAGAACATTTAAATATCCAATAGTCTTCTCACAAAGTTTGCTCAGTTTCAAAATTATGAATGGATAAGCCAAGTTCGAATCCTGGCCTGACAAAAATTTCTCTCAACATATATTTGTCTCTTGGTACTGACTAGGTAGGAAAACCAATCTTGTGCGCAATCTTGATAAGAAAGAACAAAGCTATTTTAGTAGTTCCAAGTACAGAAAGCAGCTACAGCTGCATGTGAAACTCATTAGCTGTAGGTTTCGCAGAAGTGTCAAGTTGTTTACAATCACTCAATAGCTGTCAGTGACCCCCTGTGGAGGCGTTAGCGGGAGTCAGCAACAGTAGAGCTGACAAGTCGATAAAACAACCTGTCTGCATTGTACAAGTCAACAGGAAATTTACGTTTATTCCGCGCACTTTATGAGGACACTATTGGATATTTAAATGTTCTGAAATATTATATGTCTTTTTAGTGACCGAAATTAACAGGCTATGTTGTAATTTTACGATCGAGTGATTTTTGACAACAAAAAAAAAATTGTCTAAAATTAATCGATCGTGAAATCACAACATAGCCTCATAATTTATGACATCGGCATCGCCATCGTACATTCGCTATTTTTTACGTTCCGATTTCAAACTTTATGAGAAAACTATTGGATATTTAAATATTCTGAAATATAATATGTCTTTGTAACGTCATTACTTATGAGGCTATGTTGTGATTTTAAGATCGAGGAATTTTTGTCACAATAAAAATTGTCCAAAATGAACCGATAATGAAATTACAACATAGCCTCATGAGTAATGACGTTAAAAAGGCATATTATATTTCAGAATATTTAAATATCCAATAGTTTTCTCACAGAGTTTGAAGTCGGAACGGTAAAAAAAAGACAATTTTTTTTTTTTTTTAGAACATTCTAATATCCAATAGTTTCGTCATAAAGTGTGGCACTAAAATTCTGTGAAAATGCCTCGAACTTGAGGACTTTGTCGCAATGAATGTCATGGTGACGGATGAGATCAGCAATGACCTTGGTGGATAAAATATTGCGAGAGAGGAGATAACAAAGCGAAGATAAGGGAACTGACAAAGAGGCTTCCGCATACAAGATGTTTCAGTTTCGCTGACATAGATACAGCATTCTTATTGTTAAGAATCCATTGTTCGCAAGAAAATTACTTGTCTTCGAGAGCCTTCTTCTGGGATCGTCCTTCAGCAATACATTCGCTATTCATTTACGTTGTTTTTTCTGCACACTTTATGAGGAAACTGTTTTGCGATTTTTGCATGTTTTCAAATAGCCATATTTATTGTACAAAAGGGAAATTGAAAAAACCGCTACAATACATATCTACCTGCGACCATCCTGTTTACAATTCCGAAAATCCCAATGTCTTCGGTTTAGTCGTATTGAGGCACGGCGTTTTTTTGTGAACAGTGTTTTGCAGGACTTCTTTTTGGAAAACATTTTTTTGTTAGAAAACCAAAAGGAAATTCAAAAATCGGCTGCAATATTGTTCTAGATATTTACTCAATCTACCTTCGTGTGAAATTTCAAGAAGAAACGTTCAGTAGAAACCACGACAGACGTTTCGAAAGTCGCAATATTAATTCAAATGGGGACAGTGCAACCTTGGATAGGTCCTGAAATATAATTTGTATTTTTAACGGCCGAAATTAACAGCCTATGGTAATTTTACGATCGAGTGATTTTTGTCAATAAAAAATCTGTCCGAAATTAACCGATCGTAAAATCACCTCATCTGTTAATTTTGGCCGTTAAAAAGACATATTATATTTCAGAATATATCCAACAGTTTCTGTAGACGCCCTTAACGTCAGAAACGAGAATAGCAGTTAATAGTAGGACAACGAGAAGACAAAAGTCTTTGTAACCTTGCTGGTGGTAATACATTTTGTAGAACAACGTTTTCAACTGAAGCTCGAACAATTCAAAATATATAGGTGACGGCCAAATTTTCGAGGACACAAATCGGAAACGAGAGCACGTCGACGTCGCGATAAATAATGTCGCCAACATGTCAAAATGTCGCAAATTGGCAGAAGTTGTCGCCGAGTTGTATTATTCCGTAAATTGTAGGAACTGAATGAAGTCGTCATAATATTATCGATCGGACAAGGTCAAGTACCGCAGACTGCTGAAATGTCGCAGCTGACCTCGGAAATGCGTCGACGGTGATTGTTTCAAAGTTGGCTTCTTTATCGTGTGGGACAGCGATTTCGTAGGAATAAGCACTTTTTTATTGGTTATAGCCCAAATTACTGGTACAGTATTTTTTGCCCGAGGGGTTAAGAGGACGCTATATACCTGACGGTGCATTTTTGCCGCCCATAAGATTAACATTGCGAGCGGCGATTCATTTTCAAGGTTTACCCTTGGTTGGCAAGACACAAAATTTTGCCTGTACCTAGCCCTAACAATGTTCTAGGGAGTGTTCGAAGCAGATTTCCCAATTTCTCACTGGTTTCTTTTACTGCAACTGTTTTGTAAATGCTAGAATCGCATACCTCAAGGAAAGTGCTGTATCTCGAAAACCAGTAAAAAAATGGGAAATCTGCTTTGAACACTCCCTAGAACATTGTTAGGGCTAGGTACAGGCAAAATTTTGTGTTTTTCAACCAAGGGTAAACCTTGAAAATGAGTCGCCGCTCGCAATGTTAATCTTATTGGCGACAAAAAATGCATCGTCAGGTATAGCGGACCCTTAACCACTCGTTGGAAATCTCAGGCAATCATAGGAAATCTCTATGAAATCTCAGGGAATCTTTGAAATATTTGGAGTAGTTAATCCTTCGGGGCGCATCTTTCCACGAATCTCGTTGAGAATCTCTGGAAATTCTTGGAAATCTTCATGCAATCTCAAGCAATCTCTGGAGTGATTTTTGCCGTTCGTACTGGAAGAGGGTAGAGAGCTTGGACGTATCCCACTCTTTGCTAGGTGGACGGGGGTCTTTACAGTAAAACAATAATACCAAATAATTTCTACTGAAAAGTGTCGTGAAAAAAAAAAACGACAAAGTTACTAAATTTGTCTGCCGGCAAAAGTAGCCAAACTTTGCCATTGAAAGTCCACTAGCTAACGTTATGATAAGGGGGCTATCGGCAGGATGGTGAAAGGCACCAACTTTTCTTATCTGGAGGATAACGCTATAGTTCACTTTTAGGGGACACTATAGTAGACTTTAGCAAACTGGCGAAATCCAATAAGTTTGTAGTACATTTAAGAGGACGCTATACCTGACGATGCGTTTTTTGCCGCCCATAAGATTAACATTGCGAGCGGCGATTCATTTTCAAGGTTTACCCTTGGTTAGAAAGGCACAAAATTTTGCCTGTACCTAGCCCTAACAATGTTCTAGGGAGTGTTCGAAGCAGATTTCCCATTTTTTTTACTGGTTTTCGAGATACAGCACTTTTCTTGAGGTATGCGATGCTAGCATTTGCAAAACAGTTGCAATAAAAGAAACCAGTGAGAAATTGGGAAATCTGCTTCGAACACGACCTACAACATTGTTAGGGCTAGGTACAGGCAAAATTTTGTGTCTTTCCAACCAAGGGTAAACCTTGAAAATGAATCGCCGCTCGCAATGTTAATCTTATGGGCGGCAAAAAATGTACCGTCAGGTATAGCGGACCCTTAAGTAGCCCTTGAACTTGTATGGCTTCGCTGCGGTATTTCTATTTATTGACTATATAAACATTCCACGGGGGTCAAAGTTGAGTCACCTTTTCTGTATGCAGTCATCGCCTTTTTCGTGCTGGCGAGTCATTCAGATTGTATGTATTTGCCATATGACAAGTCTGGCATAAGTGTTCTGTTGCATGACTACAATCAAAAAGGGGCTGAATGTATAATGAGTACCCAGCGTAAATGCACTAGCTGGTATATAACTGGTGGTTAGTAAATTTATCTCCCTGAAAAAGCAGCCGATAACTTTATCTTTAAAAGTCCACTATAGCTAACGTTATGATAAGGGCGCTATCGGCAGGATGGTGGAAAACACCAACTTTTCTTATCGGGAGGATAACGCTATTGTGAACTTTTAGGAGACACTATTGTAGACTTTAGGTACTCGTGAAATCAACCCTTGGCAAATTAATTTTGTTAGAAATCTGTAAAAAAAAATATTCCATTTCAAGTTATTCCCTTCTGCTCCTCCGCTCTGTTCGTTTTCCTATATACCTCGTCGTTATTGTTATTACTGTGCTCTAAATAGAAGTATGTATAACATCCATATATGTCTGACATGAACGCTGGGATGCTCTCAGACTCAGTTGAACGTTCGGCTTCGAACGGGCGAAGCGTTCGCGTGAACGGGCCGAAAATAGCTTGGATCCCCTGGTGAGGTAGTGACATCCCAGTTGCAGGTGACTTTGAACTTGCTTTCAACGCTAGGCAAGGCCTTCCTTCTTGTGTTAGGGCACTGCTACACGGTCATATATTTCTTGTATCAATTTTTCTGATTTTTTAAATTTTTTTGAGGATTGACTAATTGCGTTAAGGTGGTATACACGTGCAGTGCTATGTACTTCAAGTCATTCTCCGAAGTTACAGGGCGAGTGAAAGGTGTTTATAGGGGGATGTAAACCTGAGACTCTTTGCCGTGAGGTAGTGTTGTATTTTTGCATAAAATGGAGTAATAAGCCCACAGGAGCGGTTTTAAACAGTCAACTACCAGTCCACATGCTTTTTTGGCAGATCGCGAAAACACAACACTACCTCACGCGGAATATGTTTTTGTAACGTTTCGGACTAAACATGAATGTTTTCTTGGTACAGTTTCTGTCTTTCATTGAAGCAGCTTCGATAGTCGAGTCAGACCGGTTCGATCCCGATCGAATCAAAATTTTTTCTGATCGGCATTCACCTCTGATATGTTCAGCATGTCAAATTAAATGTGTATCTATAGGCTGTGGTGGTTCGGAACCCACCTGCTGCCAGCTGGATAATTCTTGAAATGGTCTAGTTGCTGAGGGTATTACATAACCTTGTTTTTAGTGGCATCGCCTCGTATCGCAAATTTGATGGCTCTCCTCCCAACAGGTACTTTGTGCATTTGCCCCTGGTCGGTATCAACTGTTTACATAGGTCTAGAGTGACACACAAACACCATTTTCAGTTATCTAGTAACGTTATGAATGTTTGCTTGATATGTACCTACAGGTGTGATTCATTTGTATGTACCTCACTTCCTGTTTATTTGTTTTTATGCTCTACAACTGTGTAAACATAGGTATGACTAGGCTTTAGTGCTAAAGTTCTTTAACCTCGGTTAGGTATGCATTTGATACCAAGACAAGCCAATATACTGGTTTTTCTACCTACCCGCAGTACCAAGAGAGTTGGGAAAATTTTTGCTGCTGTCGGGATTCGAACTCGGGACTCGAATCGGACTTCTTGACCGCTTGACCACTCAGAAAGTATTACCTACCTGGTAGCGACAGTAGAAATTTTCCTCCAGTGCACGTGTAGGATGTTATCGAACTGTCAGGCTATCTTATCAGCCAAACTTGATTATTAAGCGATAATGTTAACAGGACATGGGAGCGTGGTGTTTATTTAGTAGTTCTAAAACAATAACAAGGTGTTTTTTTTAAGTAAGATTCCAAGCCCGAGATTAGTTTTCCGACTAGAGGCCACATCACATGTCAACACATATTTCTGACGTTTAAAAAAAAGGTCATCATGAGCTTTCATTGACGTCATCTTTCGCTATATTTTCTGACGTCATACTGCGTTAATGACGTCACTGGCTAGATGTTTTCGTCCTCCTGTCAATCAGCCAGACCATGAGACATTATGGTGCCAGCTTCTGTGTGTCTTTTGGCTTTCAAGCCTGTTTACCAGTTCGGTACAATGTTTCCTTCTTTTTGATCATTCACTGACTCATTGACTCTTAAATCATTCTCCGTAATGAATGATTTAAATACCACCAGCCTCGATAGCCGAGGAGGTTCGATCCTAGTCCTGTCAGAAGATTTTCTGATCGGCATTGATATGTCCAGTGGGTGTCGAGGCTGTGGTGGTTCAAAACCTACCTAAACCTGCAGGTAGCATTTAGTAGTGCTGCCAGCTGAGCACGATGGATAATTCTGTGAATTATCTAGTTTCTACTATGCGTCAAGGTCCGTTAATTTTGAAGGTGTAGCGATGACGTAGGTTTGTTGCCTCATCTGACGCATTAGTGGCTGAGCGTTTGGAGGTGAACTACTCTATTCTAATTACCTTTCGGCCTACATGTCACCCTAATGAGTGACAGAATTAGCGGGACTTACTTGACGTTTACGGCTGTGTCACTTTTCTTTAGGTCATTTCGCTGGTATCGTTTTAAAGTAGGACACCGAGGTTTAAAAAGTCTCCTGTACTCTTGTATCGGTTCTGGTAACCATTCACAAACCGATTCTTTTTCATTTCAGAACTGCCAACCAAACCAGCAAACTGCCCCTGTGGCTATGGTACTATCTTGGAGCGAGCGGGATGCCGGGGACCTCGAGGCCCACTTCCTAGAAGGCGTCAGCACCGACAGCAGTGAAGAGTCTTCGCCCCCTGTGCCCCAAGAGGATAGCTGCAGCCCCCCGCGGGGTCCGTTCGTCTTCCCCCATGCAGCACCCCATGAAGAAGAAAGTTGCAGCCCCCCTAGGCCGTTCATTTTCCCCCGTGAAGCGCCGTTCAAACTGTTCGGTAGCGGCCTCAGCGAGCCGACGCGGCGTCGCGCCAGCTTTGACGATGTCTCCCATGCTCTGACCGTGGACGAAAGTTCGGAGGAAGCAAAGTTCCGGAATGGCGTCACGGGGAAGTATGTGTCGGACGGGAAGGGTTCGGGGAGGTACATTACTGGGAACAGCACGTACGTCCATAGGGAGAGGGAGCTGGGGGGTGTTGAGGAGGGGGATGAAGTGTCCCTGCGACCCCTGCATGACCAGGTGGGCGGGCACACGCGTCTTCTGCTGCTTAACTCAGCCACCATCTGCAAACCCCTAAACCCCTGCGAACTGGACTTCTATGAGAACCTTCCTACTGACATACAGGAGTTCGTCCCATCCTATAAAGGTGAGGGCTGTGAAATTTCGATTTGGAAGTTTGGGAAACTGTTCCAGGCTAGACTCCACGCGCATCTTGGATGACAGTAACTTCACACATTGTTTTCAAAAAAACACAGGGTTCCCAAAATTATTTTTTGTTCAGAACCAGAAGTAGACTTGAAAAGTAGGGTCACAATGATCTAAAAGAGTTTAACAACGACAATGCACATATCTGTAGCCTATCCACCCACGATAAGTCTGAATTTCCTATCATCCAAGATGCGCGTGGAGTATAGACTAAAAAAGACTTACCTGTGCAGTTAATGTATAGGTTTCACATGAAGTTTTACAGGCTATGTGGTGATTTTTGTGAACGAAGGCCGATTGTAAAATCACCACTGTTAATTTCGACCGTTAAAAAGACATTATATTTCAGAACATTTAAATATCCAATAGTATCTTCATAAAATGTGCAGAAAAAAATTCATCGAACGGCATTGCGTGGGCAGCTTAAAGTAGGACTGATTCAAGCTTAGAAAGGCCCAAGGGCCCAAGGCCGAAGGTTTGACGTCAGTTTTGGAGTCGGTCCAGGCTTCGTTGAAAAGATTAGCCATGGTTGAGTGAAGGATTGAGTCGTTACGCAGGCCTAACATTACCTGGTTGAGCAAACACCTTAGTTGGCAGCCCAAGTGTCGTCACTATTTTGTCTTGTACTCATTAGCCTTGGCAAATAGCCGGACATAGAGGACGTTCTTTTTAATATGGCTGTACATATGTAGGAGAAAAATCTTCAGCGGCCGAGATTCGAACCTGGCCCCTTACTGTATAGGAGGCCACATACCATGCGTTTTGGACGGCGTCCTGGCTCCGGGATGTTAAGTGAAGGGATGGTTGGTGCCCACACACGATACTTCCAGACCCGCATCCCTGTGATTTGTCTTTTGTTTGGCAGAAATAGATGAAACCTTGATTTTATTGTGATAATCACAGTGCTTCGTCTGGCTCTTGATATATTTCAATAAATATACTCAAAACAGTTCTATCTGACTCCAATTTGAAAAAAAAATACACAAGAAAAGTATAGTCGAGTCGATATAACAAATTTAATGCAGAAAGGCATTTTTTTTTTTTTTTTAACGCGCGACGTTCAGAGAACATAATATGCGCCGATGAGTTGGTTTATTAGAAGTTTTTGGCCGAAGCCGAAGATGAAGTGGCCGAAGCCAGTTTAGTAGTGGGCCGAAGCCAATACATCCATGTCGAAAGCGGAAAATTTTTCCGTTCCGCCGGGATTCGAACCCGGACCTCTCAGGACACAAAGCGGACCCCTTGACCACTCGGCCACTGAGAGGCACTGCAGAAAGGCATATCTTCAACAACTGGACGCCCACCTGCATGGGATGCGTGGAATTCGGTCAAATTGGAATTCCAAGATTGGGACGGCATCCCTTCAAAACTGTCCATCCCTCCCTACTTTGAGGCGTCCAGGGATGCATCCTCGCCAGGACGCCGTCCAAAACTCTTACATGAACCCGGCTGAAGCAATTGGCACACTGTTGGGGTGACCCGGCTATGTCTTATGGGCAGAACGCTTATTAGTCTCAGGAGTTTGGCATGAGCTTTTGGAACGAGACCCAGCTATTTCTGATGATAAATCGCTCATCAACTATGCCGAGTACTTATGTACATTCCTATGCAAGTCAGGTGGTCGTCCATTCCTTATTCATATGTATTTTTGATTTGATGACAAAGTACAAACAAGTTCGTGGAGAGGTAAGGGTGTCGTGTTTGTTTACGTTTTTTTTTCTGCACACTTTATGAGAAAACTATTGGATATTTAAATGTTCTGAAATATAATATGTCTTTTTAACGGCCGAAATTAATAGGCTGTGTTGTGATTTTTGTCAACCAAAATTTAGTCCGATCGAAAAATTTCCACACAGCTTGATAATAATTTAAGACATATTATATTTCAGAACATTTAAATATCCAACAGTAACCTCAAAAACTGGGAAGAAAAATCATTCTACTGCTAAAAACATATTTCACGATTTTTTTTTTTTTTTTTTTTTTTACGCGCGACGTTCAGAGAACATATGCGCCGATTAGTTGGTATATTAGATGTTTTTGGCCTAAGCCGAAGACGAAGTGGCCGAAGCCAGTTTAGTAGTGGGCCGAAGCCAATACATCCATGTCGGAAGCGGAAAATTTTTCCGTTCCGCCGGGATTCGAACCCGGACCTCTCAGGACACAAAGCGGACCCCTTGACCACTCGGCCACTGAGAGGCACGATTGTGTTTTCTGTCTTAAAAACTTTTCCACTCCGACTTAAGACGTCATAGCTGACCATGCCCACTATTTTCAGCTATTTTCACTCGAAAATAAGTCGTAGCATTATTTTTAAAAACTAGAAAAAATATGAAAACACGTATGCAAGGTCACGTTCACGACCGCCGTCTGGTAGAATCGTGACAAATAACGTGTCGCAACAGTCCGGCCCCAAAAAATAGTCAAGCTGGCTTTGGAATTACGCCTACCATAAGTTACACACGAGTGCTTAAAAAGTAAAAATACCCCTGCGTATTATTTCGCCCGTTGTTAACTTATGTGCGCGTTATTTCGGGATGCTTCACACCCCTTAGCCAAAGCCAACAAATGAAGTGCCCCGCCCATCAAAATATATTGAAGTGCCAAAGTTTTTAATTGAGAAAATTTCAAGTGTGACTCACCGACAAAGATGACCTTGTCCCATGGTAATGAAGTTTCGGAGTTTCGAAAGCTTGACAGAAAATGAAAAATTTGTTGGTTTTTCATTGACCATTTTATTTCGGATTTTCACAAGTGTGTCTCAAAATAGAGAAATTCCTGACGCAATTTAGTTTCGGTGTGAATGAAAATGATGAAATTGTTTACGGATTTTTCTTATTTGAATTAAGGGTCCGCTATACCTGACGATACATTTTTTGCCAGTGAGAAATTGGGAAATCTGCTTCGATGACGACCTACAACATTGTTAGGGCTAGGTACAGGCACAATTTTGTGTCTTTCCAACCAAGGGTTAACCTTGAAAATGAATCGCCGTTCGCAATGTTAATCTTATGGGCGGCAAAAAATGCATCGTCAGGTATAGCGGACCCTTAATTATTTAAATTAGATAGCCGAGTGGTCTAGGTGCTTTTCTTTAGATAGCCGGGTCACACAGGTTCGATCCCGATCCCACCAAAAATTTTCTGACCAGCAACGTTCACATCTAATACTGGTCTAGTTACTAAAACATTTTTTTTGTCCTCAGGAGTGATGCAAGCCATGAACAACGGATCACTGAAATTGAATAGCAAGTTCTCGCCGCACTTCCATGAGGAAAGGACGGGAAAAGTTGGCGGGAAACGGAAACAGGCTGAGCCGTTGGGCTGCGAGACTATCAAGTTGCGCGTGTGTCAGCCTGCTGCCACGACCCCCGCTCAGTATCTCACAAGCTCACCCCAACGTCAATGTATCCTTTTATATAGACATCTTTCCTAAAGTCTACTATAATGTCCCCTAAAGTTCACTATAGCGTTATCCTCCGGAAAAAGAAAAGTTGGTGCCTTTCACCATCGTAACCTAACATTAACTAGTTGACTTTTAAGGGTGATCTCACAGTCGTGTTTGTTTACGTTTTAATTTCCGCACCTTTTATGAGGTAACTATATGTTCTGAAATATAATTTGTCTTTTTAACGGCAACATACTTAGGCTGAATTTCTCCACCTCACGATAGTGCCTCCTGACGGTCGAATAGCTATCGATTCGTTAAAGCAGCCGCAAAACTTATCCTTTTATTAGTTTTTGTCGTGTCACTAGAATTCGTCTGCTGTGTACGTTCATTGTACGTTTCAATAATTTCAAGTTAAAAATGGAAAATAAACGTGAAAGACACACTAGTTTTTCGGTGATATGTATTAAATTGTTGGATAGACAACAATCCCTGCCCGTTTCTAACCCAAACGAGACGAATAAGGTATGCAAGTTATTGTTATTGTTATTACTAACTAAGATAAGGGTGCTATCGTCAGGATGGTGAAAGCCGTTAAAATTTTTTAGCGATAGGATAGCGCTATCGTGTACTTGATAGTTTACACGTTAAAGTGGTGAAATTCAGCCTCTTAATTTATTGCGTTAAAAAGACTTATTAAATATAATTATTTCAGAACATTTAAATATCCAATAGTTTCCTCATAAAGTGTAAAGAAAAAACGTAAACAAACACGACAGCGTAGGCATCCTTTACCTCGAGGAATTGGCAGATATTAACAACTTTTGTATTAGTCTAGTTTGTCTATCTAGCCCTTTTCGATTGTTGCTTCCTACGAAAAACACAGGAAATCTCCAGGGCTACTGAAACGAACCCAAGGACGAGAAGTTTCCCGTCCGCCACTGTATTTTTAACCCTGAAAACTGGATTTAAACTTGGCTTACGAATTTTTGGAATGCGGGACAGCTGTGAACTGTAATAAGGTGAAAGAGCGGTGTATTAGTTATGTGTTTACCGGACAGTTACGTGGCGCCGGATACGCTTTGGCCGCCATCCAGCCGCCGGTCAGTTTAAACCGGAAGTGCGCAAAACTCTCAAAGTGCGGATGGGTCATGTCGTTGAGTTCCACGCAATTTCTCGATTGGAACAGTTTAATTTATTGATCTGGAATATTCTGCGTCATAGTCGTTTGCGATTTTTTTTTTCGTGGGTTCTTAAGAAGCACTACAATTATGAAATACGTGGCAGCAGAATGCCTAATTAAATATAGTATGTCTACGTCAGAAATTAGCCGGCTACCTTGTGAATGTGCGATCGTGTCACTAAAAAATTTGTCCAAAAATCATTCTGATGCCACGTGTTTGGCAATTGTGTGGACCGCCTTAATTTAGCTCGCACTCGGCACTAGTTTGATTATAACCAGAAGCTGAGAAAGGATCTTTTAATTTTCGTATTTCTCGGGTGTGGCGATATATTTTTAAAATCTGGCAGAAATATTTTTAGACATTAGTTTGAGATTTCAGACAGTTTCTGCGTATTTTTAGTTGAAATGGCTATGACCCTTTTTCCGAATACTTGGAGTGTTATTTCGAACACAAGTGATGGTTGTTCCGCTTGGGAATGACATAATAGTGCCACTGGTGACCTGGTTTTGCGTGAAGCGGCTTCCGTATGCGCCGCACCCCTTTCTCTGCCAACATACACACAATCCTATTTTCTTTCATGTGTGTGACACCGCAGGAGTAGGCAGAACCGAATAGGAGTTTACTGAGGCCCGAAATATTTCCCCGATCAGGATTTGAACCTAGCTTCTGTAGCTTCAAAAACCGACGCCTTATCCGCTCGGCCAACGAAGCTCTTCTAAATGATTGCCCTTAACCAGCTTATTAGACCTGCTTCTACTAGAAAACATAACGTCCAAGTACAAGCAGCCATGTATTCTGGACCTGAAGATGGGAACGCGACAACATGGCGACGATGCATCCGCCGAAAAGAGAACCCTGCAGATCGCCAAATGCGCTGCCACCACCTCGGCCAGGCTGGGGGTACGCCTATGTGGAATGCAGGTACGTGATCTAGATAAAGAAAAACACAGGTTCGATCCCGATCCTATCGAAAGTTTTTCTGATCGGCATTCACCTCTGATATGTTTAGCAGATCAAGTGAAGTGTTGCTGTTATCAAATTGGTAGGGTGATGGGGTATTTGGTCGTATCTTTTGCGGATTAAGAGAGCGGGTACTGAGCCGTGAAGCAAAAGCACACAGGATCGAGTCCCTATTTGTCAAGATTTTTTTTTATGAATCTTGCCAGGCCCTGGGCCTACTTAGCCCTGATGGCTGTCGGGAGTGGTTGTGATCAAATTAAATTTGATGTTTAGGTGTACCAGGCTGACAGCGAGCACTACATGAAGCGGGACAAGTATTGGGGACGTGAACTTGACGAGCAAGGCTTCAAATCCGCCCTGTTCCGATTTTTCCATAATGGGTTCCAGCTGAGGAGGCATGTTATTCATCAAGTTCTCAACCGACTTGAGAAACTTCGTGCTGTAATAGAAAAGCAGTCCAGCTACCGTTTCTATTCCTGGTAAGTTAAGTCAAAAGGGCTCTAACTATGACAGAGTGAAGCAGCCTCACTGTGGTGTAGTGGGAAAACACTAGACTCGCACGACTGAGGTCCCGGATATAAATCCCGGTACCAGCAATTTTTTTTTGTTTTGGTAGGGTGTCTGAAATATAATATGTCTTTATATCGACCAATTAAAACACTGTTGGACATATTATATTTCAGAACATTTAAATATCCGATAGTATCCTCACAAAGTGTGCAGAAAAAACGTAAACAAACACGTAGACACCCTTAAGAGGACGCTATACCTGACGATGCATTTTTTGCCGCCCATAAGATTAACATTGCGAGCGGCGATTCATTTTCAAGGTTTACCCTTGGTTGGAAAGACACAAAATTTTGCCTGTACCTAGCCCTAACAATGTTTTAGGGAGTGTTCGAAGCAGATTTCCCAATTTCTCACTGGTTTCTTTTATTGCAACTGTTTTGCAAATGCTAGCATCGCATACCCCAAGAAAAGTGCTGTATCTCGAAAATCAATAAAAAAAAATGGGAAATCTGCTTCGAACACTCCCTAGAACATTGTTAGGGCTAGGTACAGGCAAAATTTTGTGTCTTTCCAACCAAGGGTAAACCTTGAAAATGAATCGCCGCTCGCAATGTTAATCTTATGGGCGGCAAAAAATGCACCGTCAGGTATAGCGGACCCTTAAGAACATTTTGTGTTATCGTTGCAGTTCCTTACTTGTTGTTTACGAGGGCTACGAATGCTGCCCTAATGGGAAAGACCCGTATGACGCAGACCGAAGAGTCTTGGAAGGTAAGTGACTATTTAATTCTTCTTTACTACCTGTGTGCATAGCCACTATACAGGGATTTGAAGAAATAAAAAATACTTTTGGTCAGAGATTACCAAATTTCCTGAACACTGGGCATTCCCAAGTAAAAATTCTAATTTACTCTATAGTAGCCAACTTTGTTCTGACGTTCAAAAGACAAATTATATTTCAGAACATATCCAAGAGTTCCTCATAAAATGAGAAAAGCAATTCTGGTGCCACGTTTTTTCGCAGTATAGACGCCTTTCTTAATGTTTTTTGAATTGTTTTCAGGATGCAGTAAGGAAACCGTCTCGACATCTGTTGGCAAGAATGGTGGGGAACCTATGGACACTAGCGGAGGTAAATAGACCCACTTTTGTTTACGTTTTTCGTGTGTTATTTTATATCAATCATAACTTAACTAATACCATGTATTTAATTATGTAGCGAATAATTTTCTGTGTTTTTATGAATTTTTACTTGTTGCTAGGGTTTAGTTTTCATTCATTATTTAAATTCCCATTCAAAGAATGAATGTTATGTGTTTTTTGTCTGATTTTAGGATTTATCTATTATTACTCGTGTTTCCATATTTTGAGGAAGTTGTTTGATACGTAAATGTTCTGAAATATAATATGTGTGCTTTTTTAAAGTCAGAACCCATTTGGCTGAACTCGGTCGTCAGCCATCTGTGTTCTGACGTTAAAAATACATATTATATTTCAGAACATAAAAAAAATCCTGTAATTTCCTGAAGAAATTGCGGGAAAAAACCACTCTAGTGCCACGTTTTTTTTTTTAAATCTTGAGCTATTAACTCGGTTATGTTTCGTTTAGGAGTGTTGTGTGTCTAGCTTGTAAGGCTGTGGTCCATGGTTGTTTGTTTGTTTGCCAGTGCCTCGGCCTGATCTCCCCCCGTACCCCACTGGGAGTGTTTGAGGGTGCTCTGGCTCTCCTGCGGGTCAGTCAGTCAGTTGTTCCTGAGGTATACATCTTCACCTTCGTCCAGTTACTCATCTCTCTGCCTGTACTCTCTGAAACACAATATATGCCAAATGTAGGAGGCGAAGCCACCAACGATTTTTGGAAATTCCCAAAAATTAATTTCGTCTATATCACTGTTTACGTTTTTTTCTGCACTCTTTGTGAGGAAACTATTTTAATTTTACGATAGAACGACAATAAATTTGTCATCTCAAAATTAATTTCTGCCGTTAAAAAGTCATGTTATATTCATAGTATCCTCACAGGAGATGCAGAAAAAAAAGTAAACTGCATAGACGCCCTTAAGAATTTTTGGTTGTATTTCATTTTTCGAGAGTAAAGTTAGAGATATTTTGGGGGAGGAGAGGTTTCATGATATTTTCAAAATGTTGAAATTATTTATGTGAGGTATCTTTTTATTGGTGCATCTTCCAGTACACCTGTTATAAAGAACTGTTACTTGTTTTTCAGGTTTCTGCCCCATCTCCGAGGAAACTATGTTCCTTGACCCCAAAACTGATCTCCCTGCCGTGGAAGGAAAGGAAAAGGTTTGTTGACTTTTTTTTTTTTTTTTTTTTTTTTTTTGTCTGATTGTTTAGGACTGTCCACGCAATCCTGTTTGTTGATTTTTTTTTTGAAACATGACGCTTTTATTTGTAGAAAATGACACGAAGGTACTGTTTTCGTACCTACCCGGTTCCACGAGACACCAATATGTTGCGGAAAATTTTTCAGAGCCTAGGATTTGAACCTGGACCCCTCAGGATACAATGCGGACCCCTTCACCGCTCGGCCACTGTGAGGCAACGTAAATAGTAATAACAATTGATGGTTTTCAGATGTGTAGGTGCTTAGACAAGTCTGTGGCGGATGTCCGTATGATCGACTTCGCACACACCACATTCCGGAAACCAACTGATGACAAAATGGCGGTCGTGCACAAAGGCCCTGACGCCGGCTTCCTCATGGGACTCGACAGCCTGCAGAGACTCCTCCAGGAAATACTAGCTGAGAATTAAGACGCTCCACACAATCATGAAAAACGTGGAAGCATAATGATTTTTCTTCCTATGTTTTGAGGAATGGTCTGAAATATTGTATGTCTTAAGAACGTCAAAAATTAGCTGGCTGTGATTTTACGATCGAGTGATTTTTGCCAATAAAATTAACCTATCGTAAAATCACCACATAGTCAGTAAATATCCGACGTTAAAAAGACGTTATATTTCAGATCATTTAAATTATTCGGAAAATAACATCAATAAACAGAATTGTGTAGTGATCCTTAATTCTTGGTAACCGCGGATCATTGATTTGATACCAGGTTGTTGTTGGCTATGTAGGGAGTTGTTTAAACGACTTCGCAGTCAGTTTTTCAAAGAATTTTGGAATTGTTTGAAATTTTTTGGAATTGATTCGAACATTTTTTTAATTTATACTTCCCTGGTAGTGCCAACTTTGTCTGAAGACAAATTTTTGGTTAAAACTCTGAAAATCGTTAGAAATGTCCAGGCTCAGTAAAGGAATTTGCAAGAACTGCTTGTAGTTCCTAAACTTAGGCTTATGATGTTCAAAAAGACTTCGGTCGACAAAAAAAAATTGATTTTAGAGAACAGGTGAGTGATACCAAAGTGGCAAAGCAAAAATATTAAGCTGAATTTCAATCAAATGGTAAATTTAGTAATAATAACATCATGTCTGACGATGATTTTTTTTCTCCGAAAGGTAACTGACTAAAAACCACTGGTCTTTTTAATTTCTGTTGCATTTACGGGCGTGGAGGATTCAAAATTCCAGACATTTTTCTTTTGTGGTAAAATGGATTCTGATTTTTTGGAGAAAAAAATTGCAAATCAAATTTTGTTTTAAGGGTGCGGCCTAGGGCTTTATAATTCTTGGATTTTGGAGCTTAGGGAGACTGGGTGGTCCATAGTCTTTGTATTGCAAAAAAATTGATTTATTCTCTGTATTCTAGACTTTAATTCCTATAATATAATTATCGTATATACTAGTCGTTGTACCTAGTGCAAAACAATTCTATTTAAAGGTGCGAAATGTGCGAATACTGAGATGGAACCATTTTTTTCTTTGTACAAATGCTATGGACGCAAGGTCTAAATAATCGCCATTTTAAGCACAGTTCCAACGATGTTACTTTCGAAAAATTCCGGTATCACACAGAGTGATAGACATTTTCGATGTTGTAAAATTTCACGAGATCACACAGCGTTATCACATCTTGTGATAGACAGCACCAACTTTCTCCAGTCGGACTCTTTATTCATTCATTGTTATCAGCAAATATTCATATCACCAGTGGTGATAAAGGCACATGACTTCAAATGAAATTTCAAAGCGTATACTCTCCTCTTAAGATTAATAACGTACTTCGTTTTTTCTTTTATTCAACGCAAACACATTGTGTGATTCGGATGTGTGGTACGAATAGACAGGGTACCTACTACTGACACTGTCATTTTACGGCAAGGTCTATTATTTATAGAGGTTGCCTCTTTTGAGTGTAAAGTATAGGGTCTCCCCCTGACGTCAGAGAAATCCGGCCAGTTATTGTATGGGCATTAAAATTCTTTCTGGCGCCACATATCTGTATATACCCTTAAAACATCGTCGTAGGGAGACCCTAGATTACAATGAAAATTTACCTGTCCTGATTTTACGGTACATTTCCTCGTGGAATTGTGATTACTTTATAATAGGTACGGAACTGTATGATACTGGTACATGCTCCAACATTAGCGGTCATCTTGCTGCAACTTTAGCAGCCATCTTGAAGTGACGCAGATCTCAAAGGGGTCACGTGCTGGTAAATGTTTGTGTAAACAAATCCAATAAACAAATTATGAACTAACGATAATCGATAAATTTGGTAAGTGCGACGATACCATAGAGAAACACAGCTGTTACCATGGATCGATCTATCGAATCTATCGATAGATCAATGCAATTACCGGTATCATTACAGATCGATAATAATGGTGATTCTCACGTTTCGTGAACGGTATAAAAAAAATCTGAATATCAGTGAGACAAAGAGAGAAATCCCAGTTTAATTTTTAAATGTTTAACTGTCTAATTGCATATTGATCTCTCTCTCCTCATTTGTATTGGTGGTATTCATTTCTTAATGTTAGATTTAATATATATGTCTGCAAGTGATATAACGTACTATTTTTTTTGTGTATGGTAGTCCTCTTAGCGTATGGTTTTCTTAAAAAAATAATAATAATAGAAGAAAAGTATATTTCGTTGATTACTTATCTTATTGTGATAGTGAAAAGGTGAATTATTTTCCGAGATACTTTTCGTGACTTTAAAGGGCGACCACACAATCGTGTTTACGTTAATTTCGGACAGATTTTTTGTTAACGAAAATCACAACATTGCCTGTTAATTTCAGCCGTTTAAAACACATATATTTCAGAACATTTAAATATCCAGTAGTTTCCTCATAAAGTGTGCAGAAAAAAAGGTAACAAACACGACTGCGTAGGCGCCCTTAACAGAGTCTAGGTAATGATTCTTACCCACCAGCGAGACTTCTTAGTCGTCACTTATTTGTTGACAACGCTCTTCAGTGCGGTCAAGCATATTTTTGTATTTTTTCTTCCTACTCAGTAAGCATTAAGTTAATTAGTTGTTGTTAGTACCCATGCTTACCTTGTTATGGGCATGCCAAAACAATCGAGTACAAAAATAATTTTCGGTTAAGACTGTCCGCACAGTCCTGTCAGACGTGGTAGCAGAATGATTTGTGTAGATAAACTACTCGATCGTTAGAAAATTCATTCTGGTGCCACGTTTTACACGATTGTGGGGACCGTCTTTTGATATAGGAGTCATTTTATGTTGCATGCCTGCTGATACATCGAGATTTACCTTCCTATAGTCCCTCTCTCATGGAGTAATGTCAGTGATATCCAGAGGTGGATAGACTACACAAAAATGGATTATCGTTGCTAAACTCTTAGATCAGCATGGCTCCTCTTGAACAGTGGGTGTGTCGTTACTCTTATCAAAAAGGGAGGTGGACTATGATTGTTTATTGACATGTACTATTGTAGGTACTAGGTTGAGTCACAAAAAGTCTTAGAAGTAAGTTACAAAAAAAGTCCTGGTGATTTTTCAGTATTACTCAGATGCTAAAGCAATCCATGGGGGAAAAAAATGGTGCAGTACCTTCTCTTCTCAAACAAGGTTACAGTATTGGAGTGTTTCAGTTATTTACCAAATTTCGATTATAGCCTCGTTATTAGGTATTCGTTTTTGGGCACCGTGAGTGAGGATTCTAATGCCACGCTGGATTAGCCGTTAAGAGGACGCAAACCTGACGATGCATTTTTTGCCGCCCATAAGATTAACATTGCGAGCGGCGATTCATTTTCAAGGTTTACCCTTGGTTGGAAAGACACAAAATTTTGCCTGTACCTAGCCCTAACAATGTTCTAGGGAGTGTTCGAAGCAGATTTCCCAATTTCTCACTGGTTTCTTTTATAGCAACTGTTTTGCAAATGCTAGCATCGCATACCTCAAGAAAAGTGCTGTATCTCGAAAACCAGTAAAAAAATGGGAAATCTGCTTCGAACACTCCCTAGAACATTGTTAGGGCTAGGTAAAGGCAAAATTTTGTGTCTTTCCAACCAAGGGTAAACCTTGAAAATGAATCGCCGCTCGCAATGTTAATCTTATGGACGGCAAAAAATGCACCGTCAGGTATAGCGGACCCTTAAACCTGCCATTCTTTTCAATGGGATAATTATTATTAGTTCTCATGAGAGCACATCAGCAATCCGCATTGTGTAGTGAGACTTAAGAGAACATATAGTGGAACTTGAGCTTGTGATGGGCTCATCAACCATCTTCCATCTGAAATGTAACCATGACCGTGTGAAAGGGGCTTTACTAGTCCAGTGTTGGTTATATTCTTATTTAGATACCCAACTGCTTGGCTGCATTTTTGGTGTGAGTGTTTTGTGACGCAATCTAATGTTACTGCCTATAAATGACATCTTTCCGAAGAAACTTAAATTTTTTGTTCTGAAATATAAAATATCTATTGAACGTCAGAAATTGACATTGACCTAGCTTCTGAAGTTAAGGGTCCGCTATACCTGACGGTGCATTTTTTGCCGCCCATAAGATTAATATTGCGAGCGGCGATTCATTTTCAAGGCTTACCCTTGGTTGGAAAGACACACAATTTTGCCTGTACCTAGCCATAACAATGTTCTAGGGAGTGTTCGAAGCAGATTTCCCAATTTTTTACTGGTTTTCGAGATACAGCACTTTTCTTGAGGTATGCGATGCTAGCATTTGCAAAACAGTTGCAATAAAAGAAACCAGTGAGAAATTGGGAAATCTGCTTCGAACACTCGCTAGAACATTGTTAGGGCTAGGTACAAGCAAAATTTTGTGTCTTTCCAACCAAGGGTAAACCTTGAAAATGAATCGCCGCTCGCAATGTTAATCTTATGGGCGGCAAAAAATGCACCGTCAGGTATAGCGGACCCTTAAGGTACATTATATTTCAGAAAAATAAGTTTCCTTGGAAAGATTTACTGACAAACCGTTCGCTGCCACGTCGTGGATGTAAGAGGAGAAAATCATAATTGTTACCTATATTGAGACACGAGAGTTGACTTGTGCCTAACTAGCCGCTGAACATTTTAGTTAGCTTCTCTGGCAAAACCAGAAATTTCTTTTGGCGGATATCATCCTCTCGTGTCCACGGCTGTACTTGTCGTGCTGGTCATGATAAGGGCAAAAAAGTTGAGTAACCGACCTACTGCCATGTGGAAGCCCACTATCTTTACTTCGAGATCATGGCCGATACCTACCTACTGTTTATTTAATTTCTGAGTACTTTTAAGACTCTGACTACTAAGCTGACCGCAAAAGATGCCTCCTGGACGGCCGTTAGTGGAGAGGGATGGCATTTTTTGAGTGGCATCATCCATCCATTCCAAGGCTGCCATTCCAGGATGCGGTCAGCGTTAGACCCTGAACGAGGGGACATTTCCTTGGCAATTTGAATTGTGATTCTATTTTAGTGATGTAGCTCAATTTTTACCTACCCACTGAGTAAAGTTATGATCGATCAAAGCACAATATACCTACGTATCTACCTATGAAATCACTCTGTATTTTATTCACACTCTTCCCCGTAAATATTTTGGTTCTTTGTGCCCATTGTCTTCGTGTTAGGGAAAACTTTTTAACTTTTTTTATTTACCTACCGCTGAGCCCTCTGCCTGCAGGCAATTTCAATTTTAGGTAGGAACGTACCTAGGTGACGGCCCAGCTACTTCTATCTTCTAATTCTACTTGCTCTACTTTAGTTACCTACTCGCAGATCTACCGAAGACTTTGGGCACATCGTTCCTTGGTAGGTACGTACCTGGACCACCTGTACTGGGTAGCTCCATCTAGCCAAACTTGCCTAGTTTCCATAACTTACTTTGGTACCTAGGTTACCTACCTACCTACCAATTTTCTTCCAGTACCTACTCTTGTAAGAATTTACTAGCCCACTACTTTATCGTATAATAATTATTGAGGCTACCAATGATGTTATAGTAAGTACCTACCTACCTAGTTATTGTCCCATCTGTAAATATTTAGTGATTCTCAAATAAATGTTGACCACTGTATGAAATGTGTCTCAAACTCAAACTATTATATTTCCATACTATCAAATTTCTCGGACTTCTTTTTAGGTAGGTATGCTAAAAAATTGTAGGTTGGTAAGTATGTAGGTAGGTACTTATTATGGAGTTAGAGGTGGAGTTAGAGTAAGCCCAGCAACTACACCATTTCACGAATTATCTGCCAATAATTGTAGGTACTCAGCAGACAGGACTACCAAATACCAGCTCCACAGCCACTGGTGAATGCCGATCAGAAAAACATTCTGTAGGACCGGGTTCGAACCAGGTGACCCGGCTTTCATGTGGTCCTTTAGCGCGAACCATTGCGACCACTCCGCTGTTAAGGCTTAGGTACCTACCTAGTGCAAGAAAAGTTCGCGGATGGGTCGAAAAAAGTGAGTACCTACCTCCCTACTTAGTGTACCTACCAATGTTTCAGAACGTAACTAGTAATATGACTATGACTATCCTAAAGTTAAATAAGTTTTTTTTTTTTACGTGACAGTAATGTGGATTTAAAACAACGATTGGGATTGAAGATAAACGAAAAGTAATAAAGTCAGGTAGGAAGTTGAATTGACGCGGGAAAACGGTTTAACGTGGCAGCAGCATTAGTTCTAAAAAACTCCGCTAGTCCACCAGCGCTCGCCTTTGTGAACGCGCATGATTTTGAGGTGAATCAGTATTATTCATGTAAATATGGCTAGTTTATTGTCAATCAAAGTGCATTTAAGTATTTTAATGATCTGAGGACATTACCAGTGTAGTAAATTATGATTTCAAGCGTGTAAAGGCTCAAACGGAAGGCTTGTTTACAAATTAGTTCAGAGTCAAGTGAGAGAAAATGGCCACCAGTGAAGACAATCCTATGCATTTGTATGAAGTCTTTCAAAACTGTTTCAACAAAATAACAAACAAGCCTCCCGATGCGTGTGGCGAGAGTGGGGACATGGTCAGCGCTCCGTATAGTGTTGTGCATCATAGTACCGGGGACAATTTTAGTGCAGACTCGGCTTATTTTCCCGACTCAAGCGTGGCAGTAAGTGGGTTCAATGTAAAACAAGAAAAATTGTTACCTGAACTGCCTGATGCGGGGGGAGAAATCCCCCCCGCACAGATGTGGTACGGGCCCGAGGCATTCGAGCAAGATCTGAACGTGGCGGACGCATGGCCAGTGGCGCCTGTTGCGTACGCCCCCCCGCCACCTGTTCACGACGTCTACAGCGCTATTCCCCCCTATCGCGACAGCCCTCCCCTCAGTTCGCCTCCCTCCACTCTCAACGGGTTCCACCAAACAGAGCTGTGGACGCGACAGCTCCCCGAGCCCCGTTTGGATGATTCGTTGGCGTACCTTCGCCAGCCTACTGAGGAGCGTTTGGACGATGCCATTAACGTATTGCGGAACCACGCGGAGAGCGTCACCACCGAGCCTCTCTACGGCGGGCTGCCGTCCGAGCCGAGCTTTTCTCCATACCCAGCAGAGCTGGAACCGAGACCTCTCCCGACGAGCCGTATTGTGAGCGCGTCCACGTCTCGGAAGCGGCCTGGGCGGCCGGATTTGGGTGACTCAAGCCTGGACCTCTCAAGCCCGTCATCAAGCACCGGTCCGGGGCCAACGAAGGGCACCAAACGGAGCAAAAGTGCAGACGAACCGAAGCACGCGAAAGAGAAGGACCGTCGGCAGGCTAACAACGTGCGTGAGCGTATGCGTATCCGTGACATTAACGAAGCGCTGAACGAGCTGGGCAAGATGTGCAAAGCGCACCTGAAGACGGACAAGCCCGTCACCAAGCTGGGCATTCTCAACATGGCGGTGGACGTGATCATGCAGTTGGAGCAGAAGGTTCGGGACCGCAACCTGTGTCCCAAGGTGGTGGCTCTCAAACGCAAAGATGACGACCCCGCGCCCCCATACCCCAGCCCCTTCATGTGAGACCCTCCGTCGAGTGGCCTAGGACCTTAAGAAGTCGCGATGGTCCATAGCCTTTGTTCAGTAGAAAATTTGCAGACTACACAGTGCCATTTGTATTACATTTCTGACTGTTGGGTATTTTTTGTTCTGAAAGATGTGTTTGAAACATCAGAAACTAGTCAAAATATCAGTCAAGTGTTTTTTTGTGTTGATATTGATGTTTCTGATGGAGAAAAGATACTTTTCAGAACAAAAAAATATCCTCCACTTTCTTTTTAGCCTTATTTAATAGTCATATTTCATCGCAGCGTGATCAGGGTTAACAACAGTACAATAAATAATTACAGCAAACAGTCTGTGGGCCATCACATCTAATTTTAATTTATTCTAGACCACTCGTCAGGTAAACGTGCCTGAAATATTGATATCTGTGCCTTTTGGTCAATATCTGTTTGTAAAATATTTAACGGCTAGGTTAATTGTTAAGCGGCCGTATGCAGCTCTCGAAGAAGAGGACTTTTTTAATCTGTTATTTATATAATTCGTAATGTTGTACAGTTTTCTTGTGCTTCTGTTTAGGATGGATTTCATTAGTTCATAAAGTACACTATAGTGACGGTAGGTGTCTTTTACCATCCTACCGATAGCGCGCTTATTAGAACGTTAGCTAGTGGCAAGATAAAGGTGTCTTGCCGTTAAAAGTCCACTGGCTAAGGCGATATCGGCAGGATGGTGAAAACCACTACTTTTTTTTTTTGGAGGATAACGCTATTGTGAACTTTTAGGGGGCACTATTGTAGACTTTAGGAGCTAGTTAAGGGTCCGCTATACCTGACGGTGCATTTTTTTCCGCCCATAAGATTAACATTGCGAGCGGCGATTCATTTTCAAGGTTTACCCTTGGTTGGAAAGACACAATATTTTGCCTGTACCTAGCCCTAACAATGTTCTAGGGAGTGTTCGAAGCAGATTTCCCAATTTCTCACTGGTTTCTTTTATTGCAACTGTTTTGCAAATGCTAGCATCGCATACCTCAAGAAAAGTGCTGTATCTCGAAAACCAGTAAAAAAAATTGGGAAATCTGCTTCGAACACTCCCTAGAACATTGTTAGGGCTAGGTACAGGCAAAATTTTGTGTCTTTCCAACCAAGGGTAAACCTTGAAAATGAATCGCCGCTCGCAATGTTAATCTTATGGGCGGCAAAAGATGCACCGTCAGGTATAGCGGACCCTTAAAGCCATCTTTAGTGTACTTGTGGTCTTTCGGCGTTTTAAAGGTGCATTTCTTGCCAACTTTAGTTTGTACCTAGTTAGTTTGATACGAAAAGCTGACTGAAACACATTATTCGAAGCGTATTGCTCTTATATGCTCATCCCATTCCAATACGGAATTTTAACTTAAAGCCAATATGACATATACACGTATATCACAAACATGACCATGAGGGCCATAACTAGTATTATTGTATCTGTGCCTTAAGGGTAGAAAAAAACGTGGCACCAGAGTGATTCTTTCTTCCCATATGTTCTGAAATATAATACGTCTTTTTAACGTCAGAAACCCGTTGGCTATGTTGTGCTTTTAATCACAACTTATCCATTTGGTTCTGACGTTAACAAGACGTATTATATTTCAGAGCATATAAATATCCAAACAGAGTGGCCATTCTATGTTTGTTAACGTTTCTTTATGACATCTTTCGGAGGAAACTGTGGGATATTTTTTTGTTCTAGATTATGTAGTATCTTTTTAGCGTTCGACACTAGCTAACTGTATGGCACACTATATTTTGTACGGTAATAGCACCACCATTTCTATCTTTCGAAGGAATTCGTTCTCCAGTGAAAGCTAAACATAGTGTCTTATTCGTATAGTCATTTGTTTTTCAAATAGCACACTATGTTTAGCTTTTAGAGCAGCCACGGCTATTGGCGGTCGTGCAATTATCCAGTTCCATAGCTAACTGAATCCACCATAATTCTGTTACCTAGTTTTTTATGCTAAAAACTTATATCTCAGAACAAAAAACTATCCAGTAGTGCAAGTTTATCACCTTTTCGTACTCGTGACAGTTGAGTATACTGCTTTGCAAAATATGTTTGCAATCATTCCAACGAAATACTTAATAATTTTAAGAGTATACTCAAAAAATTGTAGTATTCTTTTTTTTAACTATTGTAGCTTTTTGGTACTTAGGTCTCAGTGTCAGAAAAGACACTTGGGACGACTCCCGGTTAAGTTAAGTAGGTGATTAGGTAGCTTAGAATTTAGAGACCCATTTTACTTTGCCCCCGCCCCACATGAAGTGATATTGTTTTATTCTTAATTTTTTCTCTAGCGAATTCCTGTAGTCCGACCACGAAAAACTTCGACTTCTTCCGGTCTTTTCCTAAGCCCAGCAACTAGACCATTTTGAAAATTACCCTTTGCGCTTAGCTGTTAGCACCACCAAATCCCAGTTCCCCAGCCATCGCTTTAATGCACGATAGGGACCTGCAGTTTCAGGTGGGTTTCGAACCAACACGTGACATTTTAAATACATAATGGGAGGAAAAATTTCGGTAGGGTCGGGATCGAACCGGCTGTCACTGTTCAACCTTCTCTAGACCTCTAATGAGGCTGTTGCCCCTAACAACTGTCTACAATCATTTAAATTTCGCAGGCAAAGTGCCTGTCTTCTTTCCCATTAGAAAGACATCTGAAGAAGTCTGGATTGGTCGGACGGTAGAACCAAAAAAATGCTTACATATTTTTTTGCCATTACTTCAGAACTTTCTTGTATCTTCTACTCTACTCAGTGAGTGGTACCCCTATTCCAAGCCTTATACTGAAAGTATGGTGTAAAATCGGTTGATATGGAAATTGACCATAGCGCTTTCTATTTGCTGCACTCACTGCACTAAGTTACTTTAGTGATTTATTTTCGACGAGGGACACACGAGCTCCACTGCATGGGTGCAGTGTAAGGTGCCTGTAAATAAAAAGCGCTATACCTGAGCAGTAAGGTTTGTTGATTCCAGAGGTGGTCCAGGGGATTGTTGTAGACGCTGAGCGCCATCTCAAAACGGGACCACCTCTAAAATCATAGAGCCTTGGATCACTCGTAGCTTTTTTATACTGAAATGCTATTCGCCATTGTCTTGCATGATTTTTATAGTTAAAAGAAAATAGGTAGAAAGAACGAGTAAGCATGTAATAGATCTCTCTATTAGAATCTCAATCATTTCCATAAGTAAGTACGAATCTCCTTTTTATTTTTTGACAATAAACATGCATTATTATCAATCTCGAAACTTTTTCACATTATGTAAATGACACTCGCGGACTTCCACTCCAGCTGCTCCACACCAAATGTGTTCCGACCATCTTTTGAAGGAACTATTTGATACTTAGATGTTCTGAAATATAATGTGTCTTTTTAGCGTCAGAAATTCACCGGCTACGTTGTAATTTTACACAAAAAACTTATCCAAAATTACTCGATCGTAAAATCACTAGTTGATTTCTGACGTTAAAAGGATATATTATATTTCAGAACATTTAAACATCCACGGGAGAGAAATCATTCATAAGCTGGAGTGGAACATCTGTAAATGCCACTTTTCCTTTCCAATGTTACTTCAACAAGAACTGTGACTGGGGAAGTAAGGAAAACATGTGGAAAGAAATTAGTAAGAAAACATTGTGAAATGAAAAAATAGTAACAACAGCTGCATTTTTTGAAATTTGATAGATATTTGATTGATAGACTACGCAAATGTCAATTGTCGTTGCTAAACTCTTTTAGATCATTGTGACCCCTTCTTCTTAAGAGGACGCTATACCTGACGATGCATTTTTTGCCGCCCATAAGATTAACATTGCGATCGGCGATTCATTTTCAAGGTTTACCCTTGGTTGGAAAGACACAAAATTTTGCCTGTACCTAGCCCTAACAATGTTCTAGGGAATGTTCGAAGCAGATTTCCCATTTTTAGGTAGATTTCGAAGAAAAATCTACCTATTGTAGTCGTACCAGTAGTCTCACTTTTGAAAAATTTCTTCACAGTTCTTCTTTTTATGACCCCTGGATCCCAAAACCACCATCAGTTCAAAAGTTTATATATATATAAATATCCAAACAGAGTGGCCATTCTATGTTTGTTAACGTTTCTCTATGACATCTTTCGGAGGAAACTGTGGGATATATTTTTGTTCTAGATTATGTAGTATCTTTTTAGCGTTCGACACTAGCTAACTGTATGGCACACTATATTTTGTACGGTAATAGCACCACCATTTCTATCTTTCGAAGGAATTCGTTCTCCAGTGAAAGCTAAACATAGTGTCTTATTCGTATAGTCATTTGTTTTTCAAATAGCACACTATGTTTAGCTTTTAGAGCAGCCACGGCTATTGGCGGTCGTGCAATTATCCAGTTCCATAGCTAACTGTTCTTCTTTTTATGACCCCTGGATCCCAAAACCACCATCAGTTCAAAAGTTTATATATATATATATATATCATTTTCACTTCCTTGTGAACACGCTAGCAGCCGTATTTTTGAAAAATAATTGGTTTTGACTATTTAATAAAATATAAGGGACTAAAATCTCGGTCGAGTTCGTTAATGGGGGAAATCGGACCAAGGGGGGGGGGGAAATGGGGGGACTTTTTCTAAATCTGGCTTTTTGCCCATAACTCCCTTAATATTGAAACTAATGAAACGTAGTTTTCTCTGAGGGTCGTCTAACAGTACTGCCTACAACTTTTCTTAGTAACGTTTTTTGATCCCACCCTTAATGGTTGAATAGGGGTGGAAAAAGAGGGTTTTGCGCACAAAAAAATTCATAACTTGTGTCCTAGGGGTGTTATCGAGTTCTTTTGTTTTGTAATGCATTTGCCTCAATATTACCTACAACTTTTGTCTGAAAAAGTTTTTCGTCCGACGCACCGTGTAGGCAGGGGGTGGGGGGTTGAATTTTCAAAACGTCATAACTCACTTATTTGGTGAGATATTGAGTTTTATCTTTTTGCTATGAGTTTCTATTAATAATATCTACAACTTTTGTCTGAAAAAGTTTTTTGTAAAATCACTTTCATTTTCTTGTTAAGGGGGGGGGGGGGGGGTGGGGGGTTGAATTTTCAAAACGTCATAACTCACTTATTTGGTGAGATATTGAGTTTATTCTTTTTGCTATGAGTTTCTATTAATAATATCTACTACTTTTGTCTGAAAAAGTTTTTTGTAAAATCACTTTCATTTTCTCGTTAAGGGGGGGGGGGGGGGGTGAAATTTCAAAACTCAATTCCTCCGTTGTTATTGTAGAGAATGCATTTGGGTCAACTGGAAATCTTCTTAACCGTCTTCCTCAATGATTTTAGACTGCTTTTAGTGGATGGAAGTATAATCTTCGAAATCTACCTACGCCTTTCGGGGCTGCCGAAAGGGATTTTTACTTTCTCGCTAGCCATATATGGCGAGAAAGTATTGTTTTCGTGCAAAATTTCGAAATTGAGATTTTGGGTTTCCCATGATCCTGGGGGTCCCCTGAGTCAAAAAAAGTGGTTTCTGGAAAAAGTCTGTCCGTCCGTCCGTCCGTCCGTCCGTCAGTCCGTGCAGTGCTCTAGCGCCTATACCGTTCATCCGATTTTGATGAAATTTGGTATGGACCTGTCTAAAATCACTGCCGAGACACATTTTTAAGGATTTTTTGATTGGTCAAAAATTGCGGCCGCTATTGTCATAAAACCGCCAAAATAATTCAAAAATCGTGTTTTTGGTTACTTAGACAAGCGCCGACGGTACACTTTTCAATCTATAACACTGAAAATTGGTATGTGTGTTGACAAATAGATGCTTCGAGGTCATTTTTAACTAAAATTGAATTGGTTGAAAATTACGGCCGTTCTGGACCAAAGTTCGATCGTTTCGGCGCCATTCACATTTATTGACCGATTGTCATGAAATTTGGTAAGTTTGTGTAGAACCATGTAACTTAAACATCTGTCGAACATAATTTTGTTATCTTCAAAATTACGGTCGTTGTAGTCAAAAAAGTGTCGAAAATGAGTTGAGAATGAGAAACCACGTTTTTGAATGGTCGGAACGCATTTGGGACTACAGTAATAGAATGACAGCCGTGAAACTTGGTGGGAGTGATCTCGGATAGATGCTCTTGGGTCATTTTCAACCGATTTTGGATTGCTTAAAAATTACTTCCGCAAAAAAATCTCAAAGAAATCCAAAAAAAAAAAAAAAAAAAAAAAAAATCACATGGGGCGAGAAAGTTTAGTGCGACTGTTGTCGGACCCTTTATTTTACTGGTTTTCGAGATACAGCACTTTTCTTGAGGTATGCGATGCTAGCATTTGCAAAACAGTTGCAATAAAAGAAACCAGTAAAAAAATGGGAAATATGCTTCGAACACTCCCTAGAACATTGTTAGGGCTAGGTACAGGCAAAATTTTGTGTCTTTCCAACCAAAGGTAAACCTTGAAAATGAATCGCCGCTCCCAATGTTAATCTTATGGGCGGCAAAAAATGCACCGTCAGGTATAGCGGACCCTTAAGAAACCATGTGTTTTTTCGAGAACAATGGGTGTGATTATTCTCATCGAAGTATGATGTGGCCTATGGCTAGATGATAGCCCGATCGCAATCGACACAAGTCACACACCTCTTTCAGGCAATTCTACAGTAGAGATAAAAATAATTAATAAGAAGGCCACTGTATGATATAGCCGCGTAGGACTGATTCCAAACCTTCCCAACAAAGAACGAACGATTGCCGAAAAAATTCGTAAATATTTTCGAAGAAACCAATTAGATGAATGGAGGCATTCCGAGAAAAGTTCCCCTTCGTGCTGCAGTGGACAGTGCAGTGTAGCCAATGAAAGGCAAAAACTCAAGCCACCCCTAGATATTCCGAAGGTGTTAACTACACGGCGGCCAAAATTGCCATTAATTCGTTCTTTCGACAATAGATTTGACTAGTTTGAGTGTGAAGTTGAGACTTCTCTGTCTCTCCAATCACAAATAAGCTCTGACGTCATCGAGAGCCCCAGCTTCACTTTAAACGAGATGCTCTTTTGATTCGATATCTATTTATATACGAGATTCATCTATAAACTAATATAAAATCAATTATTTTAGATTGAAAATATTTTATACATAAGATAAATTTTACTGTTTTTTGTGAGGAAGGAATGGAATTTCTGTCTAATAGCGCTTTTTATTTACCTCCATTCAGTGCAGTTTGATTACGCGTCTCAATAACACCTCCCCGAAGGTATTTATGATTGTTCTGGAATATAGTGCACCTTCTTCACGTCAGAAACAAGGTAACTTTAACATAAACCGAACTTCGTTAACTAGTTTATGACAGTGATATACTATATTTCAGAACAAAAAACATGCTCAAGTTTCCTCGAAAAGACACCAATAAAACAATTCTGGTGCCACGTCTTTCACAGTTACTTTACTGCAATGAACTGCCGCACAGGTAAATACTAAGCGGTATTCGGGGCTATCAGAGTACAGACGGGTGAGGTTAGGGGTCCTGGAAGTAGGGGTTGTCCCTGGTGCGCCTGCGCGTGAGCACTTCCACCCCCTTATCCGTAACGAGTAACGTCTCTTCGAACTGCGCCGTCAGCTGCCCGTCGGTCGTAACGGCGGTCCATCTATCCGGCCACGTCGTATCCCGCCACGTCCCAGCATTAATCATCGGCTCAATCGTGAAGCAGTGCCCTGCTTTCATAACTCCCCATGCTCGGTTTTCTGGAATGAAACGTGATAATTAACAGAAGAGTATGACCGTCTGGTTGAACGAAACACAACGGGAGTTTAGCTGAAACCAAAGAGAAGCCGACCGAAGCCATTAAAACCATGCCGTAACCGGGAAATAATGCTTACCCCTTGAAACACGTGGCAGCAGATTTTTATTTCTTCCCATTGTCTGGGGAACGTATTAGATTTTTAACAAGACTACTTACTGGCATAGTGGGGTATGTTGGGCGCTGTGTGAAACAAGCGATGAATTCCGTGTCCGGTGTAACTCTTCACGACAGAGAAGCCGCCTCCCAGCGCGTGTTTCTGTATCACATTCCCCACCTCACGGTACTTCTCTCCAGGACGGACTGAAAACAACATCCGTGTACAGTTGTCACTCCCTTAACAAGCGAACGCTGACTCATTTAGAAATCCTCTCTATAGCGAGCAAATTCACTATTACGATTGACGTAGAGAGGGAACACTGTACCTAATTTACCAAGAATAACACGCTGTGTCGACGATTAAAGAGCTAGCTGGATTAGCGCAGTGTTGTGAAGCAAGCGATCCCAGAATCTACTCCCGACTTGGCGAGATTTTTTTCTGGTGATTTTTGATGGGTACTCACCCCCTTGTGTCAAGACGGCATTATTTAATTTTTACCTAGTTCGATGGATTTCTGCAGGCATTCCCACGTATTCTGAGTTAGCTTCCTCGCGGATTCCGACACATTTCCAATCAGTAACGTCTCGTTTAGGTCTCCGTGGAATCCTCGATGATAAACAGTTACGTCCACTAAACCAGGGCAAAAATAACAGTTAGCTTTCAAGTTCGAATGATAGAAAATAATACGGACAGGCAACCAAGCGTGGCAAAGAGGATAAGGCTTCCATTTTGGTAATCCGTAGAAGCTAGGTTCTAAACCCAGCCGCTGTAACATATTGTTGTCTCTTATTGGTATAACGCATGTCCAAAAGTACTGACTATTAACAATTAACCAAGTACTAACCATTACAGATGTCACCGTCTTTAAGAGGGCGCGTGTCGGGAATGCCGTGGCAGATGACCTCGTTGATAGACGTACAGCAAGACTTGGGGAAGCCATTGTAGTTAAGTGGAGAGGGGTAGCAGTCCCTCTCGATGCAGGCCTCGTGAACAACACGGTCTATCTCGTCTGTGGTAACGCCGACTGCTGCCACGGCTACCGCTGCCTCCAACACCTCACGCCCGAGCTAGACAAAAGGCCAAGTTGGAGGAGAGGGGTAGGTAAGGAGGTAGATACGGACTGCTGCCAGTGTGGGGTCGTAAACAAGTGATAAACATTGGTATAGGAAAAGATGTTTATTTACATTGGCCTAGAATCCCGATGACGTATTTTCCTTATCTTCTAATCTTCTTGTAACAGTAAAACAGTCGTAACGGCTGGCTGACTGCCTTATTCATCGTCGCGCTAGCTAAGCCAAACCCAAAAGATGACCACATACCTGGGGTAAAAACTGCTATCCTTCCCCACTAACGTCCGGGGATTCTAATACAGGGCGCATTGTGACCAGCACTTACCTTGCATGCAACACGCATCCCTTCAATCTCCTCATCATCCAAGATTTTGATACTGGTGGCGCCACGCAGAGCAACTTCCGACTGAGAAATCCCGGAAGGGTGGTCAGCATAGTCTGGCCGAGCTATAGACGGAGGCACTGTGCGGAGAACCGACTGAGGGTACGGCCGAAGTTGTCCTGTGTAGCTATAGCCTGGCCAAGGTGCGTACGAGTTCCCGTCAGTGGTGGTCCGGCTTTCCCCTTCTGTAAAATGATAGAACTAGTAATAGGAAAATTCGTCATGCTGTATCAGAGAGGTCTGACCTTGGATGATACTCCTTGTAGCCCGACTACGACGATCCAAGTTCTAGGGCACATCTAACTACCTCACCTTCACAGAAACTTACTGGCAATTTTGTGAAGAACTTTGTGTTCGTTCCATCCTCCCTTGAAGCAGTCCTGGAACAAGAAGAGACACCATTCAACACAACTGTAGAACTGCATGCATACGGGTTCAAATAATTTTTGGAAGCGGTACCTAACCTAACCTGCAGTCACCATCCCTGAAATACATAAAGGAGAAAGTAAAACGACGTACCTGGGAGCAAAAGTAGGAGCCAGGTATCCCTATCTTTATACAGGTTGGGCATTGCAAACTGGCTTTGGCACTGCAGCCAGAAGTTTCACAAATTCGAACCTCTGCCGCAGACATCATTGAAATCTGAAACTACATTCCTACATTCGTTTCAAAATATAATCGACTAAACGGGGTTTGAATTTTTGGCGCCATTTTACTAGTTTTGGTTCTTTTCATTGTTCTTGCCTCATATAGCCTTTTACTATATTTCTATTATTCAATATTATTTATTGTTTTATATTTTAAAATGTTTAAAGTGCTTTTACGCACTGAAGTTAACAAAAAATGTTCAAAGTAATGTTAAAATTAAGTTCAAAATTTTTACTGTTTTCCAATAATTTATGTTGTCAGAGAATATTATATATTTCAAAACTGTTTTTGATTTACTTTTTAAACGATTGAAATAAGAAATTTGACATTTAAACGTTACATTTGAATGAAATCTGTGAAAACCCGAAATCACTGTGTCGAAAGCAAGCCCCGTCAATCGAAATTGAAAACGATACTATCGCTTTATCGCTTCAATTTCAAAATGGCTACCGAAGTGAAACTTTTATTGCCCCTGTTTCTGCTCGAACAAGATAAATTTATAGTATTCTGAATTATAATAAATTAATATTTTATATTTAAAATTAATATTAGTTATATATTTGGGGATATAATTTCAAATAATCGAGATGTTTGTCAAGTCTAGTGACACGTGCGAAGGTCGCCTCCATTATTTTTAGTATGCGCTGTGACTGAGAGTGTGGGGAGGATGTGTAAAATGGTCATTTGAACAATTCTCCGGTATTCTATCTGGTTTTTAACTACTTCATCATGGATTTCTTTAATCCCTTGGACAGTATGTGTGAGGTAGTAATGGAGGAGTCCGACGATGCGCCAGTTTCTCTTCCAACCGATGACGGCAACTTCGATTTGCCGCCCATTCCAACATTTGATCTGCAGTCTGAACAATTTACATACCTACCCCCGGTTCCGCAGCTTCACACAACTCCTACAATTAGGCCTTTCAACCTTGTGCCGAAAAGGGTTGCAAGTAACGAGTCGAATGATGGGGTATCCAAAATCAGGTTGCCACTCAAACCTGTTGAGAGGAAGATCAGGCCCAAACCAGTGGAAGATTTGAAACTTTCACCAAACGCAGAAAGAACTCACTTTTTAGAGAAGCTTTTTAACCCGAAACTTTTCGGGAAAGTGTTTTCGTCTCCTGATGAATACCCGAAGAATCTACAGCTCACAACTGTGGACGAGATGAAGTACTATAGTGAACATTTCTCAGGTAAATGGCGCGTCTCCATTACACTATGTTCCCAACTGCTGCCTTGTTGAACAGGTTCATTGGTAAGCGTATAGACAAGTGTTTGTTGAACGAAGTTGGGGTTTGCATCCTTACCGCTTCATTGACCTTGTTCGGTACCTATGTAACGAAAGTACCTACCTATACTTTGATAACCAAACCGTGATTCATAATGTCACTGCTTTTGCGTCACGGCAGCTGTCTGCCGTTGCAACTAATCGAATAGAAGTCATTTGAGACTTATGAGAGACTGCAAGTTAGCTTCATTTTAGTATGGCAGAGCGTTCCGACTGCTCTTCAGTCGTCAGTAACGCGTCCTATATGTGTCAGACAACAGACTTTAGCCAGTCACAAGCCGATATTCATTTATCCAAAACCGAGACACTTGAATCATGTGTGTGGTTGTTTTCGCAGTTGAAATTTGGTCCAAGAGACTTAAATCACCACTCTGATACATTTAAACGACCATAGAAAATGGAGAACGCTGAATAGAATGACAAAAACCAAAACCAGGAATGTTGTATTATTATGATGCTTATATTACAGACGCCACGTCGAAAGTGGAACTGTGCCGGCTACATTGCACTATCTGTGACAAACACATGGGCTGCTCTGCTTCCGGACTTTCGAATGCTAAGGCGCACAGAATGCTGTGCGTCTTGGTTTGCAAAAATTGCTTCGAGTTTTATGGAGACGGCATCTTCCCTACGGACAAGAGCGACAACACGGAGGTCTACTGCCGATGGTGCGGCCAGGGCGGAGATTTAGTGTGCTGCAGTTATTGTCCTAAAGTTTTTTGTTACGTAAGTAGATGGATGTTATAATTGGCACCCGTTTGGGTATTTGATATATCAGTGGAGTTACAACCCCTAGTTAGTTAGCAGAGGGTTGGGGGGGGGGGGGGGGGGGACAAGCCCAGCAACTAGACCGTTTTCAAGAACTATCCATTGTGCTCAGCTGGCAGCACTACCAAATACCAGCTCCCCAGCCATCGAGTAAACGATGGGGACCTACAGTTTTAGGTGGGTTCCGAACCACCACAGCCTCGATATACATTTCACTTGACATGCTGAACATATCAGAGGTGAATGCCGAGCAGAAAAACTTTTTGGTAGGATCGGGATCGAACCGGTCTGACCCGGCTTTCACTGCTCCTCAAAAGTCGACCATTTAGTCCACTCGGCTATCGAGGCCGTTACAACCCCTAGAAGGGCTAGGCCCTAGTGGGATACAGATACAGGGTCCCCTTTTTCGTGACCTCTGTATAAGGGGGTGATTTGGACCCCAGGGAAATGAGACTGTGATTACCTAGTTATTCGGAGCCCACATTAATCTGTAGATTTACACCAAGGTCTGTCTGGGACGTTTGGTAACCATAGCTTGAGCATACGCTAGAGAAAAGTAGTTCCTCTCGGGAGTGTTCCTCATGGCTATACAACACACACCAGGGATTGAGAATTAATTCTCCCGGGGAGTGAACCTTACACTTAGCTGCTCTTCACACTAATAAAATTGGGTGTGGCATTCATGCTACCAACAGAAAAATTCTGCTATACCGGGATTTGAACCCAGGACCTCAGTCGTGCGAGTTTAATATTTTCCTACTAGATCACAGTGAGGCCAGGTATACAGGTATTGTTTTCTGTTTCAGAAATGTGTGAAAAGAAACTTCGACATGTCCTACTTGAAGCAGATCCAAGACGTCTCGGACTGGGCTTGTTTCTGCTGCGCACAAACCCCTCTATGGCCGCTGCGAGCAGTTTGCCGGGCTCTTCTCTTTTATCTAAAAAATCAGGCAGACGCGTCTGACAATTCTATTTGTTGTGTGAAGAAAGGAAGGGCTCGCAAGAGCGTTGCCATCTTGCCCAAGGTAAAGGGTCTTCATTGTCCTAACGGTAGCTTTCCCTAGCTTCGTACCGTGCAAATAAAGATACTTAATTTAGCTTCCATAAAAAATGGTTGAAAATTTTTAAAAAGTTAAAAGTCCACTAGCTAACGTTATGATAACGGCGCTATCGGCAGGATGGTGAAAGGCACCAACTTTTCTTTTCGGGAGGATAACGCTATAGCGAACTTTTAGGGGACACTATAGTAGACTTTAGGAAGTGGCGAAATCCACCCTAAGTGATCTAAATATGTAGGGTCTCGTATCTGCGTCACAGCCTAAAGCTAAGCATTGTTTCCTATTTGAAGCCATGTTGACTTTCGAAGGCCGCCATTTTTTTCCTCAGTATCAAGGGATCATGTCGTATACAACCCACCTAAAACTGTAGGTCCCATTGGTGTAAATATTATGGGTGGACACCTGGTATTTGGTGGTGTTGCCAGCAGAACACGCTGGACACATACAATGCGTACTGGGCGGCCATTCTGGTGGGTTGGCATCCCCGGACGTATGGTTATTGGGGAGGGATGGCAGTTTTTGTGTGGGCACCCACCATCCCTGAGTTGCCATCCCTAGCCTCCCATTCCGGGACGCATGGACCAGCTTTGGAGACATTTAACCTTTTTCAGGGACCTCAGTTGAAGGAAGCAGAGAGACCTGGACCTGTTCAGAACCCTATGGTGGTTTTCCACGCCGGGATGAAGAAGTACGGCCAGACTTTGCCGGGAACCTCCATCCAGAAGGGGGACACGACTATCCGCCCACCTCGTCATATTCGCCCGGCAGCTGCTGCGCCTCTGCGGGGGTTGACTCCCATGCGGCCCTCCACACTGTCCAGGGCGCCTCAATCCGGAGTGCGGCCTCCTCAGGCCATGGTAAGCTGGTTCTCTGTTGTCGTAAGGCAACACACTAATATTCTGGATCAAGAATATACATTTGCGTTTTTTCGACAATTTTTTGAGGTCATTACTGGATATTTAAGAGGACGCTATACCTGACGATGCATTTTTTGCCGCCCATAAGATTAACATTGCGAGCGGCGATTCATTTTCAAGGTTTACCCTTGGTTGGAAAGACACAAAATTTTGCTTGTACCTAGCCCTAACAATGTTCTAGGGAGTGTTCGAAGCAGATTTCCCAATGTCTCACTGGTTTCTTTTATTGCAACTGTTTTGCAAATGCTTGCATCGCATACCTCAAGAAAAGTGCTGTATCTCGAAAACCAGTAAAAAAAATGGGGAATCTGCTTCGAACACTCCCTAGAACATTGTTACGGCTAGGTACAGGCAAAATTTTGTGTCTTTGCAACCAAGGGTAAATCTTGAAAATGAATCGCCGCTTGCAATGTTAATCTTATGGGCGGCAAAAAATGCACCGTCCGGTATAGCGGACCCTTAAGTGTTCTGAAATAATAATATATCTCTATATCACTGGCGATGTTGTGATTTTACGGTCGAGTGAGTTTTGTCAACAAAAAATTATCCAAATTACTTGATGCATAGCCAGTGAATTTCGGACATATTATATTTCAAAACATTTAAAAATCCAACAGTGTCCTTAAAAAATCTTCGGATAAAAACATAAACAGACACGACTGTGTGGTTAATAAGAATTCAGAATATAAAAAGAAGAGATTTATGTGGGAAGTTATTTTCAATCGTGTGATAGGCGATATTCCGAAAACCCTAGACGAAGATTACAGAATACATTTTTGTTTAGGTCCGGATGCCACCTCAGCAGGTTCCCGCCCGGATGCCAGAGGTGCTCGTGAACCATTCCAAGCTGGATGACATGGTGGTGAGGCTGCGTATGCCCAACAACAAGGAACAGTACCTGCGGGTGAAAGTGTCAGGCTCGTGCATGCGTATCCCAGACCTCCCTCCCAACCCTTCTTTCCCCGTACGCAGCCTGAAGGATGCCTTCCGTGCCAGCAGAATGGCCTTCTCCTGCCTCTTGAGCATCTCGGAAAAAGCTGAGAAAACTCAAGCGTCGAGAAAGAACGATGCGGAACACGCCGAGGCTCTCCTCACAATGCTGGACAGGTGGAAAAGTGCCATCGGTTTCATCGAAGATGATGTAAAACGCAATCTCAGCATTCACCGAAAGAGAGAACAACAAAAAAACAACGACGTCATCGACTTGGATGACGAGGAGGAGGAAGAGAAAATGCAGTGGAACTTTGATGTACGGAGTAAGGACATTTTTGATGAGGACTCTGAAGTCGAGATCATTGACGATGATGACGAGGTGCCTGCTGCGCCTGCGAAACGAAAACGTGACGATCAAGGAACCGCCGGACCGCCTAGCAAAATTTCGCGCTCTACTAGACTTACCAACGGGCAACAGGAAAATGCTCAAGATGGAAGCCAGGACTCACGGGACAATTCTGTTGACGATGGCAGCGGCTCCAAGACAGCGTCGGCTGATGAAGGGGATGATTCTAGGGAGACCATCCCTGATAACAATTCCAATCTCCCTGATGACAGAGGGGAGGAAGATAAAACTCTCCCTGAGGAATCATTGCAAAACGACGCTGACGCCAGTATGGATGCTTCAAAAGACCCCTTGGAAGCTGGAGAAATCGAAAACTCCAACGATTCCCTGGATAAGGAGGAAGGTGAGACTGAAGAACCGATGGAGGAAGAAACGGAGGACGCTGCTAAAGAAAAGGATAGTACAGAAGAAAGTGGACAGGATAGGACAAAAAAAGATGCTGAAAGCGGTGAAGAAGGTGGGGAGAAAGATAAGAAAGAAGGCAGTGGTGTAGAAGACGCTGACAATAGCGGGGGACGCGAAAGAATGGAGGAGGGAACGGTAGAACCAACCAAGGAAGCTCCTGAAGAAAAGAAGGTAGTCGGCGATGAACACGAAGAGAAGGAAAGTGGTGGAGAGACGGTGAAGGACGCTTTCGAAGAGAAAAAGGCTGAAGAAGAAGAGAAGATGGAGGACAAAAGCAAGGCTGAATCGGAAGAAACTGGTAGACGAAAAGAGGCGGAGGACTGTCCTGTAGATAAGAAGAGAGAAACCGATCAGGATGAAGATGAAAGAAATAGTGGACATAAGAAAGTATCTGGAGATCACCCGATTGAATCGGTAGCTCAGAAAGAGGCGTCTGGAAAATCTCCCAAAAATTCTCGGGTGGAATCTCAAAACGATGACGCGGATCTCCTGAAACTTCTCGATGGCGAGCTGGCTTTGCTAGGGAACTCTTCCAACCCTCCCCAGGGTGACAACAGTGCTGACCCGTTGGCAAACATAGATGACTCTGGAGAATTGAGTAAAATGGAGCAGTCGTTACTGGATGAGATAGACAATGTGACGTAGTCGGTGGGGTGAGTCTCTGCACGTCAGAAATTTAGCGCATGGAGAAACTGCGTTTAACTTGTTTGACTAATCTCAGTTAAAGGCGAAACACGTGGCAGCAGAATATTTTTATTTCCATAAATGTTATAAAATATAGCATGTCTTTAGGATGGCTTCTGACGTTAATGAAACACGTTATATTTCAGAACAAATATCCAAAAGTCCCCTCAGAAAAGTAATACAGTAGGTATATATCTACAGTCTTAAAGAAGGACATAAACAGCTGAAACTTTAACTGAGATTAGCCAGAAACCAGTTGTCCTAAAAAAAGAATTTTAACATAGGTATCGATCCTGGTTTATGCAAGATAATATAGTAGAACCGAGCCCGCTGATTGGCCCGTACGGCAAAAGCCTGAGTCCACACAATGCTGTTTGTTGACGTTTTTTATGACCCATTTTATTTACAAGGTAAAATCATATTATATTTCAGAACAAATTAGTAACCAACAGTTTCCTCAGGAAGTGGGCCGTTAACAAACAGCAATGGCCAGACACAGGCCTTCCTTGTTACTTTCTCGTTTTTGTTTTCCTATACGCCAGACTTAAGATGAAATGGGTTGACTTATGTTTATTTACGGTCACCTGGACCAAAACGCAGAGCACTTTCTCTCATATTATCATCGAAACTAACCTTCTTATCTCCATAAAAACAGTGTACTTACAGTCAATTCTTTTAAGAACATAAAGTAAGCAAAAATTCATTAAAATGACTTTTGGTTACTTCACAGTGTTTGCACAACCAAACAGACTCCACATTTTGGATCAGTGGGTTTATTGGTGTTTGGTTGTGCCAACACTGTGAAGTAACCAATAGTCATTTAAGGGTGCGTCCCACCATGCCCAGTTAAAATTAAACTGGAGATTTTGTCCGATGTTTACCATGTTAAATTTAACTTTTACTAGAGGTTTTCTCCGAGAAATTCTCCAGTTTAATTTTAACTGGGCATAGTGGGACGCACTCTTAATGAATTTTTGGGTACTTTATGTTCTTAGAAGAATTGGCTAAGTAAGGGTGCGTCCCACCATGCCCAGTTAAAATTAAACTGGAGATTTACCATGTTAAATTTAACTTTTAAAAGTTAAATTTAACATGGTAAATCTCCAGTTTAATTTTAACTGGGCATGGTGGGACGCACCCTAAGTACACCGTTTTTATTGCAATAAGGAGGTTAGTTTCGATGATAATATGAGAAAAAGTGATTCGTTTTGGTTCAAGTGAACGTAAATAACCGTCACTCTTTGGGAAGTCTCCTTGAATTGTACGCATTTGATTTGGGAGGGGGGGAGGAGGTCCTAAGAAGTGAAAATTCTCGTAATTTTCAGACTGGAAAATGCAAAGGTTCCAAGTCCTGCCGAGAGCGGGAACAAACATTTAGCACTTGAAATAATAGACAACCGATTTGGGGTAAAAAATCCCCAGTTTACTAAAACCACCATTACAGCTAATCCTCAGTTAAATTCTGTTTTTACCAATAATTAGAATTTAACTGGAGCTTAACGTTAACCCAGTATGGTGGGACGCAATAATTTTCTTGTTTTCATGGGTCTACAATTTTTAATTTCTCAAATTTGATTTTCTCCTTGTTGACAGCCCCTCCCTTTTCTCTGAGGCTAGGTTGAGTTATTCTGGAAATTTGTTTACCCAAAAGTGTTTACCTAAGTTAAACATGGTTGCCGTGCATTGCTAGGGAAATAAAATTCCAACTGGAATTCTTAGAGCCAGTGTGGCACCCGTGTGTCTTTTGGGTTTAAAAAATTCAGAATAGGTAGTTCAACCCAGCATTTTCTACCTTTCTTCTTAGTTTCTTTGTAAAATAAAACAATAGGTACTTAGTTGTCAAAAAAGCTAAAAACATGATGGATTTGTATCTGTAAATAGCTCTCGGCAACGCCAATGAAAATATGTAGTTGATATGTTCTTATCTTCTTTTTCAACGGTGCATAGTTGTTTTAAAAATATAAGGAGACATTTTTATAGCTTCTGTGAAATTTTTTTATTTTTCTAAAGTAGGTAAGTACAGTAGTCTGTCTCTGTATAACGAGACTGTCAACGGACAGTAGCGTTCATTCTTTATAGAGAGGCTTTCGTTATAGAGAGTGATTTTTTGTACTGAGAATGTTCAAATCCTGACGTGTCAGGAATTTTTTCTTCACTACTTTGGCAGTACTTTCTCGAAAATTTGCCTGAGTCTTGATTTTAGCGAACAAAAAATTCATAACTTGTGTCCTAGGGGTGTTATTGAGTTTATTCTTTTTGCAATGAATTTACCTTAATATTACCTACAACTTTTGTCCGAAAACGTTTTTCGTCCGATGCACCGTTTAGGCAGCGGGTGGGGGGTTGAATTTTCAAAACGTCATAACTCACTTATTTTCAACTCAAGTGACCCCCAGGATAAGGGCAAACCTAAAATCTCTATGTCGAAAGTTTGCACGAAGCAATAGCAGTATTCGCAAGCGAGAAAGGAAAGAGCCGAAAAGCGCGGCAGCTCCAGCGGGCCATCTGGCAGCGCCGCGCCGTTGGCCTTGCCACTTGCCACCCCTAGCTCAGTGAGTGACGCGCCGTCCTCGCGCGCGGTCGTCCGTTCTCCGTCCGTGCTCTTTCGTTCTTTGCTGTGTTATGTGCTCAGTTCTCTTCGAAAGGATTCATTCTTGGGAGTTCTTCATCAATAAGGTATTTTATACCTTCTTTATATATTCTTGGGATAGGGGTATAGTAGTTTTTTTTTCCACATTGGTGGTGTATAGTGGTTTTTTCTGCAGTCCCCTTTTGGTCTTTGTGTTGTTATCGGTAACGTGTGGAAGTCTGTCTGGAGGATATTTCTACCCTTTGCAGAGGGGTGCGGGGCAACCCCAGCAACTAGACCATTTCAAAAAACTATTCTTCGTCCTCAGCAATAATATTTGCAAATGCAAAAAAATTAATATGCACTTGCGAATAGGTACATGGGTACCGTGGCCCAGATTTTGGGAAACACTGATCTAGACGAAGTACCTAAGTACCTACCTACTGTCTGGAACCACTCGGCTAATTAGTTTGTCCATGATGCTTCGTTAGTCTGTCGATTGTCTTTAACCTCTTCCTGAGGCTTCCTCTGCTAGAGATCCTGTAGGGTTCATCATTTAAGCCTTCTCTTGGTGCCCTAAGAGCTGCAGAGCATATGGGGTACCCGAAGGGGACAAGCTATTCTACTTGTGTTTTGTGTTCTGGAGGGTGGTTGAGGCGGCTATCCACTGTGGCCCATCGTTGGCCAGCAAAGATGGGCCAGTACGTACCACTCTGGCCCATAAATGCAGCCTTCACCAGTGCTGCTGCCCACACCATGGGCGATCCTCAGCCAGTCAAAGTCGTCGCCATTATGTAGGCTACTACTGGTCTTATTATATGGCCCACTGTGATCGTCCATTGTGTGGGCAGCAGCACTGGTGAAGGCTGCTTTCGTGGGCCAGAGTGGTACGTAGTAGTCGGGGGGTATCTGAATAAGCGTACCACCTTATACCACATACACGATCAGAGTGGGCCATATAGGACCATGCTGGGCGATATAGTAGCAGCGTCAGCCAGCTGAGCTGCCTACATAATGGCGATGGCTTACACTGGCTGAGGATCCCCTTTAGTGAATCGTTGATCTTTTCTCTCTCTCGCGTCAGGAATTTGTACCTTGTACCTATTTTTAGCCGCTGACCTATGGGTTAGCTTATAGCTCATCTGGCAGCACTACCAAATACCAGCTCCCCAGCCATCGAATAACCAATAGGGATCTACAGTTTTAGGTGGGTGCCGAACCACCACAGCCTCGATATACATTTCACTTGACATGCTGAACATATCAGAGGTGAATGCCGATCAGAAAAACTTTTTGGTAGGATCGGGATCGAACTGGTGTGACCCGGCTCTCACTGCTCCTCAAAAGTCGACCATTTAAGTCCACTCGGCTATCGAGGCTGCGTGACATATGTGTTGTTTCTCCTGTAGGTATAACCTATCCGGAGGTTATACCCTATACTCCTTTATGGGACTACAGTTACGATTTCGAGGGCGGTCCTTTACGATTAAGAGCGACCACATCATCATCATCAATTGGTGCGACCACACAATCCTCTTGTTTACGTTTACTTGGATACGTAGGTACTGGATATTTAAATGTTCCGATGTATAATAGGTACCTATGTACCTACCTATGTCTTTTTAACGGCCACCATACATTCTCGACGAACTCCGCCAAAACCACTGTGCGAAAGTAAATATTCGACAAAACTAACGTTTACAAATTAGTACAACCGGAGACTGGTAATTGCAGTATCGTATTGATTGTGTCTACTCTAAAAGCTAAACATAGTGTGCTATTTGAACGCGAAACGAACGAGTAAAAGTAGGACACTATGTTTAGCTTTTACAGGAGAAAAGTAGAGAAATGATGTTGAAATTACCCACTTCCGTAAGTGAAAGAAAAATTACCAAAATGCAACATGGCTACGGTAAATAGTACAAACATTTATCAAGCTTTTCTACTAAATGTGACGATAAAATCATACATTTTTTAGTCCGAAAATTTTCAAAAAAATATTCCGCATGAGGTAGTGTTGTGTTTTCGCGATCTGTCAAAAAAACATGTGGACTGGTAGTTGACTGTTTAAAATCGCTCCTGTGGGCTTATTACTCCATTTCATGCAAAAATACAACACTACCTCACGACAAAGAGTCTCAGGTTTACATCCCCCTATAAACACCTTCCACTCGCCCTGTAACTTCGGAGTAGGGCTTGAAGTACTTAGTATTGCGAACCAAGTACGTGTAGTCGAAAATAGCGAATGTATATTCAGCCTTCAGGCTATGTCGTAATCTTACGATCAAGTAATTTTTGTCAACAAAAAATTTATCCGAAAGCACCACACAGCCTGTTAAAGTCGGCCCTTAAAAATACATGTTATATTTCAGACGCCCTAAATAGTGAAATTTTCATTTCGGAGGACTTCAGAGAATGTACTTAGGTATAAAAAAACTGTAAAGTACACAACAGATATATTTAAAAACGCAAATCTATTAACACGGCAAAGAAGCTTTATGCAAGATTCCCAAAAAAACGTAACCCGACGCAATATGAAACATAACTGACGTTAAGCGATAAGCGTGGTTAACTATAGTAAAGTTAATCGCGATTACTGCTTATGTCCAGTGTTGGGAACGAATTTAATCGTGTTTTCTATCACCGCAATGGTGCGTTTGCACTAAATTACGGTCTTTAGTTGATTGTATGGCATTGCCATACTGTCATTGCACCCACAGGCACACTTGTGGTGGGTTTAACAACCCTCAGTTATCGTGAACTGAGTTGAACTTGCCCCGAGTGTAGGCCAGTGAAAAGTGATTCAAGGCATTAAACACCTCTGTTTCTTGACGTTTGTTAAAGATACTTTTGTGAGGAAGCTGTCAGAAATAATGCCAGAAACTAATTTAGTGTGATTTGACGAGTCCTGCCAAACTTACCGCTGAACTCTCTATATACTGTCTACGAAGACCTTACGAGAAAAAGTGAATTAACTCTGTAAGATGACCATATAAGAGCCATAATGGATACAGTCCAGAACTATCTTCTTAGCATGTTTATTTTTAGTGTTTTCGGAAGACCCGAAAAATTGTGTCTCTGGAAAAAAAGTGTCTGGTTTCTTAGACGCTACAGAGATATGGACAGCTCCTTCAACACAACAAGAGTCCAACAGCTTCCTCAGAAAAAGTGTCTTTACAAAATAACAAACAAACGATAATCGTACCTTATGCCCCCAGGGGGTCTATTCCCGATCTTTTAACGCCAGTAGAGCACGTAAGCTAACAACAAGTGTTGTGGAAAATAACACTAATTCATTGTACTTTCTTGATGTAAAGTATGGTGACAAGAGAAGGGAATACCCCACTCCATGAGACCAGAGAAGCTTCAACGTTGTAAAGTGAGTAATTTTTTTTTTTTTTTTGGTACAATGATACTGAATAATATGGACTATTTTTGTACGATAAGGCTATGTGATGTACAAGTTCCACTGCAGTAGTAGGTACAGATCAATAAAAAACGCAATGAGTCATTTAAAATGCCTATTTTTCGCTCGTATTTTTTTCGTTTTACACTCATTGTTTATTACTTACTTATATTCCAGATATTTGCAAACAGCAATACATTCCATAGTACAGGAAGTACAAATGCTTGAAAAATATTGGGGATACAGTCAAAAATGAGCTCTCGTTTATGCCCAAATTTACCTCACTAGGGTTCCGCAGTTTCCTGCATACTACCCTAAAACATTCTTCCACAATATCATTGAAAATGCCCAGCACGGAACTGGATAACACTGGTAATTGCACAACCGCCAATGGCCGTGGCTGCTCTAAAAGCTAAACATAGTGTGCTATTCGAACGAAAACCAGAAGAACTGCGAATAAGACACTATGTTTAGCTTTCACTGGAGAACGAATTCCTTCGAAAGATAAAAATGGTGTTGCAATTACCGTGCTAGATACAAGTAAAGCAATCACTGGTTTCGTGTGTCAGTTTCAGTCTATGTTTTAAGTTAAAGCTTAACTATTATAAGCCTGAGTTCACCAGCAGAGGTCAAAACTTAATCAAAGATCAAGTAATAATACCTCAATACACAAGTTTCCACTTTGAGATTAAAATGATATGAACTTTAAGTAATAAATAACTCAACTAATAATTAAAGACTGGCAAGTACTAAAGTAAAAGTAACAGTTTAAAAATGAGTACCTACCTAAATCATGCGAGTATTGAGGCAGAGTTGTAACCTAAAATTGTGATACTTAAGTACGGCAGACGGAAAAAATAGGGTACAATTAATAATATATCATAAGATGATAACGCTTTCGGTAAAGGTCTACTCATCGCACTTCCCGGTGCACCAAGCGGCAGAGTGAGCCGCCGCTAGAGGTGAATCACAGGGGTGTAAGCAGCAGCCGCCCTTCGGGCGGCTGTTCCATATATAAAAAAATATCCTCCAGTCAGTGCGACCCGTAACCAGGTGCACCAAGCGGCAGAGTGAGCCGCCGCTATAGGGGAATCATTGTGGAAAATGAAAAATTCGAACCCCATCCGCCAGTCAACGAGCCAAGAAATCTGTTATTGCCTCATTGGGAACAAGTAAGAAGTACATTCCGAAGTAGTCGCAGTGTCGTGCGACAATCGGAAGCAAGTATCGGCAGAAGTGCGATGAGTAGACCTTATCCACGCTTTCTTTTTTCTTGCGACGGGCTACATGGAAAATCTCCGATATTATTTGTATCACCACTGTTGATAAATAAAAAACGCCACAAGAAACCATGTGGTATTGAGATTCCTTCATAAAATTGAGTACGTTACTACCACTGGAATTATTAAGCTCCCTTGGGTCTTGGGTTGTCAAGAAAATACTGTCGATGGGGACCTACAGTTTTAGGTGGGTTCGAACCACCAAAGCCTCGATATACATTTCTACTTTAGTTTGTTTCTGTTAACGCACGTCCATACGTTCGTCGTGATCATGAACTAACGATATGTCCAGCTTATTTTTAAAAAATTAAAAATAAAATATGCAGAATTAGGTTGTAGGAAATCTGGTATGCCCAAAGACGTTATAGGGGGTTGTACTCATGTACCTAGGGGTAGCTTAGAGTGGACTAATTCATCTGTATTCCAATGAGATCGTTCCTATAGAATTCTTTGCTGATATATAACTTTTAACATCAGAGTTAACGATGAATATACATTCGGTATTTATTTTACATTCGGACTTCAAATTTGTGAGAAAACAATTAGATATTTCAAAATTCTGAAATATAATATGTCTTTTTAACGTCATTACTCATGAGGCTAGGTTGTGATTTTACGATTGAGTGATTTTTGTCACAAAAAAAAAAATGGTCCAAACTTAACCGATCGTGAAATCACAACGTAGCCTCATGAGTAGTGACGTTAAGAAGACATATTATATTTCAGAATATTTAAATATCCAATAGTTTTATCGCAAAGTTTGAAGTCCAAACGTAAAAAAATTGCGAATGTATATTCAGCCGTCAAGGGATTCCACAAGTCAAGAAAATGTCTCACTGGTAAATCTACTTTCTGATGTTAAAACACTATTTCAGAGCAAAAAATTCGACAGTTTCATAATGGAAGTGGTCCTACAAACCCATCTACAAATCATCTAAAAAATTAAAAAATTGTGAAAAACCTATAGATCACTTTCAGGGTCGGTTTCACAGCGCGGCTGGCCGAAGTTTCTCGTGATGTTTTCAGACATGGTGCGAATACTGGTGAGATTAAGGTCAGAGTCAGGCAGAAGGTAGGGAGGAAGCTCATCTTCAGTGCGGTAATTGTCGCACTCGCTGTCATAAAGCGCCGACAACGAGTCTAGTGACAAGATGGCGTCCGAGTCGAATATTCGTGACGAAGCGCGCGATGACATGCTCGTGTTGTCATCGTTGTCCAGCCCCTCGTCCGGGTCGTTTAGTACGGAGTTGAGATCACTCAAGGCCGCTGTTAAACAAAAGAAAACAGGGTTGTGTTTAGTCGAGAGGTTCAGAGGAACAAAGACAGCTGGGTCACACCGGTGTCAAAGTATTTCTAATCAGCATTCACCTCTAATATGTCCAGCATATCAAGTGCAATTTGTATCGAGGCTTTGGTGGTTCGGAACCAACCTAAAACTGTAGGTCCCTGTCCTATATTAATTCGATGGGTGGGAAGCTGGTAGTTAGTAGTGCTGCGGGCTGAACATGATGGATACTTCTAGAAATGGCTGCTGGGATAGGGCTTGGCTTGCCTTGGCTATCGATACTCGATTAATACCACAATTATCGATCGATAATGGTATTCATGGTAATCTCTGTGTTTCTCTATGGCAGTTGGACCGTCGCATAAACCCAGCACGTGGCTCCGGTCACTTTTGCGACACTTCCCAAGATGGCCGTGCATATACCTGCATTATCGAGGACCCCTAGTCTTGGCATATTTGTACCAACGTACCTTCAGCGTCTGTAAGGCCAGCTTCATTGAGCATTGAAATATTCTCGAGAGCGGGGTCGTCAGTAGTATACCCTGTTGACTCTTTGTCGGCCAGGAGAGGTTCTGACGCACCTCCCTCGTCCTCCTCCGACCATTCAGACTGACTTGTCTCCCCGAAGACAGCCCTCTCCTCAAGTAGTCGCTTCACTTCCGCTTCCTGTGTAAAAATTAACGGTTAGAACACACGTGGCACTAGAAACAATTTTTCGAGGAAACTACTGGATATTTTTTCCCGATTATTTTTCATTTTTTCTCTCTACTCGACTATTAAAACCACAGTACAGGAAATACAGGAATCCATTGCCTCTGCCGCTCGGGGCCTCACCCCATGCCCCTCTCTTTACTTAGCCCGACATGGTCTTGGCTAAGTTGAGACCCCCAATAAAAAACCCCATAACTGGGGTTTGAAACATGGTTGAAATAAAAGAATTTGATAAAAATGTGCAAAAAGCTCCTTGTTGTCACCAAGAACCTGGTTAACTGGTTCTGATATATAGTTTTCCCTCTATAGCAGCAACCTCTCTATAACAAACAAATCCTGACTCGTTTTGAAACCCTCTCTATAACGAACTGACCGCCGTTATAGAGAGAGACTGCTGTCATATTACATTGCGGAGCAAAACATATCCAGAAAGAAGTCACTCTAAAAAATTGTGGACTACTATGGAAAGAGGAGAAAGAATAGAAATTCTAAAGCGAGGAGGTTTAAGGAAAAGGTTTCAATCTAGAATGATTGTCTAGTTACCTAAAGGAGTGAAAGGGATGAAGGTTCTCAGCAAAAGTGTACAGGGGGGACTTGACTTACCAAGAGGTTGTCCTATGTTGGCAAATAAACACAACACACGTGTTAAATATCATAAGGGAACACACGGGTTCCCTCCCGACCTCATCAAAGTTTTTCTAATCGGCATTCACCTCTCATAAGTTCAGCATGTCAAGTGAAAGGTGTACCGAGCCTGTTGTGGTTGGGAACCCACCTAAAACTATATCATATTATGCAGTATTTCTTTTTGTATAAAGTCAGCTAACCTGTCGCTGGACTTCGTCAGCAATTCGTTTCTCATCCATCTCGAAAGCTTTGGTCTCAGCAATGTCGGTATCATCATCCAGACGATTATCATCACTGTCCGCAGCGTCGTCCTCCTTTACGCCAGACCGGCTGCTGACGAAAAAAAATCATTGTCCAGCTTACTTTTGGATGGGAGTAACGTCAGTCATATCCAGGGGTGGATAGACTACAGAAACGTGAATTGTCGTTGCTAAACTCTTTTAGATCATTGTGACCCCTTCTTCTTAAGGGTCCGCTATACCTGACGATGCATTTTTTGCCGCCCATAAGATTAACATTGCGAGCGGCGATTCATTTTCAAGGTTTACCCTTCGTTGGAAAGACACAAAATTTTGCCTGCACCTAGCCCTAACAATGTTCTAGGGAGTGTTCGAAGCAGATTTCCCATTTTTTTACTAGTTTTCGAGATACAGCACTTTTCTTGAGGTATGCGATGCTAGCATTTGCAAAACAGTTGCAATAAAAGAAACCAGTGAGAAATTGGGAAATCTGCTTCGAACACTCCCTAGAACATTGTTAGGGCTAGGTACAGGCAAAATTTTGTGTCTTTCCAACCAAGGGTAACCTTGAAAATGAATCGCCGCTCGCAATGTTAATCTAATGGGCGGCAAAAAATGCATCGTCAGGTATAGCGTCCTCTTAAGTCTACTTCTGGTTGTGAACAAAAAAATAATTTTGGAAACCCTGTGTTTTGCGAACAATGGGTAAGGTTACTCTCACCCAAGACAGTATACACCAGAACCAGTGTTTATAGTACAAAGTTATTGTCGAAGGAACCAATTAATGGCCATAGTGCAGTGTAGCCAATGAAAGGCTGGTAGAAACCCGAGCCACCCCGATCTCTTCCGAAGGTGGTGGTGGTAACCACCCGGCGGCCATTGTGGCCATTAATTCGGTCCTTCGACACTACAGAATATTCTAAGTGAGAAATTCATACCCGCAGCATACGTGCAATCATCATCACCTCGAAGGTTTAGAAGAGAGAGAGAGAGACAGCGGAGAGCAGAGAAGGAAAAGACGGAGAGCGATGCCGACCAACACCTTTTAACCCCGGGGCAGGGAAATAAAAAATCACTCACACCAAATCCTCGATTAATTAGCACCATTGATGTGATATTCTGATACAAAAAACGGGATATTATCTTTGGCGGAAAAGTTTAAAATTATGTGTCCGCCAAAAATCAAATCAAGCCTTTAGTATCGGCGTCATGCCTTCCGTAGAGCTCCACCATCAACGTATAAATATCAATGGTCAAGTTAGTCCGGGCGAAATGGAAAACCAAGCCGGAAATGTCAGTGATTACAGGATTAAGTGAAGTCAGAACGAGGTCGGAAAGTAATCGGGTAGCCCAGGTTCGAACCACGGTCGCTACAAATATTTCCCCCACGTTTTACTTCGTCTCGTGGTAGGAATATCAGCCATTTGGCTTATCATGGCATCACATACAATGCGTCCTGGACGGCCGTTCTGGCGAGTTGGCATCCCCGGACGTAAGTGGAGGGATGGCATTTTTTTTACCATTCCAGGAAGTATCGTATGAGGCCAGTTTCAAACAATGCCATCACCCCGCGAACCCTCTCCTGACGGACCAAGTCCTACTTCAATTAAGGGTCCGCTATACCTGACGGTGCATTTTTTGCCGCCCATAAGATTAACATTGCGAGCGGCGATTCATTTTCAAGGTTTACCCTTGGTTGGAAAGACACAAAATTTTGCCTGTACCTAGCCCTAACAATGTTCTAGGGAGTGTTCGAAGCAGATTTCTCAATTTCTCACTGGTTTCTTTTATTGCAACTGTTTTGCAAATGCTAGCATCGCATACCTCAAGAAAAGTGCTGTATCTCGAAAACCGGTAAAAAATGGGAAATCTGCTTCGAACACTACCTAGAACATTGTTAGGGCTAAGTAAAGGCAAAATGTGTCTTTCCAACCAAGGGTAAACCTTGAAAATGAATCGCCGCTCGCAATGTTAATCTTATGGGCGGCAAAAAATGCACCGTCAGGTATAGTGGACCCTTAACCTAAAAAAACGTGAAGTCAAACCAAATTCAAAATATTAGTTTGTGTTAGTAAAAGATAACTACGCCCCGGAGCCAGGTTGAGTTTCCCGTAGCTTTACCTCTCGGCGGAAGGGCAAGGGATGGCGGGAGTAGGGCCCAAACAAATCTCCTTCACACTGATCGGCGACTGGACCCCATCACTCTCCTCAGAGTCGTGTCCGTCGAGGCACAGCGCTTTCGGCTTAGGCGGCACCAACGGTTTTCCAAGCCAACCGACCTTCCTCCGCCTCTCACAGCTCCCAAAATTCTTCAGCACCTCCAGCTGTTCCTCATGGATCCCCACGGGTCTCTGCTTACGAAACGAACTTTCCCTGCTTACGGGTTTCGGTTTCGGGCTGAGTTTTTCTTTGGCCCGATCCAAACTATCAACTTTTCGTTTTTTCTCGAGACTCTCCGCCTTCTTCTTCTGGTCGAGACTGTTGGTCTTACTCTCCGCTTGTATCTCTCTCTTCTTCTCTAAACTGCTTCGGAGGATGTCTTTGAGGGACACGGGGGCATTCCCTACGCACCTGCCCAGCACCAGCGGAGTCAGATCTCGCGGGCCGCTCAGAAGATTTTCCTGGCCCAGCTCGGACAGCACGTCGTTCACGCTCTTCAGTTCATCTAAGGATATGACTTCTTTTTTGCAGTCCTTCTCTCGGAGGTTCTTGAGCAGATTCTGGTCAGCCTTTTAATTTTAACAGAAATTTAGTTAATTGTTTTATGAAGGGGTGGAAACACATTTCCCAAGGAAATTTTTTTTTTTCTGAAATAAAAATATATATTTCCAACTTAAAGAAGTTTCTGACTTGTAAAGATATATTTTACTTCAGAACAGATAATCCAACAGAGACAAATTCCATTTTGGTGCCACGTTCTGTTGTTCTCCGGGAAGGTGATAAATAAAAATGTAAACAAACTGGGCAAATAGGCACGTTGAAGCTGGATTGGACTAATCTACACTTACAACTTTGTAGTGCACGAAACATGGATAACTTGCTTTAAAAGTTGTCCCTAAGCATTGTGAGAACGGGGGAACGGAACTGGATAGCACTAATAATTGCCCGACCGCTAATGACTGTGGCTGCTCTAAAAGCTAAACATAGTGTACTATTCAAACGAGGGAACAGATGACGGCGAGTAGGACACAATGCTTAGCTTTCACTGAAGAACGAATTCATTCGAAAGATGGTGGTGCAATTACTGTACTAAATACAGTATGCCATAAACGGGGGTATAGAAACTCGGGACCATGAGCTGCGGAACACTGCTCGAGAATCTATTGCCTCCAGCGCAAACATCCTTTTCCACTGACCCGAAACAAACCTGAACGGGACTGTAGAGCAAAGTGGTGAAAACTTCCCTTGTACCTACAGGTATACAATTCCGTAATTTGCATACCTTGTGTCTCGCCTCGGCCAGGTCGCCCTTGTCCGTCTGACTAGAGTTGTCCTTCTTGGAGGACTTCCCGCTGGAGGCAGAGCGGGAGCGGGACTCCTCCTGCTCGAAGCTCGGCGACCTGTCCTTGTCTTCATCGGACGATGGCCTCTCCTTGACAGGCTTCCGCCGTGTCCGACCCGCTGTCCCATTCGAACTCGCTTTCGAGTTCGACCGCTGTGGACCAAGTCAACGGCAATGAAGCAAGGGGATCTAGTCCCAACTTGTGAGATTTTTTTTTTCGTGTGATTATTGCCCGGCACTAGTCCTATCTACCTGTGATGGGTACCTGCCTCCTGCCTTTCACTAGCTGGGGCGTCATTCTGGCCAAACCATCACCTTTTTCTATCCCGATTGGCCCAGACCCTTCTGAGGCTGTCGAGTTTGTCCTTTGTCTTTTTTTCTTGATACTAATGTGTTCTGAAGTATAATATGTCTTTTTAACGTCGGAAATTAACTAGCTACGTTGTAATTTTACGATCGGAATGAGTTTTGTCCCATAAAAACTTGTCCAATATTACTCGATAGCCAATTAGTTTCCGACGTTAGCTTTAGGCTCAGGGTTATGGGGGACAAGCCCAGGAACTAGACCGTTTCAAGAACTATCCATTGTGCTCATGGCAGCACTACCAGATACCAGCTCCCCAGCCATCGTGTAAACGATGGGGACCTACAGTTTTAGCTGGGTTCCGAACCACCACAGCCTCGATATACATTTCACTTGACATGCTGAACATATCAGAGGTGAATGCCGAGCAGAAAAACTTTGGTAGAATCGGGATCGAACCGGTGTGACCCGGCTGTCTCTGTTCCTCAAAAGTCGACCATTTAGTCCACTTGGCTATCGAGGCTGTTTTAGTTTCCGACGTTAAAAGATATATTATATTTCAGAACCTAAAATGCAATAGTCTCCTCAAAAATGAACAGAAAGATTGTTCTGCTGCGTATTTCACGACTGTGTGGAGCGTCTTGACATTACCTTTGGCTTAGTCCTGGTAAGGTACTCGAAGCTGGCACAGCTCTCCCCGCGGTCCCCGCATTCCGTGCTAGCTGCGGCCGAGTCGAGTGTGCTCGTGGCACCAGCTGCCAGCGCAAGCAACGTGGCAGGAGGCAAAGGCTCCGCCATCTTGTTTCCGTTACTCGTGTTGTGAGCTCGCCGCCCGTTACTCGATGAGTTATTGATTCTCCTGTTTGAAAAAAAAAATTGGAAATTTAGGGACGCGATACCGTACTACTATGTAGCGTAATACCTTGTGGCTCACTAGTGGCTGTCTTGAGCCTATGGCCGTATGCTTAAGCAGATTAAGCACCCGTACGTAGTAATGAAGAACTTACTTAAGAGGGGATGAAGTATGTTGGCGCGAGGCAGCGGGGAAGGCTTGGGGAGGGATGTAGTCTTGCGACGCCCGCGGAGAACCTTCTGGCGACGAACATGGGTTCACCTTAACAAAATACCGTCCATAAGGTATATACAGTAATGAGGCTGTCGCATGGTATCAAATTTGGATAATCTGTGTAGCCGCAATAAAGGACTTCCAAGCGGTGTTGCAGGAACTTAAATTTGTTCCCAATGTCTTCCCCCTACGTAGATATAGCGGGTTGAAAATTCTGATTTCCGGTTTCAGAGCTGACACAGTAGAGTAGCTGTGTCCTTGTCGGACATTCATAAATCGGTTCCTACAGTTAGCTTACAGTGAGACAGTTAGCAGAAGATGTGGAGCTTAGCAAAAGTAGCTAAAGCTCCTATACCAACCTAAATTCCGGCCAATCCGGAAAATCTTGACAAGCGGAGCCTAGACCCTGGGTCCCCTTGCTTCATATACCTCAGTGCCTACCCAATACAAATGAAGGTTTACCTGTATCCCGGAGGGGTGTACCCAGTCCTTGGCGTTGTCGCGCGGAGGACTGTGTGAAGCGTCGGTGGTTCTGCTAAAGCTTTCATCACTGGAGCTGAGGGAGGGTGACCGATTGACACTGGAGATCTCATCAGCAGAAGAGTGGATTCTCTGGTGAGCGGGCGAGGAAAACAGGGACGCACCAGGGAGACTCTCGTCTGAGTAATGCCGCTGAAGACGTTTCCCGTCGAGACGACTGCGAGAGTACCTACAGACGATAAATTGTTAGTGTCATCAGTAGTGAGATGAAAGGAGATCTCATCGGTCAAAGAATGGACTACTGGTGAGCAGGGGAAGAGAATTATTTGAGGGCATACGACAAAACAGCCAGTTAAAAAGACCTCAAAAATAGAATGTATGAACAGCCGTTCGTGTTCCATGTGAAAGAGAGCAAGGATATAGTTCAGAATAATTACCTGTGCTCCCTAAGGGGCAAGGCAGGCAGAGGCGGCTGTGAGGAGAGGGGCAGAGGCGGCACGCGCATCTTGGCGGGGGGGCCTGGGGGGCGAGGTAGCGGCCTTAGGTAAGGTTCACAGCCTTTCTGCAGGAGCTGATTCACCTGCGTCTGCCGGACATAGCCTCCGTGGTGATTGCTGTCACCTCCGTTCCGCGCAAACGGTGCCGCGTACCTAAGCAAGGGACAAATCATCTTAGTTAAGCAGGAAATGCATATTTTTCTTTTATTGAATTATCTTCTACATCCAGCTCCAAAAACAGACCAGTATGCCCACCGGTAAAGGCAGGACACCACCGATTCTCGATATTTACCATTATCAAAGATGTTATCGCAACAATTAACCATGGATGGTTATTGAGACCCACTATAGACATCCATGCTCCCAACAAAAAACCTGTGCTACCGGGATTCGAACCCGGGACCCTCCGATTACAAGTCCTGTGTTTGATCACAAGACCACGGAGGGCCGCTAGCAGGGAATATACATTTGTCATTTGTTTCCGTTTGTTAGCAAAGGTGTATTTGTCAAACTTCTTGAACTAGGGTTGCACTGGGGGTTTTTTTTAAATATATACATATATATTTTTTTTTTTTTGAGTTCGCAGATACGTACCTGTTGACCGGGGGCGGGATCCGCTGAGCTTTATGAGGCGGCAGAGGCGGCGGCGGCAAATCAATGTCCACAAGTTGTGAGCTCTTTCCGGAGCCGTTGATGGGACTGCTGCTGTAGTGCGCGCCACCAGTCACTCCCCCGTTAGTACTGTACAACCCGCCACTGTTGCCACTACTATAGTTTGCACCATTACTACTAAAGTGTCCATTATTACTACTAAAATGACTACCGTTGTTGACACTACTACCATTATAATGACTTGCACCATTACTAAAATTGCCACCGTTTCCATTTTTCGAAAATTCCCCTCCGTAGCCGTTGAAATGTTCCAGTTTTCCACCCCTCTCGTGTGTTTTGTTGGCTACGCCGTTGTTGAAATTGTAGCTGGTGGGGAGGATTTTGGCGACTGCGGAGGAGAGGGGGAGGAGGGGTTCGCACTCACCCCCACGGCGGGGGTGGGGAGGGTCCCTGGGGTGGGGCACCACTCGCGGGGTGGGCCGGGGGGGTTCCGTAGGGGCGGGACGAGGAGGTGGTCGCCCTCCGTGTAGCAGCGCTAGGGGTGTCGCTACACCTCCGTACATGTTGCCCAAGTTGCCTGTGAAACAAAGAAAGCATTTGTACTTTCGTATGTAGATCTTTAGAGGGGGCCCTGACACCGGTTCGATCTCGACCCTATTGGAGTTTTTGCGATCGGCTTTCACCTCCGAAATGTTCAGGGGAGCTGGTATTTGGTAGTGCTGCCAGCTGAGCACAATGGATATTCTTGAAGTGGTCTACTGGCTGGGTTTGCTCCACCCATTCCTCTCAAAAGCTGGCCACATGATGCGTCCAGGCATGGGGGGGCTGGAATGGCAACTCCAGGGATGCCGACTCACTAGAACGGTCATCCAGAACGCATGGTGACCAGCATTACAAAAGGACCACTTACCTCCCATGTGGTTGTTGATAGCCCTGAGATGAGTCAGCTCCTCCACACGGATAGTGCCAGGCTGTTTCCGGTCAGTGAGGAAGTATGTCGTCATATCACCCTTCCCTTTGACCTTGACTTTCCCACGGCACTGGAACTCGTAGGGGTAGTTCCGCAGCACGTGAAACACTTCCTCCGTTACCTGCCACCAATCAGAACGCACCATTAGTCCGGAGTAAAGTAAATCTTCATATAAACTGCATGGAGAGTACCTAAGCACGTACCTGAGTATGGTTGGGCAGCCCAGTAGAGTCCATTCTGCTGGCGACATTAACGGTGTTCCCCCAAATGTCGTACTGAGGCTTCCTGAACAAAGTAAGAGAATAAATAAATATTTTGACAACTAAAATGCACTTCAAATTTGATGCTTGAATCTTTCAAGGAGGCCTGAAAAATAAACAAAAGTCATGAGGTGCTGGGATGTAACTCAGGGATGGCAATTCAGGGATGGCAATTCAGGGATGGCAATTTAGGGATGTCAACTCAGGGATGGCGGGTACCCACACAAAAACTGCCATCCCTCCCCACTAACCATACGTCCGGGGATGCCAAAACGGCCGTGCAGGACACCAGCATAAAGCGTCGTGGCACAAGTTACCTGGCGCCGATGACTCCTGCCACGACGGGCCCGATATTGATTCCAACGCGAAGCATGAAGTGATTGTAGCTGTTTTCGTTGATAATAACCAGTTTTTCCCGCATGGCGAACACAAACTCGACCAGGGTTGCCAACAGCCGCGCCGCATCCGCCTCATCATCCGTTATCCGGGACTCCGGCATCAGACCAACGGCGGCCATGTACGTCGAACCCACCGTCTTGATTTTGTCTACTGCTTTAAATCGCTCCTCTCCAAGTAACTGTAATAGACAGAAGAGTTATCAGAAGGAATGATAGCATTTTTATTATTGTTTATTTAGTGGAAAAAAAAACGTGGCACCAGATTGATTTTTTTTTCCATTTTTTTTTTTGGGAAATGAATTGTACTGAAATATACTATGTTTCTTCGACGTCAGAAACTAGTTCCTAAAGTGCCTCCTAAAAGTTCACTATAGTGGTATCCTCCGGATAGGAACAGTTGGTGCCTTTCACTATCCTGCCGATAACGCCCTCATCATAACGTTAGCTTGTGTGCCTCTCAGTGGCCGAGTGGTCAAGGGGTCCGCTTTGTGTCTTGAGAGGTCCGGGTTCGAATCCCGGCGGAACGGAAAAATTTTCCGCTTCCGACAGGGATGTATTGGCTTCGGCCCACTACTAAACTGGCTTCGGCCACTTCATCTTCGGCTTCGGCCAAAAACATCAAATAAACCAACTCATCGGCGCATATGTTCTCTGAACGTCTCGCGTTAAAAAAAAAAAATAAATAAAATAACGTTAGCTAGTGGACTGTTAACGACATGATAAATTTACTAACTTAATGCGCCTGGTTAGTGCAAAAATCAAACTACTGCAGTCTCTCTATAACGACTGGCAAGGAACCATCTAATTTTTCTCGCTATAGAGAGGGGGATTCTGCCTCCATAGCTGCCTATCAAGCTTTTTCACGACATTAGGGAGTACGGTTTGTCAAGAGACCGTAGCGATCGTTCGTTATAGAGAGTGACCACTGTATTTACCTCATCAAAGTCAGCGATTATTTCATTGAGAAGCCGAAGACACTCGACGCCCTGGTTGTTGCCGTCCAGCTCGACGTAGAACTCATGGTAGTTGGTGATGCTGGCGAAGACCACGCCCACCCGGGAGTAGGACTGATGGTAGAGCTCCTGTGACAGCGTGTTCTATATACGATGATCAGGGCAAACAAAGAACAAACCAAGCGCATGAGACAAGCAAAGCAGCACAAAAACAAACACGCTCTAAAAGCAATGGTTCCCAGAATGAGACTGGTAACTGCAATACTGCCTGCTCTAAAAGCTAAACATAGTGTGCTATTCGAACGCGAAACAAGAGACTGACAGTAGGACACTATGTTTAGCTTTCATGGGAGACAAAATACTATCGAACGAGAGAAATGGTGTTGCAATTACGGGTCTCTATCGAGAATCGATAGTTTAGTCGGTGGTGGTCCGCGGATTATTAAATGTTCTCAAATTTAATATGCCTCTTAAGGTGGACTACACGTATTTGGTTCGCAATGCTACGTACTTCAAGCCCTACTCCGAAGTTACAGGGCGAGTGAAAAGTGTTTATAGGGGGATGTCAACCTGAGACTCTTTGTCGTGAGGTAGTGTTGTATTTTTGCATGAAATGGAGTTATAAGCCCACAGGAGCGGTTTTAAACAGTCAACTACCAGTCCACATGTTTTTTTGACAGATCGCGAAAACACAACACTACCTCACGCGAAATATTTTTTTGTAACGTGTCGGACTAAAACAGTATTATTTTAAGGTCACATTTAGTAGAAAAGCTTGATAAATATTTGTAATATTTACCGCCGCCATGTTACATGTTGACAATTTTTATTTCACTTACGGAAGTGGGTAATTTCAACACCATTTCATTACTTTTTCTCCTGTAAAAGCTAAACATAGTGTCCTACTTTCACTCGTTCGTTTCGCGTTCGAATAGCACACTATGTTTAGCTTTTAGAGTAAACACAACCAAAATGATATTGCAATTACCCGTCTCCGGCAGCACTAATATGTAAACATTAGTTTTGTCGAATATTTACTATCGCACAGTGGTTTTGGTGGAGTTCGTCGAGAATGTATGGTGGCCCTTAACGTCAGAAATTGGCTGGCTATATTATGATTTTATGATAAAATATGTCCAAAATGAAAATATAAAAAAAGATATACAATAATTAAATATCCAATTAAATCCATCAGTACCCTAAAAGAAGTAATACAGTCCACGTGTATTTTAAATGAAAAGCGCGGTAACTCACACTATGGCTTGATCAGCTTCCGAATGGCAGCACTATTCTATGCAGCAACCCACAAGGACAGTAAAAAACCCCAAAAGACTTACACAGAGGGTTATGATGATAATGGCCAGCCGATCTAAAACCCCGAGGGGCTCGACACTCAAATTGCATCAATGGAAAACCTTTGAATTTTCCTTTGAGTCTCAAGTCCGTCACTAAACGCCCATGACTTCACCCCTGGTAATTGCACGACCGCCAATGTGGCTGCTCTAAAAGCTAAACATAGTGTGCTATTCGAACTAGGAAACCAAAAACTGTGAACAGGACGCTATGTTTAGCTTTCACTGGAGAACGAATTCCTTCGAAAGATAGGAATGGTGGTGCAATTACCGTACTAAATAAACAAAAAGCTGACCTCATCTAGTAATCAACAAAACAGCTAGGACTAGTAGAAGAAGGGTGGGGGACAAGATTCACGAATCGCGCTCAGCTGGCAGCACTACCAAATACCAGCTCCCCACCAATCGTGTTAATACACGAAGGGGACCTACAGTTTTAGGTGGGTTCCGAACCACCACAGCGTCGATATACATTTCCCCTGACATGCTGAACATATCAGAGGTGAATGCTGAAGAGAAATTTTTTTATAGGATCGGGATCGAACTCTCAGTGCCCCCCGATACAACTACCTAGACCACTTCGCTATCGAGGCTGTTCAGCTAGAGCTAAGTTTGAGATGTAAATGAAGAATGACCACACAATCGTGTTTGTTTACGTTTTCTATGCACACTTTATGAGGCAACTATTGGATATTTAAATGTTCTGAAATATAATATGTCTTTTTAACGTCATAAATTATGAGGCTATGTTGTGATTTCACGATCGGTTAATTTTGGACAATTTTTTTGTTGACAAAAATCACTCGATCGTAAAATCACAACGTAGTCTTATGACGTTAAAAAGACATATTTCAGAATATTTAAATATCCAATAGTTTCCTCATAAAGTGTGCAAAAAAAAAGAAATTGTGTGGTCACGATTAAACGATATCATACCATATTGGAGCGGAACTGATTATCCAGGAAGTGAGTGGCGACATGAGCCGGAAGTAGATTGAAGAGTATCCGCTTGTTGCTGTGCTGCAATGAATCCATTTCCCTTTTCTCTTCCGTTGCCTGGATTTGCCATAGGAAATCCAGTCGGGCCGTCCACTCCACTTGCCTCCCATGGATAATAACGGCCACAACGAAAACGACCACTTGCACCAGGCTCACTATTCCGATAGGCACACTCGATCTGTAGGAGAAAATACTTTCATTAGTCTTGTTTGTTTACGTTTCTTTCTGCATATTTTATGAGGATACTATTGGATATTTAAATGTTCTGAAATATAGTATGTCTTTTTAAAGGTCGAAATTAAGGATCCGCTATACCTGTCGGTGCATTTTTTGCCGCCCATAAGATTAACATTGCGAGCGGCGATTCATTTTCAAGGTTTACCCTTGGTTGGAAAGACACAAAATTTTGCCTGTACCTAGCCCTATCAATGTTCTAGGGAGTGTTCGAAGCAGATTTCCCATTTTTTTACTGGTTTTCTTGAGGTATGCGATGCTAGCATTTGCAAAACAGTTGCAATAAAAGAAACCAGTGAGAAATTGGGAAATCTGCTTCGAACACTCCCTAGAACATTGTTAGGGCAAGGTACAGGCAAAATTTTGTGTCTTTCCAACCAAGGGTAAACCTTGAAAATGAATCGCCGCTCGCAATGTTAATCTTATGGGCGGCAAAAAATGCATCGTCAGGTATAGCGTCCTCTTAAATATCCAATAGTCTACTACAGTGTCCTCTAAAGTTCATTATACCGTTATCCTCCCGAAAAGTAATTCTGGTGCTTTCACCATCCTGTCGATAGCGCCCTTATTATAACATGTGAACTTTGAACGGCAAGATTAAGTATTCGGCTACTTTCCCATAAAGACTTTACCTCGCTATAGAGAGGTTAACCTTATAGAGAGTAACGACTTCTCACCCCACTCGCTGATCATAGCAATGGAAGATCTCCCTATGGCTGAGCACAATGAGCAGGATATAGACGGTTGCCATGACGACGAGTAAACAAGTCTTGATGAGTATGGGTAGGCGAAGGAATAAGGCCACTGCTAGGAAGGCCAAAGCAGCCGACAGGACGATGTACTGTGGGATAGGGCACGCCCGATGATCCGTGTACGAGCTCACGTCCAGAGTCACGTTATTTGTAGCGACGTTACACATACTGTCCCACACGCACGTGAACTGAAACATAACCTTACCGCTGTGAGAGAATTGTTGGATATGTAAATGTTCTGAAATATAATATGTCTTTTTAACGTCATAAATTATGAGGCGATGTTGTAATTTCACGATCGGTTAATTTTAGACAATTTTTGTTGACAAAAATCACTCGATCATAAAATCACAATCTAGCCTCATAATGCGTCAGAACATTTAAATATCCAATTCCTCATAAAGTGTGCATAAAAAACGTAAACAAAAACGGTTGTGTGGTCGCTTTTTAAAACATTTTGTGGCCAAAAATTACTTGATCGTAAAATCACAACATATCTGACGTTACATACTATATTTCAGAACAATACAATAGTTTAAAATAGTTCTAGTTGCTTTGAGAAAGGTAACTAGAACAAAATAGGGGCGGATTAGCGCAGCGGTAGGATGCTGAGCTATTAAGCAAGATGGTCCAGGATCTAACCTCGACATGGCGAGATATTTTTACATGTGAATCTTGCTCTACACTGGGCCTATCCGGACGGCTACCGGCCTTCACCGCCTGGGAAAAACGCGACTACCAGGCATGATTTTTTATGGGTAATTGCAACACCATTTCTCTACTTTTTCTCCTGTAAAAGCTAAACATAGTGTCCTACTGTCACTCGTTCGAATAGCACACTATGTTTAGCTTTTAGAGTAGACACAACCAATACGATATTGCAATTACCAGTCTCCGGTAGTACTAAAATGTAAACATTAGTTTTGTCGAATATTTACTTTCGCACAGTGGTTTTGGTAGAGTTCGTCGGGAATGAATAGTGGCCCTTATCGGGCAATACTCACCACATTAACTTGAGATACCGCGTACAGAAGAACTATAGTGAAAACAGTGATTGCGAGCCGGAGGAGAAAACTATCGGAGATGTCCCACAGGATCCACTTCAGTCTTACAGCGAGGAGAAGCATCAGCACCACCGAGACCCACACAAATGCCGTCAGGAACAGAAGGAGTAGAATGATGGTGCGAGGAAGAATGACAGCCTGCAGACCTCCCGTCAGCAGCAGAAGGAGTAACGCACCTGCGAGGGAGCTGCTGAACCCGAGGTCTATGTCCTCATGGTACTGAAACATAAAGCCCTTGAATTTGGAGACACAATGCTGTCCATCTTCTCAGGGTACTGCTAGGTATTTATACGTTCTGAAATATAATATTCCTCTGAACGTAAGAAATTAACTGGCGATGTTCGAGGTAAGGTGGAGGGGACCAATTCAACAACTAGACCATTTCAAGAATTATCCATCGTGCTCAGCTAGCAGCACTACCAAATACCAGCTCCCCACCCATCGTCTAAGTACACGATGGGGACCTACAATTTTAAGTGCCTCAATGTACATTTCACTCGACAAGCGGAACATATCAGAGGTGAATGTCAATCAGAAAAACTTTTGACCGGATCGGGATCGAACCGGTGTGACCCGGCCCACAAAAAACAACTACCTAGACCATTCGGCTATCAAAGCTGTTTCCTGGAGGTGCGCAATCTTCCCTATATTAGTTACCTGGTGTTCCTTCTCCTTGTCTTTGAAGCAGAGGGTGATAAGCGAGACATGTGTCGATTTCTCTCTGTCTACAGACCGAGCTTCGATGGCCTGGGCGAGGTATTTGTTTACACGGTTGGTCGGTTGATGGTAAACGCTCGAGTGTCGCTTTTTAAACGGACGTTTAAACTTATCCGTTACCTTCGTTTGCTGAAACAAAAAAATTGTTATAAAAGAAACTCAAAGAAAAAAATGATGAGCCTGTATTTATCACTGTGGCCCACGAAAGCAGCCTTGACCAGTGCTGCTGCCACACAATGGACTCTACCGCCCTACCCCATACACAGTGGGCCATATAGGACCATGCTGGGCGATATAGTAGCGGCGTCAGCCAGCTGGGCTGCCGACATTGCTGCCACTGCGAAAGTACCTGTCTTATCTCAACGTACCTTCCCTGTGATTTCCCTGAGATCCATCGGGTCTTGACCAGAGCCTGACTGCTCGGCGTGCAGAGCTCGCTGTAGGTCTAAAACCTGAAAACAAAATGGCCGTGAAGTCCGCAGGAAACAGACAATCGAACATCAACCAGAACACTAGAAAACGCACAGTTATAGCAAATTAAGAGATTACTTACAAGCGAAACATAAGAAAAAATGTCTAGCGGACGTTGACAAACACAATGCCACTTTCTCTATAGCAAACTTTCCTTATAGCGAACGAGTGAGTAGAAAGTTAATCCAGAGGGACAGGCAGGGGCTATGTAATAATAACACACGTACTTACACAGGACAAATACATAACCTTTACATTACATACGACAGAAGAACATAGGACCAACTCAAAGAGGCTTACCGCGTCCTAGAAACAAATCAAGACAACATAAGACTCGTAGGCGAAGCATCCCGTCCACCAAACCGCCGGGCTGACTATCCTATGAAATGCTATTGAAAACGGCGGCTCGGCGCGGCTAAATGGACAGAGTCCCTAACAGGGAAAGTACAAAGAAAAAACTCCCTAGAAAGGCGAGAGTTCAGTGGGATACAGAGTTCCCTTCGTCACCTCTGGTGTGAGATTTCTCCCATGACGCTGGGCAACATTCCCCAGAACAAAAATCTCGACCAGCCGGGACTCGAACCTGTCCCTCTTCCTCTATATCACTTATCAATAACTTACTCTTTTCGCAGCAGTGCCTTTGATGTCCGGAGCACTCATGTTGCTGAACGGGACCTCCATAGAGTATTTAATGGAGTGCAGGAGCTGGACTACGACGTTGGAGACGTTTTTAAAGCTGAGTTTGCGTCGTTGAGCGGCTCCCAACGCAGATCTAACCTGCAGAGTGTTGAACAGCAGTGGCTAGAGTTCCAGCCACCGACAATCGTCAAATATGTCTAGGTAAAACAACTAAAGCTTTTTTCCAAAATAATAATATTTTATCGAGTTGTTAGAAATGAAATTTAATTCTGAACTCAAGGATACTTTCAAACACAAAGAAACAAAAATTATTTCTATAGACGGAATACATTTGCTGTCTCTTTATATTTCTCCGACTATTTTTTGAGAACACTGTAGCAGCGTAGCATATTTAAATGTTCTGAAATATAATATGCCTTTTTAACGTCAGAAATTAACTGGCTCTCTTGTGATTACGGTATAAAGACATATTATATTTCAGAACATTTAAATATCCAACAGTGGCCTCCAAGAATGGTCAGAAAAAAAAAATAAACAAATGTATCTACGCAGTAGGGTTTGTTTACGTTTTTTTCTGCATATTTTATGAGGATACTATTGGGTATTTAAATGTTCTGAAATATTATGTCTTTTTACGGCAGAAATCAACAGGCTGTGTGGTGCTTCTACGATCGATTAATTTTGGACAAATTTTTGGTTGACAAAAATCACTCGATCGTAAAAAGATATATTATATTTCAGAACAATTAAATATCCTCATAAAATGTGCAGAAGAACGTTAACAAATAGCGCATGTTCGGTGTTAACTGGGCCCCAAGTTTCTCTGTAAACGGTACCTTTCGGCGCCTGGAGGGTGGTATGATGAAGTACGTAGTGACGTTGTTATCCATCAGGTACTGATTTCTCGTGTTCCCATGGCCAGGCTCCACCTCATATTCTCCTCCCAGGGAGTCAAGCGTGGCTTGCGTGATGTGAACTCGACTGAAAACCAATAAACCTTTTAGTATTTTGTATTTAATTAAAATCAGAAAAACCGGTGAGACTCGGCTCTCCAACCCGAGTAGTCTTTACAGGAACGCTGACAGCAAGGCCACAACGGTAACCCACCTAAAACTGTAGGTCCCAGTCGTGTACTATCTCGACGGCAGGGGAGCTTGTATTTTTTTAGTGCTGCCAGCTGAGCACGATGGATAATTCTTGAAATGGTCTAGTAGCTGGGCTTGTCGTGTACGGTTCTAAATCGGACTGGTCATTTCATGGCCAGTCTACTCCAAAAGCTAAACATAGTGTGCTACTTGAACAAAGACTGCGAATAGGACACCATGTTTAGCTTTCACTGGAAAACGAATACCATGGCTTTCCTACCAATGATGGTGCAATTACCGTACTAAATACAGTATGTCATAGCTCTATGGTTTTAGTTACCCTGGTTCGCCGCCAGCCTCCATGTTGTTGGCGAGGGTGACGTCGTTTGACCAGACGTCGTATTGCCATTTGCGGAGACCAAGCACTCCACACAGCACGCGGCCTGAATGGATCCCCACCCGCATATTCAGCTGCACGTCAGTCGCTTCCACCACAGATCTACAAAACAAGGAAAAATCTATATTGCAGGGTGGCCAGTCTTAAGAGCCAATACACAGCCGAGAAACTGGTGGCAGTAGAATGATTTTTCTTCCCATTTTTTGAGGTAACTATTGGCTATTTAAAAGGTTTTGAAGTTTCTGAAGTATAATAAGTATTTTTAACGTCAGAAATTAACTGGCTACGTTGTGATTTATTAATAACTCAACTATGAAACCACAACTTAGCCAGTTAAGGGTCCGCTATACCTGACGGTGCATTTTTTGCCGCCCATAAGATTAACATTGCGAGCGGCAATTCATTTTCAAGGTTTACCCTTGGTTGGAAAGACACAAACTTTTGCCTGTACCTAGCCCTAACAATGTTCTAGGGAGTGTTTGAAGCAGATTTCCCAATTTCTCACTGGTTTTCGAGATACAGCACTTTTCTTGAGGTATGCGATGCTAGCATTTGCAAAACAGTTGCAATAAAAGAAACCAGTGAGAAATTGGGAACTCTGCTTCGAACACTCCCTAGAACATTGTTAGGGCTAGGTACAGGCAAAAGTTTGTGTCTTTCCTACCAAGGGTAAACCTTGAAAATGAATCGCCGCTCGCAATGTTAATCTTATGGGCGGCAAAAAAATGCATCGTCAGGTATAGCGTCCTCTTAACTTGTGACGTTAAGAAGACAAATTATATTTTGGAATTGCATCCGACAGTCGAGTATTCCTCCACTCGATAAACGCCGGTGCTGGGTTGACCTAGAACTGGCCCAAATTCACTAGAAAAAAAATCTCAACGATCCTGGACTCGAACTTGAGACCTCTTACTTCATAGCCTAGGCCTAGATACATACGCGATAGCGTCGATCATATCGAGCCCCATCTCCACAGCACAGTGGGCGTGATCCGAGCGCGGCTCCGGCAGCCCCGACACACAGTAGTAACAGTCCCCCAGGATCTTGATCCGAAGGCAGTGGTTATCATGAGCCAGCTGGTCAAACCTCCCGAAGAGCTCGTTAAGCAGGCGTACCAACTCCTGGGCGGTGCACTGCGACGCCAGCACGGTGAATCCCACTATGTCCGCAAACAGTATGCTGAAACGAGGGAATTACTTAAGAGGACGCTATACCTGACGATGCATTTTTTGCCGACCATAAGATTAACATTGCGAGCGGCGATTCATTTTCAAGGTTAACCCTTGGTTGGAAAGACACAAAACTTTGCCTGTACCTAGCCCTAACAATGTTCTAGGGAGCGTTTGAAGCAGATTTCCCAATTTCTCACTGGTTTCTTTTATTGCAACTGTTTTGCAAATGCTAGCATCGCATACCTCAAGAAAAGTGCTGTATCTCGAAAACCAGTAAAAAAAAAATGGGAAATCTGCTTCAAACACTCCCTAGAACATTGTTAGGGCTAGTACAGGCAAAATTTGGTGTCTTTTCAACCAAGGGTAAACCTTGAAAATGAATCGCCGCTCGCAATGTTAATGTTATGGGCGGCAAAAAATGCATCGTCAGGTTAAGCGAACCCTTAATCCAGATGTAAGTATGGTGGCTTTCACAATTTCCTTACAAAGGAGCCACAAACTTTATTTCACCGTTAAAAGTCCACTAGCTAACGTTATGATATTGGCGCTATCGGTAGGACGGGGAAAGTTACCAACTTTTCTTTTTGGGAGGATCACGCTATAGTGAACTTTTAGGAGGCACTATAGTCCACTTTAGAAGTCCACCCTTACTCGATTTTCATCATTATATACCTATCTATAAACAGAATTGGTACTAGAATGGCCTCTCTCCAAGGAAACTCGAAATTATAACTGAAATATTCGCCAACAAATCATCTGAACCCCTTATGAGGATATTTAAATGATTTGTAGTATAACACGTCTTTTAACCGTCAGAATCTAGTTGAATAAGTTGATACATAACAACTAAAATAAAATAACAAATAAACTGACGGAGATGGATATATAAGAGTTTCCAAAAAACATTTCAAAAAATTGTACGTAAATAAATAAATAAATAAATACAGGTTCTAATTCTTACCTAACGTTCTCATGCCTCTGTATGTAAATTTTATGAAACTGCCCTTCAACAGGGCTCATAATGTCAGCCTTCATCTCCATGGCAACGTGCTGGGGCAGCACTGACAACAACAACCGCTCCAGCTTTTCGTTCTCATCCTCCATCTCGAGACGAGCAGCTATGCAGTTTCTCGTGTCGAGAAACGCTTTGCGCTGCGCGTGCTCCATGAGGTTATGCATGAGGATACCAATCACGTTCACGCAGACAAACACTATGCTGTTGGCCGCAAGCTGAAACCAAAACAAACAGTTCATAAGACGTGACAGTGGAATGATTTTTCTTTATTTAAATGTTCTGAAATATAGTGTGACTTTTTGTCTCGATCGTAAGATGACAACACATCCTATTAATTTTGGCTGTTAGGAAGACACCAAATGCACACCCGGTTGGGTTGAACTATGGTATATTGTATTTAGTACGGTGATCACACCACTATTTCTATCTTTCGAAGGAATTTGTTCTCCAGTGAAAGCTAAACATAGTGTCCTGTTCGTGGTCAACTGTTTCCTCGTTCGAATCGTACACTATGTTAAGCTTTTAGAGCAGCCACGGCCATTGGCGGTGGTGCAATTCGTGCAACCAGTGTTATCCAGTTTAAATAGGACAAGTTGAAGGGTTTCAACAGTTGAAACAATGTTCCGTAAGTAATGCATAGCGTGAGAGGAGGTGGGGAAAACAGCCACGAGTTTACTTCCGGATTAAATGTAGGTGAGGGGGAGGGGGGGGGGCTCTTAAACGTTTCGTGTCAGCGAGTAACGCATCCCTTAACAATGGGAATAAATCTGTACCTCAGGGATGATTTGATTATGTAGTCTGATGGCTGACTTAGATTCGGACAACTAAGTAAAAAGTTATTACACTCTAAAGTGGCTGGATTTTAGGTTAGTATAGGATGTGAAAATACCGAAAGTGACGTAAGCTTTGGCTACTTCTGCTAAGCTCCGCATCTTCTGTTACCTATCTCACTGTAAGCTAACTGTAGGAACCATAAGCTAAAGAAATCGATATATCAAAGTCTGACAAGGACACAGCTACTCTACTGTCGCAACTATGAAACCGGAAATCAAAATTTTCAACCCGCTATATCTACGAAGGGAGAAGACCTTTGGAAAAAATTTAAGGTTCTACAACAGTACATAAAATCCAACAGTTTTCTCAGAAAATTGACATTAAAGAATGTCCATAACAGCGACAGCCTTGAGACTGAGCCAGTGTGCAACTGGTGTGTTGAATAGAAAACGCGACACATTCGTCACCTACCACACCCACTCGGATGGCCGCCATATTGGTTCCGCTCCCGTCAAAACCCACAAAGGTCGGAAGTGAACCCAAAGGGGGGGACTCAACAATGTTTTACATTTTTCTTACAATATCAAACATCAGACGGTCTTTTGCAAAGTCAGCGACGGAAGTCAAGAGCCCGAGAGGCAGGAAGTGCGGCGAGAAGGGTTTTTTTTCCGCTGAAGTAAAAAACGTGAAACCAAATTCTTTGTTCTCATGCGATTTCCTTCGTTCTCTTTCTCATTCTTTCCCTCCAGAATCGTGTCAACCGTCAACAAACAGCATTGGGAAGCTAGAAAGGTGGCCTCATACGATGCATTTTGGACGGCGTCCTGGCTGCCGGGCTGGGATGTGAACTCAGAGATGGCTGGTGCCCACACACGATACTTCCATCCCCGCATCCCTGTGATTTGTCTTTTGTTTACCAAACATTGATAAAAAACCTTGATTTTATTGCGATAATCACAGTGTTTCGTCTGTCTCTAGATATTTTTCAATAAATCTATTCAAAACAATTTTATCTGACTCCAGTTTGGAAAAAAAATGCACAAGAAAAATAGTCGATATAAGGAATTAATGCCAAAAGGGCATATCTTCAACAACTGGACGCACACCAAGGACGCGTGGAATTCAAAGATCGGGACGGGAAACTGTCCATCTTTGTCCACTTTGAGGCGTCTAGGGATGCATCCTCGCCAGGACGCCGTCCAAAACGCCTCGTATGTGGCCACCTTAAGAGCTTTTGTCGTATGTTCATCATTACCTGCTGCCACGTGAGGTGGGGGAATTCTTTGGCAAAGATGGCGGACACGGCGAGATGGGCGGCAGGCAGAGTGACGCCGAACGCTGCTGCTACCCATGTCTTCAGCGGCATCAGGGCGTAGGCGAGGAACACTACAAACACCACCTATAGGAAAAAAAAACAAAAGCTATGAAAAACCAAGATGGCGGACACGGCTAGATGACGGAACTTCCCCCAAGATAAATTTTTCGGCTATATTTCAGGGAAGATAAATTAACTAACTTTATTCGCCCGGTATGTCACTGTTGAACACCACCTTAGCCCTAATTAATCAAATAACTAAGTATCAGAAAGCTTGAAAAAGTGAAGAAACTGCAAGTGTGAAGAAAAATAACGGTTTCGTTTATTTGTTGATTGTTAAACAAATAGCGTCACTCTGGACAACAATCACAGTCACCGCATCAGTGGCGGGAATACAGCGGAGGCAGTGGAATAAATCCGGCCTTCAGAGCCCACCGGATGCACACAAACCACCACCCGGTGTGACGTGGGGACGTCGTGCAAGATGGCGCGGCTCCGGTTCCGGTTCCGTACGCGAAGACACACGGCTCCGTTGACGGATATCTCGTATCCGGTTACGGAGTTGGGAAGTCTGCTGTTGTCCCAGTCCACTATCAGACTCCTCTCGCCCACTTTTCGGACGGACTTAATGGGGAAGAGCGGGGTTATGTGGGACATGGGGCTACTACGGTGAAGGTGCATCTCGCGGTGAGACCGCGGGGTGTCCCCACGAGCCGAACCTCGCCGCTTCCTCGGCGTGCTGGGAGCAACGTCTTCTTCGGAACAATCTTCAGACCGACCTACGCGTATTTCAGTAATCTTTGAAGAGGCGCTAGAAGATCCAGTTGACGCGTTGCTGTTGCACGCCAGAGTGGTAAACGCTTCAGACGACGTATCTCCAAGATGTCCTCCGAGAAGTGCATTTGCTATTCCAGTCTTTGTCCGACATTTTCCGTGTAGATTGTCCAAGGCGAGCTGTAAACTCGACACACTAGGCTTGGTTAATGTCTCTAGTTCCGCCATGGACACCTTCAGCTGGGCCTCGAGAAGCTGCAGCTCTTTGTCTTTAAATTTCGATTTGTCCTCCAACAACTGCAGCACCTCTAGCAACTGCTCGCCCCTGGCAGCAAGCTCGGATACTTCAGCCTCCACATCAGCTGGTCTTGCTTCCTCAGTCGTTGTACCAGACATAGGTTCACCATCAGGGATGTTTTCAGTGACGGGAGCTTGAAGAAATTTCAGCATGTCGAACATTTCCGTGACAAGCGTCGCAGTTCGTTTGGTAATCACTGCAAAATTTGTCGAAGAAGAAACCGCAGGAGGTTGCTGAGGTACATCCTCCAACACCGGCTGAGGGGCGGAGAAGGTGTTGGACGAATCTTCCAACACGAGCGTGATGTGCACTTGGATGGCATCGCCTTGGGACTCCAAAGCGGCCGCTTCTTCCCTCATCCCTGAAGTGGTCACCTCCAGTTCCGACACCTCATTCTTCTTCTGGGAGAGTTCGACAGTCAGTTCTGCCATTTTCTTCTCCAGCGCTGTCCTTTCCTCCTGCACCTTCATCGCACTAGCCTTCTTCTCCTCCTCCAGCGCCTCGTGCAGCCTCTGCGCACTAGCTCTCCTCTCCTCTTCCAGCCGCTCTACGCGCGCCTTCAGCATCGCATTCTCCCTCTCAACCATCATCAGCTTCTCCGCTTTGGCGTTGACTTCTTCCAGAACCTGCTCCACCTGCGTCTCCAGTGCCCCGTTGGTTTCCTCCAGCTCAGGCACGTGAGCCGCCTCCCCAGACAGGCGCTCCACTTCCAGGTACACACTCTGCAGTTTCGCCTCATACCGAATTTCCATGTTAATCAGTCTTTGTTTGTAATCTTCTTCTAACGTAGCCCAAATCTGATCAGCGTCTGAAAGAGCTTTGACGAAGGCTTGATTTGTGATCTGAAGCGTACGAATGGTTTCCTTCAGAGCGGCTTCGTCGCTGGGTTTGTGGTCCCCCATGGCGTGGTTGCTGAGGCCTAGCTGCCTGGACATGGCTTGAGCGTTCACAGTGCTGGCTTCAAGTTTAAGCTTCAACAGAGCCGCCATTTTATCTTCCTTTTCGTCAAGCTGTTTCTCGAGGTAATGAAGACGTTGCTGGTCCACCTTCGCCTTGTTTCGGATGTCTGACAGCTCCTGCTCTAATTGCGAAGCAACCTCCACCATGTCGCCTCTCCTTCGCTTCTTCCTCCCTTCGCGCGTACTCATCTGTAAGCTGGAAATCTCAGAACTTGGATTTAGCTTCTTTAAACTTTCAGCTCTGCGTGTTGCCTCTATTATTATCGTTCGGTACAACCACAATCAGATAAAGTCCACTCTTACAGCGATGCCTCTTCAAACATTCCACTCTCTTGAACAGACTCCAAAACTTTTATACACAGGTTCGGTTGGCCACTGGCGAAAACTGTTTAAAACACTATAAAATTTTATTTTCGTCTATTTAGAAACTTCCAACTGTAAAATAATAAAACCGAATTATTGTTTGATATTTTCACTAAAAATTTAAAAACATGTTTACAGTTTTGAGTTGTTGATTTTCCCGAATACAACACATTTCACAAGTAAGCTCCGACCCCTATCAAGGCCTAAAAATTACTAAGGTTGATCTGCGAGGTGAAATCACATTGACCCATCACAGCCTTCTATGGTGAAACCAACTTCACCCCACAGACACTTTGAGAAAGAAACAGTGTTCATGTCTTCTTAAATAACAGGGTAAGAAGACTGATGGAGTGTATAAGCAAACAGTTGTTACTGGCCCATCTTACAAAGTTAACCGTCATTTTTTTCGTTAGGTGACCCTATCACACCCTTCTCTTATACACTAGCACCCTCTTCTTAGTCTCAGTTGGTTTCATCATAGTGACCAAACACTCTTATTCGTCAGGTCGATATCACAGTGAGAAATTACTTCAACTTCAAAAACCTATGGAATTAATAGATCTTGGATTTTAATTAACTAATAGTTAATCAAGTGCATGAGGAGTAATCTTGAAATTCGTGGGAAATCCGATAATTGACTCAGTTTAATCTCAATCATCTCTCAGACAGGATTTACTTTATTAATTTCACACCCTCAATAACCTATAGGCTAAATTACATAAACTTCAGATTAAGACGGAATATACATTTGCAAATTGTTTACGTTTTTCCGATCATTTTCTGAGGACACTATTGTGTATTGTGATTTTTGTCAACAAAAAAATTGTCCAAAATTAACCGATCGTGAAATCACAACACAGCCTCATTATTCATGACATTAAAAAGACATATTATATTTCAGAACATTTAAATATCCAATGGTTTCTTCATCAAGTGAGCAAAAAAAAAAATGTAAACAAACACGACTGCGTAGACGCTTTAAAATTCAACTGACTGTCCCAGCACCAGCATTATATTTTCATCATCAATTTTAGAAATAAAAAATTGAGTGAAGCTCGATTTTAAAATGAGTTTCCTCCGGAAGGAAGCAGAGAAGGGCCTTAATAAAGGTTTGACAGCTGTTTCCGCCATTTCTTTGAGATTTGCTGATTAATGGCTCTTTGTCTGATGCCACGTGCGATAACATCGACGTTTCTCCTCGAGAAAAATTTTATATTGAGAGGAACTGGATCCGTGGCTTCTGACGGGCTACTTCAGTTCCTTCGAATTTTCAATTAGGGGGGGGGGGGGGGGGGGGTATGGTTAGGTCAGTGGTCAGTGATGTGTTTACGATTTTTTCTGAACATTTTATGAGGATACAATAATGGATATTTTAATGTTCTGAAATATACATTCGCTATTTTTTTAAGTTCCGATTTCAAACTTTGTGATAAAACTATTGGATATTTAAATATTCTGAAATATAATATGTCTAACGTCATTACTCATGAGGCTATGTTGTGATTTCACGATCGGTTGAGACAAAAATCACTGGATCGTAAAATCACAACATAGCCTCATGAGTAACGAATGACGTTAAAAAGACATATTGTATTTCAAAATATTTAAATATCCAATAGTTTTCTCACAAAGTTTGAAGTCCAAACATAACAAAATAGCGAATGTATGGTGGCCCTAAATTTATGACGTTTTCAGAACATTTAAATATCCAATAGTTTCCTCATAAAGTGTGCAGAAAAAACGTAAACAAACAGTGAATGTATGTTCTGTCTTAAGGCTCACCTGCCACACTCCTTCCGCGATGACCCGCTTCGTCTCGACCTTCAGGGACGTAGACAGGGAGTCGTGGGGTAGACTGACAGCACAGAAGGTGGCGCAGAAGAACAAGATGGCGTAGCAGACCCAGAGAAGGTACGCGTCCTGCATGAGGCGAGTGTTGAGGAAGGCCAGGAGCAGGGCGAACAGAATGCAGTGCAGTCCGTGGTAGACGTTCTGTGCGGTGGGAGCTTGCGCGTACGCCACGCTAAGATTCGCGAGAAGACCTAACACATAAATAAATAAATAAATAAATATTCCCACTATTCCAGACCTATATACAAAAGGGGTTAAGAGGACGCTATACCTGACGGTGCATTTTTTGCCGCCCATAAGATTAACATTGCGAGCGGCGATTCATTTTCAAGGTTTACCCTTGGTTGGAAAGACACAAAATTTTGCCTGTACCTAGCCCTAACAATGTTCTAGGGAGCGTTCGAAGCAGATTTCCCAATTTCTCACTGGTTTCTTTTATTGCAACTGTTTTGCAAATGCTAGCATCGCATACCTCAAGAAAAGTGCTGTATCTCGAAAACCAGTAAAAAATAGGAAATCTGCTTCGAACACTCCCTAGAACATTTTTAGGGCTAGGTACAGGCAAAATTTTGTGTCTTTCCAACCAAGGGTAAACCTTGAAAATGAATCGCCGCTCGCAATGTTAATCTTACAGGCGGCAAAAAATGCACCGTCAGGTATAGCGGACCCTTAATTTAGTCAGAATCACGAGCAACAGTCGAGTGGGGCCAGGTGCCCATCAGGGCTGGGTAGGCCCAGGGGCAGGCGAGGTATGCACCAAGAAAAATTTAAACAACTCGGTACTAGAGCCTGGGTCCTCTCGCATTATATCTGAGCACCTGTTTATGTATGTTTTTCTTTGTCGACTATTTTTTTTTTAACATTTGGATACTCAAGAGCGACCACACAATCGTGTTTTTTTACGTTTTTGTATGCACACTTTATGAGGAAACTACTGGGTATTTAAATGTTCTGAAATATAATACTTCTTATTAACATCATAAATTATGAGGCTATTTTGTGATTTTACGATCGAGTGATTTTTGTCACAAAAAAATTGTCCAGAATTAACCGATCGTGAAATCAAAACATAGCCTCATATTTATGACGTAAAAGAGACATATTATATTTCAGAACATTTAAATATCCAATAGTTTTCTCATAAAGTGTGCATAAAAAAACGTAAACAATCACGATTGTGTGGTCCAAAATTCTCGGTGTAAATTTTTGACGTTAAAACGATATCTTATATTTCAGAACAATTATGCATCAAACAGAAAAATCATTCTGCTGCCACTAGTTTCACAATCTCACCTGTCAGCAGTATAAACAGAGCGACCACGCTGGCAACGCTGGAGTGCTGGAGCTTGAAGATATATCGCTGATACAGCACCTCCAGCTCGTCGTTCTCGAACCGGTGCCGATTCAGCAGTCTGCTGAGCAGCATCTTCCGGTGCGAATTGTTCATCGCTTTTACACTGTGATCCATACCGGTCAGCACCCCACACTGCTGAAATTAAAAAATAAATAAATTTATTTCATCAAACAAAAAAATTTAACAAACACCGTTTCTCTCATTCGAGATAGTATTTTTTCTCCAGTGTAAGCTAAACATAGTGTCCTAATGTCATTTGCTTCGCGTTCGAATAGCACACTATGTTTAGCTTTTAGAGCAGCCACGGCCAACGGTGATATTGCAATTACCAGTCTCATTCAGTACCGTAGGTAGCACCAGTGACGGGCCCCTAGGTAATCAGGATTTCGTAAAAAACATAAGAAAAGGACCTGGCAATCCTGTTTGTTTACGTTTTTTTCGACCATTTTCTGAGACAACAATAGGTCAGAAATTACCTGGCTATGTTGTGGCACGTTAAAAAGACATACTATATTTCAGAACATTTAAACAGTTTCTCCATGAAATGAGAAGAAACATCATTCTGCTGCCACGTTTTTTAGGACTGTGGATTTCGTCTTAACCTTTAATACCGCACTTTTCGAAAAAGTGAACAAGAAATTCCTGACCGAGGAATGCAAGCCTTGGAATTTGCCAAACTCATTTAAAATGCTGGGAAAGTTTTGATAGATCGGTCAGAGGCCCAGAGCTCGCGGAGAAAACATCCGTCTTCTTGCGTACAGCCAAATGAACCTATACGGTCCCTTTGCGTCCGCAACCAAATTCAACGAACTCCGAATTTCGCCTAGCCTAGCCAAAGGCTGGATTTAGCTAATTTCGGAATGGAATTTACCCGAACTTTTTTCTGTAAGTTAAACAAGGTTGTCATGCGTTGCTAGGGAAATAAAATTCCGACTTTATTTACCTTAGCAACGCATGGCAACCTTGTTTAACTTACAGAAAAAAATTCGGGTACGTTCCATTCCGAAATTAGCTAAATCCAGCCTTAGTGGAGTTCCAGGGACGTTTCGAGACAGATTCCCGAAATATCACCTAATAAATGGGAAATCTCGAAATCTACAGAGAATTTGGGGAATATTCCTCCCAAGAACATTACGCTACCCCTAGTGATGCACGAAAATTTCTTGTCTTGCTTTTGTTCTTGCATTTCTAAACATAGTGTCCTTCATACACTCGCTCGTTTCGCGTTCAAATAGCACACTATGTTTAGCTTTTAGAGTAGACACAACCAATGCGATATTGCAATTACCAGTCTCCGGCATTACTAATACGTAAACATTAGTTTTGTCGAATATTTACTTTCACTGGTGTTCGTCGAGAAGGTATATGCAGCCTTAATACATATTATAAACAGATCACTGGCCCTCAACAGCTGGGTTGGAGATTTGTAACCACCAAAGTGACCACTTTATACCCAATAAGCTCCAAGTCGTAAAGACCAGAGCCATATTTAACATATAACACTTCCTCTCGGACAGTTTAAGTATAAAACAGGGCGATAAACGCAATGGCGGCTGTAAAATTAAGGAAACTAAAGTAATAAAATAAACAAGTAAGCAAACTACGTAAGTATACACGTCGCCATATCCTCCCACATACAGCTCCCTTTCTCGAGACGAGAGTAATGATACGGAAAACTGCGCTAGTTCACTTATCACACTTTATGAGGAAACTACTGGATATTTAAATGTCCTGAAATATAATATGTCTTTTTAACGTCATTACTTATGAGGCTATGTTGTGATTTCACGATCGAGTGATTTGTGTCACCAAAAAAAATTGTCAAAAATTAACCGATCGTGAATTCGAAACATAGCCTCATGAGTAATGACGTTAAAAAGACATATTATATTTCAGAATATTTAAATATCCAGTAGTTTTCTCACAAAGTTTGAAGTCCAAACGTAAAAAATAGAGAATGTATATTCAGCCTTAACTAATTCCAGTATAGAGATATATGCAAGTTAACTTCATAGCACGTTTCATAGCAACATCCCTCTCCTCCTCCTCCTCCTCCTCCTCCTGCACATCTTCATTTCCATAATGAAATGAGGCTGTGCAATGTGGTCGATAATGGCCTCTTTTTCCCGCATTGCCTTATTCTCCCCCCCCCCCCCCCCCCTTTTTCCACCCAATTTTGTACCTGAATTTAGGCGGAGGGTGGATTTCGCCACTATGGTGTCCCCTAAAAGTTCACTATAGCGTTATCCTCCCGATAAGAAAAGATTGTGGCTTTCACCATCCTGCCGATAGCGCCGTTATCATAACGTTAGCTAGTGGACTTTTAACGGCAAGATAAAACTTTCGGCTACTTTATCAGCATGCTAGAGCGGACAAGGCATTAGCAGAAGACAGGTTCGGATCCTGTGGTTGAAAAAATTTCCCCGACATATATGTTGTCTCCTGGTATTATACATATAGATAGATTATCACTCCCGAGAGTTTTTCCACACCATGGCCATCATCACTCCCTGGGAGAATTTATTCAGCTCAATCCCTGGTGTGTGTTGTATAGCCATGGGGAGCACTCCCGAGACCAGCTAGTTATCTCTGCTATATGTTCAAGCTATGGTTATCAAGCGTGCGTGGCAGACTTTGATGGGGACCTACAGTTTAAGGAAAAATCTCAGCCCACCGGAGTTCGAACTCGCAAAATCTTTTCGCCACTTAGCCACAGGTACTCTCCCAGAGAGAGCTTGCTCAAAAGGGCATTAAAGAGAGCACGTGCAAGGGTCAAGCTCAAAAAAACCGAGGCAGAAAAGGGAAAATCATAGCGTGAAGACCAGCAGAATGAAACACCTACATGCGGGCAAGGTGCTGAGCAAAAATCCAATTTCCTCAGTATTCCCCAAACCCTAACAGGGGGGGGGGGGGGGGGGGGGGCAGAAATCTAGGAACGAGATGAGGTAGCTGAGGGGGGGGGCAAGTGCCCCCCGTGATCTCGTAGCTCTCCAAACTCACTTTGACTCCCTAGTCCCTCCTGGTTTTTGTGATCTTACAACTTTTCGAATTGGGTGTGAAAGTTTTCTTTGGCTTTGAAATTCAGCTCGCGTGGTTTTTATATAGCAATTTACCGAATTTACTCCGACGCCATGGCGTTCCTTTATTCTTGGCTGATGTTTTTATAATATCACAGGGTCAAGTTCTCCGTCTACCTAGCCTCGCCGCAAGCCTGATACCGGGTACCCTGTGCACTGAGACCTATCTGTCTCTGTTATCCTAAGAAGACAGACACTTTGTTTGAGAATGAAACAGCGTTCTTGTCTTTTTAAATAACAGGCTAAGAAGAGGGTACTAGTGTATAAGAGAAGGGTCTGATAGGGTCACCTTATGAGAAAAAGACGGTTAACTTTATAAGATGGCCCAGTAACAACGCTCAAACAACAGACAATGTGTCTTCTCTGGATAATAGAGACAGATAGACAGTTCTGCGCTAAAGTTGGTTTCATCATAGGTAGAACAATAGTGAGTCCTTGAGCTATGCGGCAGGGTTGTAAAAGAAGGGGTTGAAACAAAAAACTGGTACGATTCTTCCCCAGAAACTGACACTTGCAAAAAAAAACTTTAAAAAAAAATTCAAATCCTGAATCTCTCCCCAGGTAGCTGGATTGTATGAGGTGTTCCAATCGAGACCGAGCTATTGTTGTAGTTGACGGATTTTCACAGACAAGCTCAACACCTCCGTAACTCCACCACGTTCAATTCATAAAGGACGGCAGACTAATTAGCAGGCAATGCGGGGCTCAGTCAATGAAATGCCGGAGAGTGCTCACCCGTTAAATCGCCTGCCGAGGACCAGCCCATTGTTCGAATGCCCAGTAGTCCTCTTCATTGTGTGTTTACATCAATTTGTAGCTGCCAACTATCTGAGAATTGTATCCAGCAGCACTGTGAAAAGCCCCGTCCACCTATAGAATGGAGTAGGACAGAGCTTGGCCGCGCTGCACCGCGCTCCCTATCGCCACGGCTAGATGTATGGGGACTGAGGGCCAGTAGGAAGCAGGGTGCCGCCTTTTGGGGCCACTGTACACACCCAGCAACTGAGTCTTTCCCCGTTAGGTAACCGTCAGAACTGGGTAGACCCAGGGCCGTACAAGATTCACAAGGGAAGAAAAAATTTCGAGAAGTCAGGAACAGAACCTGAGACCTTTTTACTTTCTCGCTAGCCATATTATATTATGGCGAGAAAGTATCGTTTTCGTGCAAAATTTCGAAATTGAGATTTTCCCATGATCCTGGGGGTCCCCTGAGTCCAAAAAAGTAGTTCCTGGAAAAAGTCTGTCCGTTCGTCCGTTCCCTGCTCTAGAACCTATACCGTTCATCCGATTTTGATGAAATTTGGCATGGACCTGCCTAAAATCACGGCCGAGACACGTCTTTAAGGAATTTTTGATTGCTCAAAAATCACGGCCGCTACTGCCAAAAAACCGCCAAAATAATTAAAAAATCGTGTTTTTGGTTAGTCGTACAAGCACTATTGAGACCCACTATGTGTTATCCATACTCCCAACAGAAAATCTGTGCTAACGGGATTCGAACCCAGGACCCTCCGACTTCAAGACATGTGTTTGACCAAGCCGCCAAGCACATCTTTTCCAGTTTACACGGTTCAGTGCTTGTAAACAAACACAACACTCCCGATGAGTTTGCAATAGAGACGTCGCCATGCAGGCGGCCATACGAAAATAATTCTGTCTAGCAGCCATCAGCCGTCAGCTCTCACAAACGTTTATCTGAATCTCTAACGATTACGTGTTATTTTTAAACAAAACGCGGCCTTGTTCAATCGACTCTGACAACAATAATAATATTGGACTTTGAGAAAAGTTCGAGCCAATCATAACACCTGGCATGCACTCCCGCCGTGCTCTGGTGGTCTCTACTGCACGACCGCCAATGCCCGTGGCTGCTCTAAAAGCTAAACATAGTGTGCTATTCGAACTAAAAACAAATGGCTGTGAATATACCACTATGTTTAGCTTTCACTGGAGAACGAATTCCTTCGAAGGATGGAAATGGTGGTGCAATTACTAAATACAGTTTGCCATAGTGGTCCACTATATACAAACACAGTACAGTGTCACTGGCCTACAGGCTTGTTCAAAATTTCGAGGGGCTGGTCAGTAGAGGGGTAGTAGAAAGGTGGGGAGGACAAGCTCAGCAGCAAGACCACTTCGAGATGTATCCATGGTATGGTGCTCAGATGGCAGCACTACCAAATACCAACTCCCAACCATCGTGTTAGGTCAGGTACCTATCAGGGCTGCGTAGGCCCAGAGCAGGGCGAGATTCTCCAAGGAAAAAATTAAGAGGACGCTATACCTGACGATGCATTTTTTGCCGCCCATAAGATTAACATTGCGAGCGGCGATTCATTTTCAAGGTTTACCCTTGGTTGGAAAGGCACAAAATTTTGCCTGTACCTAGCCCTAACTATATGTTCTAGGGAGTGTTCGAAGCAGATTTCCCAATTTCTCACTGGTTTCTTTTATTGCAACTGTTTTGCAAATGCTAGCATCGCATACCTCAAGAAAAGTGCTGTATCTCGAAAACCAGTAAAAAAAATGGGAAATCTGCTTCGAACACTCCCTAGAACATTGTTAGGGCTAGGTACAGGCAAAATGTTGTGTCTTTCCAACCAAGGGTAAACCTTGAAAATGAATCGCCACTCGCAATGTTAATCTTATGGGCGGCAAAAAATGCACCGTCAGGTATAGCGGACCCTTAAGCCAAGTCGGGATTAGAACCTGGGCCCTATTACGTCATAGCTCAGTGACGTAATTCCGAGCACAGATGAACGCAATGGGCAAAGCAAAAAATCGACATTTTTGCACCCCCGAAATTTATTCTACAGTTTTCTCCAACCCCGTGAAAATAACCTTCACCTCGCTAACCTTCAAAAGGTTCTACCCTTCAGCGGCCCAGAAAAAACATGACTTACGACTGCGATGATAAACCCGTCTGAAAAGGAAGCGATCAGACTCAATAAGTTTCTGTCAGACAAGAAATATCGCTCCGGTCTCAAGCCTTGAACTTTCGTTAAGCTGGCCAGATACGATGCTTCCAGGAATGGCGGGCTGGAAGGGCAACTCAAGGATGGCACCCACATTATTTGCTCTTGGTCAAACTACGAGTGAAAAAGATTTAGATGGGTCTGAAACCACCACAGCCTACATATACATTTCCCCTGACATGCTGAACATATCAGAGGTGATCACAAAAAAAATTTATACAGAATCGGGACAGGCTCTCACGTGTTCCTCAAAAGACAACCATCTATACACTAAACAATTTATTTATACATTTAGGCAGTCCTTTCTGAACATATGGAAGATACCATGGGAGGAAACTGTACAGCGGCAAAGTGGCGCTATCGAACCCTGATGGATGATGCATTAGTCCCCCCCCCCCCCCCCCCAAACCCCAATATCATCTGCCTCAAAAGCAGCCAAGCTAAGTTCCTTAACTCTTTCCATTCTTAAAATAAAACCGAACTTACATTCGCTATTAGTTTACGTTTTTTCTGCACACTTTATGAGGACCCTATTGGATATTTAAATGTTCTGAAATATAACACGTCTTTTTAGCGACCGGAATTAACACTCTGTGGTGATTTTAAGATCCAGTAGTATCCTCATAAAATATGCAGAAAAAAACGGAAACAAACACGGTATACGTGGCACCAGAATGATATTTTCAACCCACTTTTTTTGGGAAAAGAAATATTCGCGAACTTTATTCTGTGTACGACCCTGCGTAGTACAAAATATGGGTGTATCATTATTTCAATAGCCCCTTCATTATGTTTGAAGTAGCCAATCATGGAGCGTCATTAAAAGTAGGCACGTCCTGCTATATTTACCGCTACATTTATCCATTCGTTCCATGGTATGGTCCATAAGGGACGTCCGAACTAGGGAGCCAAGGGACAGCCTCGATAGTGAAGTGCTCTAGTTGGGTGTCTATAAGGCCTGTATCTCACTATCAAAGATTCCATAAAAGTTTGATGAAAATATTTTCTTTTATAAAATATTTGACAGTGTGATTTGTCATACAAGATTTTCATCAAATATTTTACAAAATATAAGCGCTTGTGTTTATCTTTTATAAAAGATTAAAATGGCGTCATCAAATATTGGATGAAAAACTTTGATGAAATCTTTGATAGTGAGATACAGGCCTTACATGTAGAGACACCGAGTCACACCGGTTCGATCCCAATCCAACCAAAGTTTTTCTAAGCCCCCGATTACACCTTACAATTTCCAATCCTAATATGATCATAAAAAAATATGATCAAGAAAAATTGTAAGGTGTAAAGTGAATTGAGTCAGTTATGATACAATTTGTATCGGCCGGTACAAATTTGTATCATAACTGCTGCGACTATACCTTCCTCTATGTTGCGATGTGTTGTTGTTGTTGGGTCAGTCCGTTGAAAATGGCGGCTGAGGTAAAGTGGAATGGAAATGACCCGTATATTAATAGAAAATGTGGAGGAGTACGAATTTCTATATAACGATAAATTTAAAGAATATAGCAGAAATTATTTAACCTAAAACGGTTCAAAAAAGGCCCCTAAAAATCTACGAAATTTTATTTTTTTACCATGTCAAGTTGGCATTACTGCTAAATATGATCACAATTTTATTGTTATGTGTATTACAGTTTTTCTAAAATTTTATGATACTAAAAAAATAGGATCATATAATAATATGACCATATATTATTTGTAAGGTGTAATCGGGCCCTAATCGACATTCACCTCTGATATGTTCAGCATGTCAAGCAAAATGTATATCGAGGCTCTGGTGGTTTGGAACACACCTTAGGAGCTGGTATTTGGTAGTGCTGCTATGTTTTTTTTGTCGGGGTAATTTTCCCCAGGTCGGAAAATCTAAGAACAGAAAAGATTTATTACCTTGGCAGTATTAAGAGCGACCACACAATCGTGTTAGTCTACGTTTTTTATGCACACTTTATGAGGAAACTATTGGATATTTAAATGTTCTGAAATATAATATGTCTTTTTAACCGAAATTAATGATTTCAAGATCGGTTAATTAATAATAATTGTGTGGTCGCTCTTAAAGTTCCGAATTTTAAAAAGTCTTCAGAAATACCTTGCACCCAAAAATCACTTACGTCTTAAAAAGTGTAGGAGTGTCTGTAGGTCGAAGGCGGTGGTTTTTGTCAGCAGTATTCATCGTGTGGAGAGGCCTTTACTCGAAACCAAGATCAATACTCGGGAAAGCACGTGCACTCTCAGGTGCTGAGATCCTGTCTCCAAATCAGCCATCTGAAACAATTAAAAATTGCAATTTTTATTTTCACAATTTATCAAATTCACACCCCTAAAGTTTGCTATAGCGTTATCTTCCGGATAATAAAAGTTGGTGCCTTTCACTATCCTACAGATAGTCCGTTATCATAACGTTAGCTACCGGCCTTCTAACGGTACGATAAAGTTACCCGGTACTTTATCGGGAAAATTGACGAACTTGATCAATTCGGTAATGAAACGAAATTCTTTTGAAGACTTAGGCTGGATTCAATACTTCTTATATAGTACTATACTGTCTCCTATTGAACAGGTTAAGGATCCGCTATACCTGACGGTGCATTTTTTGCCGCCCATAAGATTAACATTGCGAGCGGCGATTCATTTTCAAGGTTTACCCTTGGTTGGAAAGACACAAAATGTTGCCTGTACCTAGCCCTAACAATGTTCTAGGGAGTGTTCGAAGCAGATTTCCCATTTGTTTCCTGGTTTTCGAGATACAGCACTTTTCTTGAGGTATGCGATGCTAGCATTTGCAAAACAGTTGCAATAAAAGAAACCAGTGAGAAATTGGGAAATCTGCTTCGAACACTCCCTAGAACATTGTTAGGGCTAGGTACAGGCAAAATTTTGTGTCTTTCCAACCAAGGGTAAACCTTGAAAATGAATCGCCGCTCGCAATGTTAATCTTATGGGCGGCAAAAAATGCACCGTCAGGTATAGCGTCCTCTTAATCTAATCGCATGTTTAGCTTATGACAAGAAAAATAAGTAAAATATAATTCCCAACAATAGAAAGTCAGCACCTAAATTAAGCAACACTGGCAAGGGTGTCAACTTGGACGGGTGACCTTCTCAGTTTTTCAACTTAACAGCATCTTAAAATAACAAAAATTGTGCAATGGTATATAATTCAAAGACTAGAGGACAGACAAGACATTCTCACAGGCAATTTCAGTTCACATAAAAGTCAAACAGACAACAGAATTTATTTTTTCAATATTCTTAAAAATTCTTACAAGATCGTAAAATAAGTCTTCGGCAATTGACTGGCAAAGTGGAAGCAATGAAAACTTCAAAATATTTGGAACCGTTAAATTTTTCATTGTCAGTGGTCAAGGGCAATGGCAAGACACACTCAGGCTCAAAGACAATTTAGTACCGCAAGCGTGAGTTAAGGGTCCGCTATACCTGGCGGTGCATTTTTTGCCGCCCATAAGATTAACATTGCGAGCGGTGTTTCATTTTCAAGGTTTACCCTTGGTTGGAAAGACACAAAATTTTGCCTGTACCTAGCCCTAACAATGTTCTAGGGAGTGTTCGAAGAAGATTTCCCATTTTGTTACTGGTTTTCGAGATACAGCACTTTTCTTGAGGTATGCGATGCTAGCATTTGCAAAACAGTTGCAATAAAAGAAACCAGTGAGAAATTGGGAAATCTGCTTCGAACACTCCCTAGAACATAGTTAGGGCTAGGTACAGGCAAAATTTTGTGTCTCTCCAACCAAGGGTAAACCTTGAAAATGAATCGCCGCTCGCAATGTTAATCTTATGGGCGGCAAAAAATGCATTGTCAGGTATAGCGTCCTCTTAAGCTGGCGAGATGGAAAATATTTTAGTTTAAGACCGAACATATACATTCGCTTTTTGTTTACGTTCGTCCGCACACTTTATGAGAGGAAACTATTGGATATTTAACGGTTCTGAAATATAATATGTCTTTTTAACGGCCGAAATTAACAGGCTGTGTTGTGATTTGTGGTTCGACCGTAAAATCACAATACAAAAAAAAAAAAAAAAAAAAAAAAAAATATATATATATATATATATATATATATATATTTTTCTCATAAAAAAAATCACAATACAGCATGTTAATTTTGGCCGTTAAAAAGACAGCTTATATTTCAGAATCTCGTTGGGAATCTCAGGCAATCACTGGAAATCTTGACGAAATCTCAGGGAATCTTGGAAATTTCTGGAAGAATTAACTCTTCGATGTGCATCTTTCCACGAATCTCGTTGAGAATCTCAGGAAATCTTTGTGCAATCTCAAGCAATCTCTGGAGTGGTTAACCCCTCGTAATATCCAATAGTGTCTTCAAAAAAGGGTCGAAAAAAACGTAAACAAATAGCAAATGTATGTATACTCCGTCTTAATGGCAAGTTTGCGGGTCGGCATGTCACCGATAACGACGCAACCTTTTTATTTGTTTTCCATTAGTTTCTGATTGACATTCTGACATTCATTACGATCTCGGTTCTCTCTCACTGGTTACAGACAGCTACAACAAATCGTGGCTGAACTGGGTCAGTGAATGTCTTCGTCGAACGCAGTGCGCAGATTACATCAAAAACAAAATCTGCATACGTAAAACATAAAGGGTCCGGCAATGGTCGCAGTTTACTTTCTCGTATCAGTCTCGCTGTATCAGTCAAATGCAGTCAATAATATTTTTTTTTGGAAATTTTACGTCACCTTTTTTTGCGAATTAAATTTTTGAAATTCCGATACTGTGAGATCATGCCAAATTTTAACAAAATCGTGTGTTTGGGCGCTGGAGCAGGCAACGGACGGAATGACGGACAGAGTTTTCCAGAAAACCATTTCGTTTTATAGGTGACCCCCAGGATCATGGGAAACCTAAAATCTCGATTTCCAAATTTGACACGAAAACAAAACACACATTGACTAGCGAGAAAGTAAGAAAACAAACTGAGGGAGTCAAAAAAATTTGGGGCACCACTATAGGTTTTCAAAGAGGTTAATAACAAAGGAATTCCCACCGCAGAGAAAGAAATTTTTAGATAGCGTTATAAATCACTGGGCGGGAAAGTTTTTCCCGCTCGGGGGCTCACAGCTGACAACTCAAATCCATTTCCAGTAAGTTTTGTATTAGAAGTATTTTGAAGTGCTGGAAAGCCTCCATTGCAACCGAGAGCTGAGTGGGGGGCTCAAGAGACCCGTATGCAAGGTCTATACATTTAAAAGGTTGTCTCGTTTCAGTGGGAATTGAGGTATCGTGATGACGTCATATTGATGTACGGAAGTACGGAAGCACTTGAACGCCAACACTCTGATTGGAGAGTGTGTTATACGATGGCACTACTAGGAGGGTGGACTTTAATTTCAAACAAGTCACCTCAAGAATTTATAGATTTTGATGCGTATCGTATACCTACTCAACAGCAAGAGCTTTACTGCTATTCAGTTTTTATATACATTTCCAAGAGAAGCAACTAAAATCAGCGATCATCATGCAGTTCAAATCTTCTCGGGGTAGGCATTGCTTCTGTAATTTTCGAAATAAGTATTTCTCCAATGAATTTCTAAAAATTTCGATATAGAAATTTTTTAGGTAAATGATTGACCTATCAAGCAAACCACAGCTGTTGTTTTGGAAGTCCAGAAGTGACGCGCAAGGTTTTTTTATCACAATTTTGTCTATAATTTCTGTACCGTTAGGTTTTTGAAAAAATCCTTCAAACTGTACCTGAACTGGGATTTTACACATGTCGACACCAAATTTCATCAAAATCGGTCCAACGGTGTGGTCGCTAGGGCACTGTATAGCCGGATGACGGATTTCAAAAATTACCATTAGCCCGAAGGCACAGATGTTGATTAAATAAAACTGATGGTTGGCCGAAGCCAAATAAATATTTGGAGTGACATCCATGCCACCAACAAAAAATTGCTGCTACCGGGATTCGAACCCAGGACCTCAGTCGTGCGATTTCCCCATCAGACCACGGTGTGGCCGCGTACATAGTGCGTGTAAGTACGAGTATATTGACCGACAGCGTTGAACATATATGTTAATGTCGAATGTCTGGCGGCATTTTTCTTTTGAATTGGCGACTTGGGCGTCTGGGGGTATTGATTTGGGGGGGGGGGGGGGGGGGGTAAGGTCTGGCGAAGCTGAGTCAGCGGCAGCGGTTCCCCCTCTGCTCCCCCACATGATTGCCCCCTACATGCAGGGGGCCCTTTATGGGCCATCAAATTAACACTCTTACCTATTTCCATGAGAATCTCTGTTTCTATAGACAGATCTATTTCGATCCCCCCGGGGAAATATAATAAAGGGCTATTTTCATGGTCATCGGTCAAATACTTGATCAGCAGTTAAAGGTGACTATGATGGAACCAACATTAAATACACTATTTTTTTACGTTTGGATTTCAAACTTTGTGAGGAAAATATTGGATATTTAAATATTCTGAAATATAATATGTCTTTTTAACGTCATTACTCATGAGGCTATATGTTGTGATTTTACGATCGAGTGATTTTTGTCACCAAAAAAATTGTCCCAAATTAACCGATCGTGAAATCACAACATAGCGTCATGAGTAATGACAATGACGTTAAAAAGACAAATTATATTTCAGAATATTTAAATATCCAATAGTTTTCTCACAAAGTTTGAAATCGAAACGTAAAAAAATAGCAAATGTATAATCAACCTTAAGGGCCTAGTCCGTTCCTGTATACTACTACAGCGGAAGCAACATGATAAACAGCCAATTAGACTTTAGACCTCTCTCGAGGTCGTTGTAGGAAAGATTCGTTCTTTTCGAAATCAACCAGAAAAGATGAACAGAAGTACAAGCAACATAATAATGCAACACATGGCAAGGAAGTAAGGAGTAGGGAAGAGCTTACTTTTTTAACATTTCGAGAACAGGGTATAGTATTCAAAAGGAAGCCTTACAACAGCAATCGCTACAGGAATCAGAAATCCCACAGCGGGCAGTTCAAAGCGGTTCTACGAATAAGCCATATTACTCGCATTCACTCTGTTAAGGTCCCTGTCTATTTAGCCGCGGTGCCTTAAAGGGTGACTGTGGTGGTTCCTACACCCCACCTTAAACTGTAGGTCCCCATCGTCTACACGCTGGGTATTATGGGTGGGTGGGTTATCTTGCAGAGGGTTTGGGAGGACAAGCCCAGCAACTAGACCGTTTTCAAGAACTATCCATTGTGCTCAGCGGCAGCACTACCAAATACCAGCTCCCCAGCCATCGAGTAAACGATGAGGACCTACAGTTTTAGGTGGGTTCCGAACCACCACAGCCTCGATATACATTTCACTTGACATGCTGAACATATCAGAGGTGAATGCCGAGCAGAAAAACTTTTTGGTAGGATTGGGATCGAACCGGTGTGACCCGGTTCTCTCTGCTCCTCAAAAGTCGACCATTTAGTCCACTCGCGGCTATCGAGGCCGTTTAAAGTTACCGTAAGGAAGCTATGATGAAAAGCACGGACTTTTCTTTTCGGGAGGATAACGCTATAGTGAACTTTTAGGGGAGACTAAAGTAGACTTTAGGCATACGTAATAAATACGACAACTTAGATATATGTGTTCCCGCTTGGTTTACGATGGAAGGAAGCTCCACTATTGATATAGAGCTGGGCGAGGCCGTAACTCATATCGAGATGGCACATACAAATACCTAACTGCTTCCACTAAATCGATATGGGGATACTGATACAGAATTGCGAACTGGCCCCACGTTGGGCGCCACTTTAACTACAAGGTCGTATTTTAGACAAGGACCAAGTATTTTGGGGTTTTTTTTATTATTGGATTATCTTATACATCCAGCTCCATACTGACCAGTATGCCCACCGGTAGAGGCAGGACACCACTGGTTATTGATATTTGACCATTATTGCAACAATTAACCACAGATGGTTATTGAGACCCACTATAGACATCGACGCTCCCAACAAAAAAATCTGTGCTACCGGGGTTCGAACCCGGGACCCTCCGATTACGAGTCCTGTGTTTGACCACGAGACCACGGAGGGCCGCCTGTATTTTGGGTTCAATACGTAATAAACAAAAACTTTACAAACCGTCTCACCATTGTCCAGTGCCTTTAAAGTCTTTAAACGAAGGGAGATTGCAAATTTAAGGTGCTCTTTTAAATATGAACGATATAAAAAAAATTTCCTCGTAAGGAGACTGCACAGCTCCAATTTGAAGGACCTCTTAAGTGTCTGTTTTCGGCTGGGAGGTCCATTGACCAAAACATTATACAGATGCTAACACGATTGCTTTTGAAGAGGCACTAAGCTAGAACAGACATGCTCATGCATGCGTAATATAAACCTCTCTCTCAAGCTTTTTGTACGGTTCGCATTGAAATACTTTTATCTAAAGATGGCCTCATACGACGGGTTTTGGACGGCGTCCTGGCTCCCTGGCTGGGATGCGGCGTTCGGGATGTTAACTCAGGGATGGCTGGTGCCCACACACGATACTTCCAGACCCGCATCCCTGTGCTTTGTTCGGCAGAAATTGATGATAACTTGATTTTATTGTGATAATCACAGTGCTTCGTCTGTCTCTTGATATTTTCCAAAAAATATACTAAAAACAATTCTATCTGACTCCAATTTGCAAAAAAATACACAAGGAAAATAAAGAACAATTATCTATAAAGGAATCGATATAACGAATGAATGCAAAAAGGGCACATCTTCAACAACTGGACGCCCACCTGGAATGCGTGGAATTCGGTCAAGTTGGAATTCCAAGATTGAGACGGCATCAAAACTGTCTATCCCTCCCCACTTCGAGGCTTGCAGGGATGCATCCTCGCCAGGACGCCGTCCAATGCGCATAGCATGTGGCCACCTTAACAGCCTGGAGATGAGAAGGGAGAAAATTCTGCCCAGAAAAAGGTGAGACTATGTACAATGAAGGAGTCCAATCAGTTCAGACAGTAATTCCGAAAGCAAAGGTACCTGCTGCTACTTCCCACTCAGGCACGCGATTAGGTATGTGTTCCAATTTGGTTCGAAATTTCATAGGGGCCAACATGACGACCACCAAATGGGTTTGGAAAATGTCTACCAATGGGCGGTCTACAGCAATATAGGTCGTTTGTTGGGGCGCTGGGTACTCATGTTTCCAAGATTTTAGAGGATCGAAAATAAGTTCTAAAAAGAACAGTGGAAAGTTTAGTCTTTAGAAAGACATTGGTTGTGGAAGTCCCTGGGTCTGGTTTTCCTCGCTGAGGGAAGTGACAAGTCGGAAGATGGTTGGTAAGTGAGTGCATTCGTATAATGACAGGTTATTTATACAAAGCCAGCAGCCAATTTTTTATGCCTCGCTCTGATTGGCTGCTGGAAAATTTTCTAGTTTCTCATTGGTTGTTTGTTTTCTTACATTTCCCAGTTGACCTAGGGTCAGAATAATAATTATTTTACAATTAAAAAGGCTTTACTGCCTACTTTATTGATCTTTTGCTTATTATTACCATTTCTAATACGTAAGTTCTCAAAATATGGAATGTTTACATAGGAAAAAGCGAGATTTTAGATCTGAGCAGAATGCTCGTCTGTGATTGGCTGAAATTAGATATGCGTTCTTTTGTTTGGGAATGCGACCTACTTGCTAGGAAAAGCGTTCCCGAACATCGTAGGTCTGAAACCTTGCGAAAGATAGAGAGGGGAACAAACGAGTCCTCTCCTCAATGGTGCTTGCAGAGCCTTTTTCCGCCCGCAATCCCCCAAGGCATTTTTCTCTCGCGTCTAATTCCGCTCTCCCTTTTTCTTGCGCCTTCTTGCAATGACCTTCCAACTTCCAAACCACCACCGTAAATTTTATGAAACCGTTTTGCACCTCGTAAAAGGCTTCCAGATACGATCTAGGCATTTACCTTGGCTTTTCCCGGCTAGAAAATTAGGTATTTATTTCTACTTAGGTTGCTCGTTTTACTTCTGTTTCACCACTTCTTTAAAGTGTACTATACCTAGTGTCTCCTATCGGGCAGATTTATCGTATCCTATGTTTACCTTATGACAAGTGCAATCATAGGGAAACCAGTTTTTTTTTAACGTTTTTTTGACCTTGTCCCGCCCAAAATAGGTGGAACTAAAGTATGAAACGCCTGGTTGTCCAGGTAAATTACAATTTGAAAAATTCCTCTAAACTATAAAAAACATTTTCAAGTAAATACGATTTTAGCAATTTTTTAAATATTGTTAAACTTTCTTCAGATTTGATTTCAACCGGGAGAGCGTTATATAGACGAACACCTAAAATCGGAGGACTGTTCAAACGAAGGGAGGTAGCAAATTTGCCTACATGTATATCTGAACACGACCGAGTTTTATAAGAGTGAAAGTTTGAATTAAGAGGGAAGTGTTCTGGGTGTTCGCGAACAAATAATAATTACCTGATAAATGAAAACACAAGTAGCAGGGAGAATAATGTTGTCTACCGAAAGGAACCGAAAGATAAACATACGATAAGTTGAATCTGCATGTTCTATAGGAGACACCGAGGGGTTAACCACTCGTTGGGAATCTCGTTGGGAATCATTGCAAATCTTTATGGAATCTCAGGGAATCTTGGAATTTTTTGGAGTGGTTACCCCTTCGGGGTTCATGCACCTTTCTATGAATATTGTTGGGAATCTTTGGAAATCTCTATGAAATCTCAAGGAATCTCTGGAGTGGTTACCCCCTCGGGAGACACTATAGTACACTTTAGAGAAGTGGGATAGGGACGATAGGGACCTACAGTTTTAGGTGTGTTCCGAGCCACCAGAACCTTGATATACATTTCACTTGACATGCTGAACATATCAGAGGTGAATCCCAAGCAGGAAAATTTGTACAGGATCGGGATCGTACCTATAAAGACGCAGTCAGACGTCTGATTATTTTGAAAGTTGTATGTCTCCAAACCGTCGCAATGGAAAATCGAACCGGAAACGAATTTCAATAGAGCGAAACGTTCGTTCTCTATTGTTGCGACATGTCATGGAACTCAATACCTACTGGAGATGATCGTATCTTCAACCTGTCGAAACCTCAGCCCCGTCTCCGTTCTCCCAGATACGTTCGGACGGCCGTTCGGAAACTCGGTCAAATGGAAGAGGCCAATATGAGATAACGGGCATGACAGTTCTATTAGTGATGCACGAAAAGTTCTTGCTTTTGTTCTTACGTTCAAGAACAAGAACAAGAGTTGATTTTGGCTGCAAGAACAAGAACTCTTGCAAGTTCTTGCAAGAGTCTTGCATAAACCCAGGCAGTTTTTTTTCCCAAAGCTTCTTCATGGATTGCAGTCCATATTTTGTACGAAAAACTCTGCAGACTATGCGACGATAGATTGCGCTTGAAATGACCGCTCGGTAGGCAAAAAACCACATTTTAACAGCAGAAAATTCTATGTGTATGCAAGAAATTACAAGAGTCTCGCAGCAAGAACAAGAACCAGAGCAAGAAATGATTTTTACTGCAAGAACAAGAGCAAGAAATGCCGTTTCTTGTTCTTGTTCTTGTATCGTGCATCACTAGTTCTATCTTGTGCCATCCTATGTAGGCAGCTCAGCTGGCTGACGCTGCTACTATATCGCCAAGCATGGTGCTATATGGGGTAGGGTGGTAAAATTGAGCCCAACCCTGTAAGGATATTCATCACAGCCTTGACCCCCGACCCCAAAAAAAATTAATTTAATTATATTATCCTCCCACCACCCACCACACACAATTTGAATACATCGCCATTTACGATGATTCCAGAATACATTAGTGTTCTCTCTATGAACACAGCTAGCACCTCCTTGGCCTCATATGACACTTCCCCCTATCTGAACATGGAGCAGCAAGGTCAGACGCTCGGCCCGCCAGCGACCCTGGGCTAGCGTCCAAAACGGTCGGAAACCGCCGATTGCACGTCTACCTATATGTCCTGTGGAACTGTGGAGATGGTATTTGCATGGAATTTTTGAACGGATGGGACGGACAAACACGAGGGGGTAACCACTCCAGAGATTCCTTGAGATTCCATAAAGATTTCCAAAGATTCCCAACGATATCATAGAAAGATGAACCCCGAAGAGGTAACCACTCAAAAAAAAATTCCAAGATTCCCTGAGATTTCATAAAGATTTCCAATGATTCCCAATGAGATTCCAGCAGGTGTATTCCCTTTCTCGAACGCCAGCAAACCCACCCAACTAACACCTTCAAAATTTATTGTAAGAAGAACTGTTCTCCGTATATTGCATCATGGCGTGCCTTATCTTCTTACAAGAAATTTTGAAGCTGTTAGTTGGGTGGGTTTGCTGGTGTTCGAGAAAGGGAATACACCTGCTGGAGTGGTTAACCCCTCGAACAAACAGTATAGGTCTCATTACACGATGTATAAAATCCAGGCAAGAAGAACAAGGTAACAATCGCAGTTTTCAACACGCTGTTAAGAGCGACCCCACAATCGTATTTGTTTCCGTTTTTTTATGCACACTTTATGAGTAAACTATTGGATATTTAAATGTTCTGAAATATAATACATGTATTTTGAACGCCATAAATTATGAGGCTATGTTGTTCATTTTGGACAATTTCTTGTTGACAAAAATCACTCCATCGTAAAATAACAACATATAGCCTCATAATTAATGACGTTAAAAAGACATATTATATTTCAGAACATTTAAATATCCAATAGGTTCCTCATAAAGTGTGCATGCAAACACGTAAACAAACACGATTGTGTAATGTCGAAGCCAACATACATCCACGGCATAAGCGAAATTTTTTTCTCTAACGTCTGGAATCGAACCCGGACCTCTCAGGACACAAAGCGGACCCCGTGACCACTCGTCCACTGAGAGGCAAGCACGCAGCTTCTTATCTGATATTTCTCTTTCGAGAGTTTCAATCCAGCTGACACTTGAGAAGGGTTCTGTGTTCCCCGCCCCATGTTGTTGGTTATGCATGATAATGTGGTGTCAGAGGTTTTGGGGGGTGAAATTATGGTGCGCTGTTTCCCCGCTCCGAAGTTGTGCTGTTCTATTCTCTCCCGGAAGAAAGTTTAAGGCCGAACATACATTCGCTATTTCTTTACCTTTTTTCTGCACACTTTATGAGGAAACTATTGGATATTTATTTGTTCTGAAATATAAATGTATGTCTTTTTAAGGTCAAAAATTAACTGGTTGTGTGGTGATTGTTGTCAACAAAAGATTTATCCAAAATTAACCGATCTGTTTGGTCCCCTTATCAAACTTTTTTATAAAATTGTATTTTATAGTTTCGACGAATTTCTCAATAAGTGATTTTACTGGAAAGCCAGGCGTTATTAGGGAGGTACGAGTACTTTAGCCCCGCCTTTTTTAGGGGGGACGAAGTTAAAAAAATGTTTTAATTTATTTTATATAGCGACTTAGACGTGTCTTGGTTTTTTCCACAATTTTTGTGTAACACAGGTCACGACTCAGAGAAAGATAAAGACGTATTAATGTATTACATCATAATGACGAAGCGTGACATGTCTATTATAAATACAGTAGTATCTCTCTATAACGTCCGTCCTGGGGTCATGTAAATTTCCTCGCTATAGGGAGTGGCAACTGAATTTGTCTGCGGCCTTACGTTGGTCTAGTGGGAAAACACTAGACTTGCACGACTGAGGTCCTGGGTTCGAATCCCGGTAGCAGCAATTTTTTTTGTTGGTAGCACGGATGTCTTCGGGCAAAGGGCTGTAACCACCAATAGGTCAATTGGTCAATTAAGATTATGAGTCGTCCTCAAATGGAGAAATACCATCTTTTCTAATCATCTTAAAAATAATGAGAGACGCAAACACCACCCAAGAGAATTTGGCGACTAGCCGACGTTATGAAACAACGTAGATTATAACACAAATCTCTGTGGAAATAAAGTTGGAAGGGGAAAAACTGCACAGGTGAAGTAATAAGGATAATTATAATCTGCACAGGTGAAGGTGCCCTTCACTCTCATGACGAATCTTTTTATATTTAATAACAAAGCCATGGCAAAACTCGTAACTCAATTAAGGGTCACCATACATTCGCTATTTTGTTATGTTTGGATTTCAAACTTTGTGAGAAAACTATCGGATATTTAAATATTCTGAAATATAATTTGTCTTTTTAACGTCATTACTCATGAGGCTATGTTGTGATTTTACGAGCGAGTGATTTTTGTCACATAAAAAATTGTCCAAAATTAACAAATCGTGAAATCACAACATAGCCTCATGAGTAATAACGTTAAAAAGACATATTATATTTCAGAATATTTAAATATCCAATAGTTTTCTCACAAAGTTTGAAATCGGAACGTAAAAAAATAGCGAACGTATATTCAGCCTTAAGCAGCACTCACTCGGTACGGGGACATGCCCAGCAACTAGACCATGTCAAGAATTATCCATCGTGCTCAGCTAGCAGCACTACCAAATACCACCTCCCACAACAAACCCGATATTTATTTCACTTGACATGCCGATCCGAAAAACTTTCGTTAGGACCGGGATCGAACCGGCGTTCGGGTTTGAATTCAATAATAAAGCCACGCAAGTCAATTAAGCCACAGTTACACGGCTCATCTCGGAATAGCATTTTTGCTGTCGTATAAAACAATTATAACTTGATTTAGGAGAGGGTGGAGTGCCAAATGACCCAATGAAGACAAATATTGCCCTAGAGAGAGGGTCATTGGTTTCGCCCTTCAATTCAATTACTGTCAAATATTTTTATCAAAGGTTTTTCGGCCTTTTCCGACTCTGCCTTCGGAATCAACCTCTCTCAATATGTGTACAACAATAATATGACGAGACTTTGATGCAACAAAAACCTTCTAAGCACTTACTTAGTCAATTCTTTTAAGAACATAAAGTAAGCAAAAATTCATTAAAATGAGTTTTGGTTACTTCACAGTGTTTGCACAACCAAACACCAATAAACCCACTGATCCAAATTGTGGAGTCTGTTTGGTTGTGCAAACACTGTGAAGTAACCAAAAGTCAATTTAATGAATTTTTGCTATGTTCTTAAAATAATTGACTAAGCAAGTACCTACACTGTTTTTATTGCAATAAGGTGGTTAGTTTCGATGATAATATGAGAAAAAGTGCTGCGCTTTGGTCCATGGACCCCCCTGAGTCCCCTGAGTCCAAAAAAGTGGTTTCTGGAAAAAGTCTGTCCGTCCGTCAGTCCGTGCAGTGCTCTACCGCCTATACCGTTCATCCGATTTTGATGAAATTTGGTATGGACCTGTCTAAAATCACTGCCGAGGGATATTTTCAAGGATTTCTTGATTGGTCAAAAATTGCGGCCACTACTGCCAAAACACCGCCAAAATAATTCAAAAATCGTGTTTTTGGTTAGTCGGACAAGCGCCGACGGTACACTTTTAAATCTATAACACTGAAAATTGGTAAGTGTGTTGACAAATAAATGCTTCGAGGTCATTTGCAACTAAAATTGAATTGGTTTAAAATTACGGCCGTTCTGGACCAAAGTTCGATCCTTTCGGCGCCATTCACATATATTGACCGATTGTCATGAAATTTTGTATATTTGTGTTAAACTACGTAACTTAAACATTTGTCGAACAAAATTGTGTTATCTTCAAAATTACGGGAGTTTTTGTCAAAAAAGTGTTGAAAATGAGTTGAGAAGAAGAAACCACGTTTTTGAATGGTCGGAACGCATTTGGGACTACAGTAATAAAATGACAGTCATGAGATTTGGTATGAGTGATCTCAGATAGATGCTGGTGGGTCATTTTTAACCGATTTTGGATTGCATAAAAACTACGCCCGCCAAAAATCTCAAAAAAATCCCCCAAAAAAAAAAAATCATACGGGGCGAGAAAGTTAAGTGCGACTGTTGTCGGACCCTTTATTATACCATGATTTGATAGCAGTTCAGGTACACCAAAACATGCAGTATTTCAACACCAGAAATATACCAAAAATAAAAACATGAAGCATTTCCATAATTAATATAAGTAAATGAACAGCCAAGATGGATAGCGCCCTTAGGTGTACATTAAAAGATGGTGATCGGGCAGGGAGCCAATGACTATGGGCAATATCGTTGCACGATATTTGATTCATATTTACAAGCCTTTCGCATCGACAAATTTCCATAAACATGCTCGTCATTAAATATCAATTTGCCCTCGCATCCGGCCACACTGTTGCCGCTCCCAGTAGACTGTAGGGACTGAAGGGTATAGCCCACATAAAACTGTACTTATAGTCCGGGGGCCCACGGGGTCTGTTCTTGACGAAGGGCAGGAAAAGGTTTGAGCCTGTGGAGCGATGGGGAGGCTCTGGTAGTTTCAGGAAACCTGAGTCTTACTGTCCGCCGTTGGGGCTTTTGGGGGCTACAAATTTTTTAAATCGTGAAATTTTCGGAAAAATCTGTCGAACGGGAGGACGAAAAATTTCACCTTCAGAAGATAGGGGGCAAGCCCCAGTATATAAAAACCAGGAAATAAGACACTTCGGTTGGGGCTTTCTACCCTTAAGACGCAATCCAAAATCGGTGGAGACCGGAAAAATCTGTCGAACGAGTGGATAAAAAATTTCACCTGCAAACGATAGGGGCCGCGCCCTAGTATAGAAAAATCAAAAAATAAGACACTTTGGTTGGGGCTTTCATCCCTTAAGACGGGGTTGAAAATTTCGAAAAATACGTCAGGACGAACGAGGGGACGATAAATTTCACCTGTGAACGATAGGGGGCATACCCTAGTATATGAAAATCAAGAAATAAGGCACTTCGGTTGGGGCTTTCTACCCTTAAGACGCAATCAAAAATTTGGCAAGTATCTCAAATTGTGCCGAAAATCAGCCCAAAAGGTACAAACACCAATCAGAGTAAAAATTCACCGTTAAACTCCAAATCTTATAGTAAGACACCAAATTGGGGGGCTTCTGGGCCTTAAATCACCCCTCAAATTTTGAAATGGGCGAAAAGTTACCCCAGAACTTGCTTAGTAAGTATGATATTGAGTTTTTTCTTGTTGCTATGAATTTGTCTTAATATTATCTACAACTTTTGTCTTGTAAAGTTTTTCGTCCGAAGTAACCTTTATCGCAGGGGGTGGAGGGTTGTAATTTCAAAACGCCGTAACTCCCTCAGTTGGTAAGATATAAATTTATTTCTTTTTGTTTTAAAATTGAGTTATTATTGTCTATAACTTTTGTCTAAAAAAGTTGTTCGTGAAATCACTTTCTGTCAAGGGTGGGGGTTGAAATTCCATATCGCAATATCTCCGTTATTATTGGAGGGAATGAGTCGGAAACAACTGAAAATTGTCTTATTCTACATTCTTCATGATTTTGCACTGCACTTGATGGATCAATATAAATTTAGTAAAAATCCTATGGCTATCGGGCATACCGTAAGGAATTTCTTCAAATTTTGGTATTTTCATCTATATAAACACTACTACTGTTCCGTAAATGGGATGAATCAGTGGTACAAAACGTAATAAAAGCGTCCAGAACGCTAACTTGACCAAAAATTACAATCCTGTACTCCCCTACCAGTCTACCGCTTCTCCTTTGGCAGGGTGTGTGACCTTATACTACTCTCCAGGGCAGAAACATAGCCTTAACTGGCCCTTAAGGAGCAATAACAGGTTCACTAATGCTCTTAACTAATGCTCTTAAGAGCATTAAGGTTGCACTGTCCCCATTTGAATTAACATTGCGACTTTCGAAACGTCTGTCGTGGTTTCTACTGAACGTTTCTTCTTGAAATTTCACACGAAGGTAGATTGAATAAATATCTAGAACTATATTGCAGCCGATTTTTGAATTTCCTTTTGGTTTTCTAACAAAAATTTTTTTTTCCAAAAAGAAGAGCTGCAAAACACTGTTCACAAAAAAACGCCGTGCCTCAATACGACTAAACTGAAGACATTGAGATTATCGGAATTGTAAACAAGAAGGTTGCAGGTAGAACTATATCGAAGCCGTTTTTTCAATTTCCCTGTGGAACAAAAAATATGGCTGTTTGAAAACATGCAAAAATCGCAAAACAGCCATAAAAAGCCAGTGCACGGCTTGATGCGATTAGTACCCGACCAGCTGCCCTAGGAGACGCACACATTGCGTTCACCGTACTCCACAATTACCGCACTTCGCAGACTCCTTCTTATTGAAGACTTCACCTACGTTGTTTATTTCCAATGAAAGATAACAAGATGCCATTGTTGTTTTTACTTCCAATTTCTTAGAAAGAGACTATTTTTTTTTGCATTTTGATTTTAGATTTTTCTTTGAAATCTACCTATTGTTAGGTAGTCGTACCTACCAGTAGTCTCACTTTTGAAAACTTTCTTCACAGGTCTTCGTTTCATGATCCCTGCTGTATTCCAAAACCACCATCAGCTCAAAAGTTTACCTAATTGTACCTATATATATGATATATTTCACTTTCTTGAGAACAAGCTGTGAACAGTAAATACTACCTACCACTTTTCTTGTAACGTTTTTTGATCCCACCCTTCATGATTGAATAAGGGTGAAAAAACAGGGGTTGGCGAAAAAAATTCATAACTTGTGCCCTAGGGGTGGTATCGAGTTCTTTTTTTATATAGATTTGCCTCAGTATTACCTACAACTTTTGTCTGAAAAGTTTTTCGTCCGACGCACCGTTTAGGCAGGGGAGGGGGCATAGCCGTAGCCGGGGGGGGGGGGGCTTAGCCCCCCAGATACCGTTTAGCTGGCCCCAGGATTTTTCTGGCCTACACATAACGTCACATAAAGCCATGCATGAGGAGAATTCCCGGGAGAGGGGTAGGGGGGGGGGGGGGGGGGGGATCCTGCTACGCCCATGGATGGGGGGTTGAATTTTCAAAACGTCATGATCGTCCCATATGATCCTGGAGGTTCCCCGAGTCAAAAAAAAAGGTTTTTAAAAGATGTCCGTCAGACGTACGTACATACGCCACTCTGTCGCGCGCCAGTACGTCACACCATTCATCCGATTTTTCTCAAATTCGGTATTTAGGTACCTTATGTAAATATCTGGATAAATTTTGTGATAAATTTTGATAACTCAAAAATTCCGGAATTTTTTTCTTACGCTTGGATTTGAACTCGGACCTTAGTGGTCTCCGCTCGGCTGCTGAGGAGAATGAGGTGTTCATTTTTTTTTTTTTTTTAACGCGCGACGTTCAGGGAACATAAATACGCCAATGAGTTGGTTTGTTAGATTTTTTTTTTTTTTTTTTTTTATATTTTTTTTATCGAAGCCGAAGACGAAGTGGCCGAAGCCGAATATGAGTGGGCCGAGGCCAGTTTAGGAGTGGGCCGAAGCCAATACATCCATGTCGGAAGCGGAAAATTTTTTCCGTTCCGCCGGGATTCGAACCCGGACCTCTCAGGACACAAAGCGGACCCCTTGACCACTCGGCCGCTGAGAGGCACTATATTTTGTTATTATCAACCTGAAGTAGTAAACCCATTCTGTCGCAATGTGAGGATAAATTTCCTAAAATATATAGGAAAAGCTAAAATTCATTTCTTGCTTTCTTCACTCATTTTCATATTACTTACTTATACTCGGTTTTTTTTTGTGGGTGTGAGGGCACTGAGGGCCAAGATTGGCCCAAGTTTTTGGCCCACCTCCAAATGGTTTCACAAAACGCAAAAATATCTCCAGACGCACTAGGTAGGTACCTACATACCGAATTTGAGCTACTCGATGAACGGTAGGACGTACTCCACAGGTTGCGCGGTCCTGGCAGAGTTCCAGAGCATCAGTACCTATTACTGAGAACTGGCATTAGGTAAAGGTGATAAGAAACTGCTAACACAGGTTTGCTAAAACCCTCCCGTTTTGGGTCTGGTCATGGACACCTGTTTTGAAAACCATCGTGGGAAGACCCATAACGGCTCTACGTCGGCTCCTTCAAAACTATATTTTAATATAGGTACCTACACCCCTTTTACCCTTTTCTCATTTTCTCAAATTTCGGAGGAGGAGGGGGGAACGTCCTAGGTGTGTATAGGTATTTCTGAATACGTTCTTGGTTGCTTCTCATGGTCATCTAGGAACCATAGCCGTGTGTGGGCTGGTAGGCATGAAGGAGGCATCATAGTTGTATCCGCGGGAGGGGGGTGGGGGTTAGGGCGTTAAACCCCCCCCCCCATGACCGGAAAATTAACATGGTAAGGCCAATGTGAAACCAAAAAATATAGGCGAAACACCCCCCCTCCCCTCCCCGTGACCCTAAACCCCCCCCCCCATCCAGGATTTTTCTAAACTACACATTACGTCACATAAAGCCATTCCTACCCCTCCCCCCCCCCCCCCCCCCCGGTGAGGAGAAGGTCTGTGGAGCATACCCCCCCCAGGTTTTCGGTCCTACTACGCCCATGAAAAAAAACGTGGGTGCAAAGATGAACTCCAGAATCATCCTGGTACCTGGCACCTGGTGACGATGAAAGATTGAGTATTGAAAAGTGGCGTCGCTTACACGGGACTGGGATGAGATAAGAAAGTGCACAGTAAGCTGAATTCACCTGGCTAGTTAGTTCAGCCATAAGAAGTCAGGCTTACGCGCTCAGGCTCATTATAGGTTCATAGTCGCTCCTTGCGGCCGCGCTGAGTTGCATCGTCATCGATTAGGGCGCCTTAAGTCTGACTCTAGCTTACGAAAGCACTGAAAGGTTTCACCCAGGCACTGGAAAGCAGTGACAGATCTTATTTCGGCTCCTGAGAGCACTGTCAGGTCCCCCTATGGCCTCGGAAATGTATAGCAGGTCGCCGGCGAGGTATGTCTGGTCTCATCTTGGCTCTGGAGAGCCCTGTCAGGTTATACTGTGGCTCTGGAAAGCCATGCCAGGTCTTATTTCGGCTCTACAGAGCGATGGCAGGCTGCACTGTGCCTCTGAAAAGCCATACCAGGTCTCATTTCGGCTCTGGAGATTGATGACACGTTGCACAGTGCATCTGGAGAGCCCTGTCAGGTGTTACTGCGGCTGTGAAGCTGTATGACAGGTCTTGTTCTGGCTCGTAAGTGACCTTAAAGTGACATCTAGAGCCAAATTGAGACCAGGCATTGCTTTTCAGAGGCCCAGTGCAGCCTGACAGTGCTCTCAAGAGCCACAGTAAAACCTGTTATAGGTCTCCAAAGCCACTGTGAGACCTGATATAGCTTTCCGGAGCCACAGTGCAACCACTCATCGCTCTCCAGAGCCAAAATGAAACTTGTCACTGTTCTCCAGAGGCACTGTGCAACGTGTCATCAATCTCCAGAGCCGAAATGAGACCTGGCATGGCTTTTCAGAGGCACAGTGCAGCCTGCCATCGCTCTGTAGAGCCGAACTAAGACCTGGCATGGCTTTCCAGAGCCACAGTATAACCTGACAGGGCTCTCCAGAGCCAAGATGAGACCAGACATACCTCACCGGCGACCTGCTATACATTTCCGAGGCCATAGGGGGACCTGACAGTGCTCTCAGGAGCCGAAATAAGATCTGTCACTGCTTTCCAGTGCCTGGGAGAAACCTTTCAGTGCTTTCCTAAGCTAGAGTCAGACTTAATGCTCTTAAGAGCATTAGTTAAGAGCATTAGTGAACCTGTTATTGCTCCTTAAGGGCCAGTTTAGGCTATGTTTCTGCCCTGGAGAGTAGTATAAGGTCACACACCCTGCCAAAGGAGAAGCGGTAGACTGGTAGGGGAGTACAGGATTGTAATTTTCGGTCAAGTTAGCGTTCTGGACGCTTTTATTACGTTTTGTACCACTGATTCATCCCATTTACGGAACAGTAGTAGTGTTTATATAGATGAAAATACCAAAATTTGAAGAAATTCCTTACGGTATGCCCGATAGCCATAGGATTTTTACTAAATTTATATTGATCCATCAAGTGCAGTGCAAAATCATGAAGAATGTAGAATAAGACAATTTTCAGTTGTTTCCGACTCATTCCCTCCAATAATAACGGAGATATTGCGATATGGAATTTCAACCCCCACCCTTGACAGAAAGTGATTTCACGAACAACTTTTTTAGACAAAAGTTATAGACAATAATAACTCAATTTTAAAACAAAAAGAAATAAATTTATATCTTACCAACTGAGGGAGTTACGGCGTTTTGAAATTACAACCCTCCACCCCCTGCGATAAAGGTTACTTCGGACGAAAAACTTTACAAGACAAAAGTTGTAGATAATATTAAGACAAATTCATAGCAACAAGAAAAAACTCAATATCATACTTACTAAGCAAGTTCTGGGGTAACTTTTCGCCCATTTCAAAATTTGAGGGGTGATTTAAGGCCCAGAAGCCCCCCAATTTGGTGTCTTACTATAAGATTTGGAGTTTAACGGTGAATTTTTACTCTGATTGGTGTTTGTACCTTTTGGGCTGATTTTCGGCACAATTTGAGATACTTGCCAAATTTTTGATTGCGTCTTAAGGGTAGAAAGCCCCAACCGAAGTGCCTTATTTCTTGATTTTCATATACTAGGGTATGCCCCCTATCGTTCACAGGTGAAATTTATCGTCCCCTCGTTCGTCCTGACGAATTTTTCGAAATTTTCAACCCCGTCTTAAGGGATGAAAGCCCCAACCAAAGTGTCTTATTTTTTGATTTTTCTATACTAGGGAGCGGCCCCTATCGTTTGCAGGTGAAATTTTTTATCCACTCGTTCGACAGATTTTTCCGGTCTCCACCGATTTTGGATTGCGTCTTAAGGGTAGAAAGCCCCAACCGAAGTGTCTTATTTCCTGGTTTTTATATACTGGGGCATGCCCCCTATCTTCTGAAGGTGAAATTTTTCGTCCTACCGTTCGACAGATTTTTCCGAAAATTTCACGATTTAAAAAATTTGTAGCCCCCAAAAGCCCCAACGGCGGACAGTAAGACTCAGGTTTCCTGAAACTACCAGAGCCTCCCCATCGCTCCACAGGCTCAAACCTTTTCCTGCCCTTCGTCAAGAACAGACCCCGTGGGCCCCCGGTCTATTAGCTTCCGTAGCAAAATTGAAAGGCAAAGATATAGGAAGCCATGTTTGTGTCGTTCGTCTAATAGTGATGCACGATGATGCAAGAACAAGAACAAGAAACGGCATTTCTTGCTCTTGTAGTAAAAATCCTATATTGCTCTTGTTCTTGCAGTAGAAATCATTTCTTGATCTTATTCTTGTTCTTGCTGCGAGACTCTTGCAATTTATTGCATACACTTGGAATTTTCTGCTGTTAAAATGTGGTTTTTGCCTACCATTTTACATGCAATCTATCGTCGCATAGTCTGTAGAGTTTTTCGTACAAAATATGGACTGCAATCCATGAATGAAGCTTTGGAAAAAAACTGCCTGTAAGACTCTTGCGAGAACTGTTGCAAGAGTTCTTGTTCTTGCAGCCAAAATCAACTCTTGTGCTTGTTTATGCATGCAAGAAATGCAGGAACAAAAGCAAGACAAGAAATTTTCGTGCATCACTAGTACCAGCTCCCCAACTATCGGGGACCTACAGTTTTAGCTGTGTTCTAAACCACCACTTTTCACTTGACATCCATAGTCCCTAAGGAAAATCTGCTGGTACCGGGGGATTCGAAGAGGCAGAGGCCCAACCAAAGTAAATAATTTTTACTGGACAGTGACCTTCTAGTGATGGCAAGTCATAGTGTTGTCTCGTGCGGAGGTTGACAAACAAAGTAACCCATCATTGGTTTAAGAGGACGCTATACCTGACGGTGCATTTTTTGCCGCCCATAAGATTAGCATTGCGAGCGGCGATTCATTTTCAAGGTTTACCCTTGGTTGGAAAGACACAAAATTTTGCCTGTACCTAGCCCTAACAATGTTCTATAGGGAGTGTTCGAAACAGATTTCCCAATTTCTCACTGGTTTCTTTTATTGCAACTGTTTTGCAAATGCTAGCATCGTTACCTCAAGAAAAGTGCTGTATCTCGAAAACCAGTAAAAAAATGGGAAATCTGCTTCGAACACTCACTAGAACATTTACAGGCAAAATTTTGTGTCTTTCCAACCAAGGGTAAACCTTGAAAATGAATCGCCGCTCGCAATGTTAATCTTATGGGCGGCAAAAAATGCACCGTCAGGTATAGCGTCCTCTTAAGCATGACATATAATCCATCGACCGCGCCTCGTGCAATATTAACATGGGCGTAGTGTGTAGGTGTTAATAAACACTGGCTACCGTAGAGTGGGAAATGCATATAGCCTTCCCGATTTCCTGTGTTAGTACACGACGGGGACCTACAGTTTTAGGTGGGTTCCGAACCACGACAACCTCGATATACATTTCACTTGACATGCTGAACATATCAGAGGTGACTACCGATCAAAAAAAGTTTCGGTACGAACGGGATCGAACTGGGGTACTCGGTGTCCTTCTAGCTAGACCAGGAGGTTAAGAACCAACAGCTAGCTCAGCAGGGAGTTGGTTATAGACTGTCAGGGATGAGAAGCAGACAGAGACCCTCGAGAACGCAATTAATGAGATGACTACATGACAGCATGACGCCATGACGTGCTGACGTCCGCACAGGGTCTTCCACCCTGCCATGGAGCTGCCATAACCACCTGGAGGAGTTAATAAGCTCTAGTGGGAAAACACTGGGCTCAGGTATTTTCTGAAATATTATATGTCTTTTTAACAGCCGAAATAAATAGGCTGTGTTGTGATTTAACGAACGGTTAATTTCGGATTAATTTTTTGTTGACAGAAATCACTCGATCGTAAAATCACAACATATATAGCCTCATAATTTTCAACGTTAAAAAGACATATATTATATTTCAGAACATTTAAATATCCAATAGTTTCCTCATAAAGTGTGCAGAAAAAACGTAAACAAACACGATTTTTGCAACCTCCCTTCGTTCAAACAGTCAAATTTCGGTCATTAAAAAGACATAATATTATATTTCAGATCAATAAATGTCCAATAGTTTCCTCATACAGTGTGCAGAAAAAACGTAAACCAATAGCGAATGTAAGTATGTTCGGCCTAGCCAAATTCATTATTCTTGCTGTAGGTTGTGACATATTTCACAAACGTCATAAACAGATGTCGTGCTCACTTTCACGCCCTGTCATAGCGACAAAAGCAACTTCTTTGTACCCGGACAGTTATCTAATTATTTTGAAATGAAGTCAGCGTCGGTTTGGCGTTTGCTGTTGGAAGTTCGATGAGGTATAGAAAGTTATTGGCGCCCTCTTTGAGTTTGTAAGCTTTTCAAACTTTCTTTGTGCGGTCCAAGTATTGATGATGAATGAACTATTTATTTGAAACTCTGAGCTGACGACTGTCTGCGAGGGGGTAACCACTCCAGAGATTTCTTGAGATTCCATAAAGATTTCCGAAGATTCCCAACGATATTCATAGAAAGATGAACCCCGAAGGGATAACCATTCCAAAAAATTCCAAGATTCCCTGAGTTATCATAAAGATTTCCAATGATTCCCAACGAGTGGTTAACCCCTCGACTGTCTGCTTTCCGAAATTTATTCTAAAGAAGGATGGTGATCCAGGTCTGTTATTTTGAAATCCGTCTACCCAAAATTGTCTACCTGTAAGTTAAACATGGTTGCTATGCGTTGCTATAGGGAAATAAAATTCCAACTGGAACCCCTGGGAAATTGGAGAATTTGCGTCGCTGTATAGGATCGTAAAATCACAACACAGCCTGTTAATCGGCCGTTAAAAAAACAGCACATTTAAATATCCAACAGCTTCCTCATAAAGTGTGCAGAAAAAACGGGACTAAATGTATGTCTAAGGGTGCGTCCCACCATGCCCAGTTAAAATTAAACTGGAGATTTACCATGTTAAATTTAACTTCAAAGTTAAATTTAACATGGTAAACATAGGACAAAATCTCCAGTTTAATTTCAACTGGGCATGGTGCATGGGACGCACCCTCAGAGTATCAAATCTAGGCAACAGAGAGTTTCTATAATCTACAGAATAGAGCGCACGGCGTAATCGATCCAGCCGTCTCGGACACATTCCAAAACTTCAGCCCTTGTCTAACTCATCCCCATGGCACTACGTCACTCCCAAAACCTACTCCAAATAACACGCAGAACCAACCTCTGCCTCCGAAACATAAACCGCCATTTTCACCAAGAAAAATCAAATAAACTGATAATCCATATTGACCTGCAGGTGTATTCCCTTTCTTGAACGCCAGCAAACCCACCCAACTAACACCTTCAAAATTTATTGTAAGAAGATAAGGCACGCCATGATGCAATATACGGAGAACAGTTCTTCTTACAATAAATTTTGAAGGTGTTAGTTGGGTGGGTTTGCTGGCGTTCGAGAAAGGGAATACACCTCCTGGACATGACACTGTGGAAAACGTGATGCTGGTTCACACAATTCGTTTTGAATTTTGGCGGGAACATTTTATTTTTATGCTTTCCGTCTGCTAAAATCCTAAACACTATATAATGTTTTACAATATAGGTATTAACTTTCAACCGAATCATTGTAAATTTTTTTTTTTTTTTCTTTTTTTTTTTTTTTTTTTTTTCAACACAGGGTTCCCTTAAGAAGAATGGTCATGCACAATGATCTAAAAGAGTTAAGCAACGACAATTCACTGGAGCACAGCATCGAATTTTTTCGTGCGGCTTAGAAGAATGTAACAGTAGGTAAAAGTTTCAGATCATTCGGAAAACAGCAAGGAAAAGTTTAGTGATTGAGGATAATAGAAGTCGGATCACGGCAAGTCCAAGGAAAACAAATTCTTTATTATTTAGTGGAACAACGGGCCAAGTGACTGAAAGGTCTCTTCACCCCCACCGCATCAATATTTAATAAAGGGTTCGACAATGGTCGCACTTGACTTTCTCGCAATTTTTATCGAAAATTTAATTTTTTTTTTACGTAATTTATTTTTTTTTGGACCAAAATTTTAACTTTTTCTAAAAAATATTTTGCCATACACTGGACAATAATTTTAGGCACCTACTCACCGGATTTCAAACATATCCGTCAAATGGTGAAGTGTCGTTCGACGCGCAAAGTACGTGTTTTCTATTTTCCATGTCACGGCCTTAATTTTCAAGTAATTGAAAATCTATTGAAAATGACCTTGAAGCATTTATCTGAGACCACTTTCACCAATTTTCAAGGAAATCTGTCGATTAGGGTTGTTGCAAATCCGTCTGAACCAATCAAAAACGCGATTTCCATTTTTGGAAAATTTTCCTACGGTAATGCCAATATTGGCCATAATTATTATGTTGGATAAATTTCGTTCGGTAAAACATCAAACTAGGTTAAAGTACACCTCCCTACCAATTTTTATTGAAATCGATCGAAAAGTGCTACCGGAGTGACGACCAACGCGTTTGGGCCAAAACTGGGCCAAGTTATTGGCCCACCTCCAAGTGATTGGAAAAGACCTAAAAGCATCTATTCAAAAACACTTTCGCAAATTTTCAAGGTTCCAACTTGATATACGTAGCTTCCAGCCCTTCTTAACTGTCAAAAAACACGATTTTTTGCCTTTTTTTGACCATAGCAGGCGCAATTTTTGAGTTATCAAAATTTATCAAAAAACATGTCCAGATAATTACATTAGATACCTACATACCGAATTTGAGCAAAATCGGACGAACGGTGTGACGTCCAGTTGCGCGACAGACTGACGTACGTACGTACGTACGTACGTCGGACGGACATTTTTTAAAAACCACTTTTTTGGACTCGGGGGACCTCCAGGATCATGGGAAACCCAAAATCTCAAAATCGAAATTTTGCACGAAGACATAACTTTCTCAGCCCATGTATTACATACGGGCGAGAAAGTAAAAACGCTTTCGTTTTTTATTATCTCCATACAGGATTGCTGTAGGCGGGTTCGAGCTGAAGTGATTTCGTATTTATAGTACAGAGTCTGTCTGGCTAACAAGCAAGAGGACCCAGGATAGCAGTAGAAACCAGGTTCGAATCACAGCCGATGAAAAATTTCTCCACCTCTAAAGGTGGTCACATGCGATGCGTTTTGGACGCCGTCCGGGCTCCCTGGCTGGGATGTTACCTCCGGGATGGCTGGTGCCCACACACGATACTTCCAGACCCGCATCCCTGTGATTTGTCTTTTGTTTGTCAGAAATTGGTATGAGACCTTGATTTTATTGTGATAATCAGTGTTTCGTCTGCCTCTTGATATTTTTATACCCGAGAAAAATAACGAACAATTATCGATAAAGTAGTCGATATAAGGAATTAATGTAAAAAGGTCATATCTTCAACAACTGGACGCCCACCTGGGATGCGTGGAATTCGCTCAAGTTGGAATTCCAAGATTAGGACGGCATCCCTTCAAAACTGTCCATCCCTCCCTACTTCGAGACGTCCAGGGATGCATCCTCGCCAGGACGCCGTCCAAAACGCATCGCATGTGGCCACCTTAGCCTTAGAAATTGGAGGAATTTATTTCTCTGAAATATAATGTCATTTTAGCTCTAGGTGATCATAAAATTTAAGTCATTAAACAATATTGTGTGGTCAGGTATCAATATAAGCCCCCGATTACACCTTACAATTTCCAATCCAAATATGATCATAAAAAAATATGATCAAGAAAAATTGTAAGGTGTAAAGTGAATTGAGTCAATTATGATACAATTTGTATCGGCCGGTACAAATTGTATCATAACTGCTGCGACTACCTTCCTCTAGGCTGCGATGTGTTTGTTGTTGTTGGGTTAGTCCGTTGAAAATGGCGGCTGAGGTAAAGTGGAATGGAAATGAGCCGTATTTTAATAGAAAATGTGGAGGAGTACGAATTTCTTATAACGATGAATTGAAAGAATATAGCAGAAATTATTTAACCTAAAACGGTTCAAAAAAGGACCCTAAAAATCTTCGACATTCTATTTTTTACCATGTCAAGTTGGCATCACTGCTAAACATGATCATATTTTAGGTAGATTTCGAAGAAAAATCTACCTATTGTAGTCGTACCAGTAGTCTCACTTTTGAAAAATTTCTTCACAGTTCTTCTTTTTATGACCCCTGGATCCCAAAACCACCATCAGTTCAAAAGTTTATATATATATATATATATATATCATTTTCACTTCCTTGTGAACACGCTAGCAGCCGTATTTTTGAAAAATAATTGGTTTTGACTATTTAATAAAATATAAGGGACTAAAATCTCGGTCGAGTTCGTTAATGGGGGAAATCGGACCAAGGGGGGGGGGGGGGGGGGAAATGGGGGGACTTTTTCTAAATCTGGCTTTTTGGCCATAACTCCCTTAATATTGCAACTAATGAAACGTAGTTTTCTCTGAGGGTCGTCTAACAGTACTGCCTACAACTTTTCTTAGTAACGTTTTTTGATCCCACCCTTAATGGTTGAATAGGGGTGGAAAAAGAGGGTTTTGCGCACAAAAAAATTCATAACTTGTGTCCTAGGGGTGTTATCGAGATCTTTTGTTTTGTAATGCATTTGCCTCAATATTACCTACAACTTTTGTCTGAAAAAGTTTTTCGTCCGACGCACCGTTTAGGCAGGGGGTGGGGGGTTGAATTTTCAAAACGTCATAACTCACTTATTTGGTGAGATATTGAGTTTTATCTTTTTGCTATGAGTTTCTATTAATAATATCTACAACTTTTATCTGAAAAAGTTTTTTGTAAAATCACTTTCATTTTCTTGTTAAGGGGGGGGGGGTGGGGGTTGAATTTTCAAAACGTCATAACTCACTTATTTGGTGAGATATTGAGTTTATTCTTTTTGCTATGAGTTTCTATTAATAATATCTACAACTTTTGTCTGAAAAAGTTTTTTGTAAAATCACTTTCATTTTCTCGTTAAGGGGGGGGGGGGGGGGTGAAATTTCAAAACTCAATTCCTCCGTTGTTATTGTTGAGAATGCATTTGGGTCAACTGGAAATCTTCTTAACCGTCTTCCTCAATGATTTTAGACTGCTTTTAGTGGATGGAAGTAATCTTCGAAATCTACCTACGCCTTTCGGGGCTGCCGAAAGGGATTTTTTATTGTGAAGTGTATTACAGTTTTTCTAAAAATTTTATGATACTAAAAAAATAGGATCATATTTTTTTTGTAAGGTGTAATCGGACCCTAAGTAGTAATAATATTTCAACATCCATAAGTTAAAATAAAATTGTTTACATTGTTATGTGTTGTAAACAAACCGGGTAGCTCAAAACATCAGTATGTATTCTTCCGTTTGACCATTGCATGTTTCGCTGTCCGTTGTGAAATGGCTTAGGTATACACCATAGGGCGGGTCACGATTCTCGTGAGGCTGCACTTAGTTCAGGTATTAATCAAACTCTAACTATAGGCTACTACTTTGTAGTTTAAACTGATTCACTTTATAAGTACATAGGATAATTTGTAAGTACTGCCTGGTTTGAGTTCCAGGTTTCGATTTGTCCAGCAACGGAATTTTTTTGAATACCTAGCAAATACAAGGAGTGTTCCCGAACCACCACATCCTCGATATACTTGTCATGCTGAATATATCAGAGGTGAATGCCGATCAGAAAAAAATTTGCTAGGACCGGGATCGAACCGGTGTGACCCGGGTTACCTTGCCTTTCTTGAAGTGGAAGATAATGATAATTCAAGCTGAAGGGGGACTGGAAGAGTTTGGTAAATAGCAGGGTAGGGGTGTATGTATCCGTAATGGCCCCCCACGGGCAGCCAGACCAGCCCATGCTCGGCAGCACGGCGCCTATTCTACCCCCTCTGCTCCTCCATGAAGGGGCAATTTTGGAGCCAAGCAATTCGTATCATGGGGTTGTACTTAGAAATGTCAAGACCATCCACCTAATCCTGTTATTTTTAAAAATCTCATTGAGGAAACTGCTTTGAAGTATGAGTTATTTTTTCAACGAGGGTGCAGATGTCAGCAGTGGCTAAAGTCTACAGTCCCCCAAAAGTTCACTATACCGTTTAAGAGGACGCTATACCTGACGATGCATTTTTTGCCGCCCATAAGATTAACATTGCGAGCGGCGATTCATTTTCAAGGTTTACCCTTGGTTGGAAAGACACAGAATTTTGCCTGTACCTAGCCCTAACAATGTTCTAGGGAGTGTTCGAAGCAGATTTCCCAATTTCTCACTGGTTTCTTTTATTGCAACTGTTTTGCAAATGCTAGCATCGCATACCTCAAGAAAAGTGCTGTATCTCGAAATAATGCAAATAATGCACCGTCAGGTATAGCGGACCCTTAACCTCCCGAAAAGAAACGTTGGCGCCTTTTACCATACTGCCAATAGCGCCATTATCATAACGTTAGCTAGTGGACTTTTAACGGCCAGATAAGTACCTCGGAGGTGATTGCCCCACATCGCTGAAATTTTATACAGACACGCTGGCTCCTATAATTAGGCAGTCTACCAATTTTTGTAACGTTAACTTCCATAAAAAGGGAGTTACTGAGCAAAACAATACCTCCGAAACTTTTCGTCTTCACAGTTTCTAAGAAAGAGGGACTAAAAAAAACGGTGAGTTAAAATGAACAGCAGAATGTGGAGCTAAGCTACAAGGTTAAAGGTACAAACTGCAGAAATCGCAAATAAACCAGAAATTCGGGGAGGAAAAGCGGGGGCTCCTGCGGGAGAGGTGCGGGCAATATCCAGAATAATCCCCGAATAACCCCGAATAAATCCCTTGATCCCTATTTAGATGAAACCCTAGGGAAGTCCTCACTTCCGATGTGATTCCCGCAACCCTTCCTCCCCAGATACTGTATTCACGGGTCAAATGAACTTCTCATTCTGACTAAAACGTGAAAAAGTAATTAAGGGTCCGCTATACCTGACGGTGCATTTTTTGCCGCCCATAAGATTAACATTGCGAGCGGCGATTCATTTTCAAGGTTTACCCTTGGTTGGAAAGACACAAAATTTTGCCTGTACCTAGCCCTAACTATGTTCTAGGGAGTGTTCGAAGCAGATTTCCCAATTTCTCACTGGTTTCTTTTATTGCAACAACTGTTTTGCAAATGCTAGCATCGCATACCTCAAGAAAAGTGCTGTAACTCGAAAACCAGTAAAAAAAAATGGGAAATCTGCTTCGAACACTCCCTAGAACATTGTTAGGGCTAGGTACAGGCAAAATTTTGTGTCTTTCCAACCAAGGGTAAACCTTGTAAATGAATCGCCGCTCCCAATGTTAATCTTATGGGCGGCAAAAAAATGCACCGTCAGGTATAGCGTCCTCTTAATGGAATCGACTAATTTCAATTTTCTCATTTCCTCTTAACCATTGAAACCTTGAAACAAAACAAGTTGTGTGTACTGTCAGTACCTGGATGAAAAGTGGGCGTAGATAGGTCATAGGTCATGCAGGTCGTCACAGCGATGTGGAGCAGAGGAGATGTCAGGGGACCAGTGTCGACCACTCCTACAAATACCTCGCTAGGTCAATTACGATTGTACCTACAACTATCCACTATCGATAAATCTAGGTACGTGCTCCACCGTCGCAACTATCGATCGATTATATCGAAAGCTTCTCTATGGTATCGTCACACCTTAAACGGTGTTTGCTTACTGTCAGTCCTGCATTGGATTTGTTGTACGGGTATGTTAAGACACAACAAACAAAGCAGAATGAAGGCAAACCCGCTACTGCTTCGTCAGAGCCGAAATTGAAACCACACTGCTGAAATTATTCCTTACAATAGGTAGTGCGTAGGGAGGTTCGACTAGTGTCCTGAGGGGTCCAGGTTCGAATCGAAATGTAGGCAAAAATTTTCAGTATTCGGCATGGCTTCGGCCAACTCGACAGTCGAGCTTTCCCGAGCCAGTGAAGGAAAAATCTCGATAACTCGGAACTAGATACCGAGTCCTTTTGCTCCACTGCGTTAATCCAGAATTAGTGAAGCCTTTACTAGAGCATGGGGTCACATAGCTGACTCCATGTCGAGATGTCAATGAGACTGGGGGGCCACTCCCACATCTGGCACGCACAGTGAAGCCGCAATCTAACTGGTAATGACGAGCATATGCTTAAAGGTCGACACCGCGCTAAGTGACGTAGGGTGTTCTGTATCGTCCGGATAAAGTTAGTAAATTTATCTTCCCGTTAAAAGTCCACTCGCTAACGTTATGATAAGGGCGCTATCGGCAGGATGGTGAAAGGACCAACTTTTCTTATTGGGAGGATAACGCTATAGTGAACTTTCAGGGGACACTATTGTAGACAGTCCTGATTGGTCGAGATTTGTCCGGGGGAATCTTGGCCAGGTGTGAGCCTACTCATCCCCAAAGAGTACCTGGCTTTTACTGCGTGGGGGAAAACTCTGGCACTCCGTATCTCACGAGGGGTTAACCACTCGTTGGGAATCATTGGAAATATGAAATCTCAGGGAATCTTGGAATTTTTTGGAGTTGTTACTCCTTCGGGGTTCATCTTTCTATGAATATCGTTGGGAATATTTGGAAATCTTTATGGAATCTCTGGAGTGGTTACCCCCTAAGTATCTCACTAGGCCCTTCCAGGAGTTTTTTTTTTTTTTTTTAGATACGTCTATACAATAACGGATACGCAACAGACTATGTATAGGTAGTTGCAACATCCTCCAAGTACATCTCCCAATATTCCATGCGTCTGGACTATAGAGTTTTCCCATATCTCCAGTGTAAGGTAGTAATTATCAGTGTGGTTTTAACGGATCTCCAGTAATGGAAGTCGCAGTTCTGGAAAACGGTTTCCGGTTCCGAGGCCGGAAGAGGCACGTGCCTTTTCCGCTCCACCAATCGGTTTTCATTCTGGCGAGTCGAGAAGCATGGATTGCACTCAGCAAAAGCTGTTGACCCCACTCTCATTTTAGATGTGATACTTAACTCTAATCTGCTCTTACGTCGAACTGAGAACCAAGTCTCTCTCCATAACGACCAAGAAAATTTGCTCTCTATTGGGAGATGGTTTGGTATAGAGAGACTTTCCTTACACAAAGTGAGAGCTATATTTCTAAGACATTCTACCCCACTATGATGGAACCAACCTACTATCCTATGAAGAGTGACACTTTGTTTGAGAAAGGAACCGTGTTCTTGTCTTCTTAAATAACGGGCTAAGAAGATGTTGCTAGTGTATAAGAGAAGGGTCTTACGAAAATAGACGGTTAACTTTGTAAGATGGGCCAGTAACAACTGTTTGCTTATACACTCCATCAGTCTTTTTAGCCTGTTACTTAAGAAGACAACGATACTGTTCCTTTCCCAAACAAAGTGTCTCTGTTCTTCGATAATAGGGACGGTCGGTTTCATAATAGTTGCCCAACGAACAAAACTTACGTAGGTACAGAGACATATTTAGGAAAATTCTGCTCTCCTGCGATGGCTTAACGGATTCTAGCCTGTGGCGGATATGTTTCGCTATACGGGAACCTGTTAGGTACGAAGATTACCACGTCAGGATAACTCATTAGCGCTAAAGGTATACCTAATCCCCTGATCCCCGATCAACGGTCGAATTATGACGTCCCTGTCAACGGGTCATAGCCCTCTCGCCTCCACCTTTCAAAACGGATTCCGTATAGGTTCTGTTTACATGGGGAGGGTGGGAACAGCCCAGCAACTAGACCGCTTCAAGAATTATCCATCGTGCTCAGCTGGCAGCACTACCAAATACCAGCCCCCCATGTTAAGGGTCCGCTATACCTGACGGTGCATTTTTTACCGCCCATAAGATTAACATTGCGAGCGGCGATTCATTTTCAAGGTTTACCCTTGGTTGGAAAGACACAAAATTTTGCCTGTACCTAGCCCTAACAATGTTCTAGGGAGTGTTCGAAGCAGATTTCCCATTTTTTTACTGGTTTTCGAGATACAGCACTTTTGTTGAGGTAAGTATGCGATGCTAGCATTTGCAAAACAGTTGTAATAAAAGTAACCAGTGAGAAATTGGGAAATCTGCTTCGAACACTCCCTAGAACATTGTTAGGGCTAGGTACAGGCAAAATTTTGTGTCTTTCCAACCAAGGGTAAACCTTGAAAATGAATCGCCGCTCGCAATGTTAATCTTATGGGCGGCAAAAAATGCATCGTCAGGTATAGCGTCCTCTTAAGTAGTACTATCACCAGAGGTGAATGCCGATCAGAAAAATTTTGACAAGAGCGAAATAGAACCAGTGTGTTTTGGGGGTCTATAGCCGAGTGGTCTACCTAGATAGTCATTTTTTGAGGAACCAAGAAGTTTTTATGACCGGCATTCCCCTCGGATATGTTCAGCATGTCAAGTGAATTGTATATCGAGGCTATGGTGGTTCGAAACCCACCTAAAACTGTAGGTCCCCGTCGTGTACTAACACGATGGGTGGGGAGCTGGTATTTGCTGCCAGCTGAGCACGATGGATAATTCTTGAAATGGTCTAGTTGGCTCTCCCCCCCCCCCCCCCCCCCCCCCCCGCATTGGTTTTGCGGCTGTGGGACTGGAATGCGGGGAAAAGGACGACACAAAAGCAGAGAGTTGTGGAGGAATTCAGAATCCTGAAAATGGGAATTTTATTTGTCAAAAGAAAGATAGAGGGAGGCAAAAGATAAGGGTTCGCTGAATCACAGAGTTCTAGGTAAAATCCCGCACAGGTCAACGACTTTATTAGGTTCACCCCCACCCCTTACCTCATAAAGTTACAGCCCCGGGTGATCTCTAGACGGTTGACTTGACACCTGGGTTCGATCCCGATCATATTCAAATTTTTTTTGGTCGCCATTCAACGTTTCGATTCAGTTATTCTGAAATTATTTTACCCCAAAATTTTTACCTATAAGTTAAACATGTTTGCCATGCGTTGCTAGGGAAATAAAATTCCAACTGGAATTCATGGAGCCAATGTGGCCCAATCGAGGGTTAAAAAGTACGGTGACCACAAGTGGTTGAAATGGGCAGGTTGCGGTGAAGATTACTTATGGTTACGGTTACAGGTAATCTGCATGTCATTGCCATAGGGCTTTGGTTTATGGTCAATCACAAGTGCCCGGTAGGTACCTAGGTATGTGCCTTTACCACGGTCAGGCACACCGTTAACTAGCAGATAGATTAAGTGAGCCAACCTTCAACGTGGCGGACTTTTATGTGTGTTTCAATCCAGTGCAGGTTGTGCCAAAATTTTACGTAAGAAAACCTCTCGGTAGCGAACTCCCGGTCGTTATAGAGAGACTATATTAAGGGTCCGCTATACCTGACGGTGCATTTTTTTCCGCCCATAAGATTAACATTGCGAGCGGCGATTCATTTTCAAGGTTTACCCTTGGTTGGAAAGACACAAAATTTTGCCTGTACCTAGCCCTAACAATGTTCTAGGGAGTGTTCGAAGCAGATTTCCCATTTTTTTACTGGTTTTCGAGATACCTACAGCACTTTTCTTGAGGTATGCGATGCTAGCATTTGCAAAACAGTTGCAATAAAAGAAACCAGTGAGAAATTGGGAAATCTGCTTCGAGCACTCCCTAGAACATTGTTTGGGCTAGGTACAGGCAAAATTTTGTGTCTTTCCAACCAAGGGTAAACCTTGAAAATGAATCGCCGCTCGCAATGTTAATCTTATGGGCGGCAAAAAATGCATCGTCAGGTATAGCGTCCTCTTAATCATCAGGCAGCTGTACTACCCCAACAGGACAAACTTTTCGTCAGCAGTCCGAGGCGTACACTTACACAACTGTTGGAGTGAAGATGTCAAGACTTGGATAGTTTGTGAATGAGACGTCATTCTTCATTGAACATTCCTGAACGAGCGCCACAGATGTGTGAGCGATACCGTGCTAAGCCTTGCCTGCGGATGTGCACTCTGGGGATCTATATGGCACATGCCAAGTTGGCGATGACTCACCATCAGCGGCGTAGCTTGTTCAAAAACAGAACGCGACTGGGCCAGGGCATAGGCGTAGAATGGGGGGGACTAAGCCCCCCCATGGATTTTTCTGACCTACACATAACGTCACATGAAAAGCCATGCATGAGGAGAAGGCCTAGGGGGGCTGAGACCCCCCAGGTTTTTGGTCCTACTATGCCTATGGGCAGGGATAGACAAATAATGGATTTGACACTGATGACAACGAAGGGGAAGATGTAGTGGGGCCGCTCCATGGTACGGAATTTGATTGTTTTCCTCATTTAAAGGCTGAAACGTTTGACTTCCGGTTTGGGTAGTTGTGTCCTTGCCAGCCTTTCATACATCGATATCTTTAGTTTATGGTTCCTACAGTTAGCTTACAGTGAGATAGGTAGCAGAAGATGCGGAGCCAAAGCTTACGTCACTTTCGATATTTTCACCTCCTATACCAACCAAAAACTTTTTATTTAGTGGTCAGAATCTAAAATGAGATCCATCACACTACATTGCCCAATGATTTCCTGAGGTACAGATTTCCCCCCATTGACGAATAAGTTATTGTTCAGTGGCTTTGGGCACACCAAACGGTCGGCCATTAGCACCCTTCGGTCGAGAAGATTGAAAAATTGAACGGAAAAAGCGGCAAAGCAAAGACAGCGTGGGCAGGCCATGTTCGCTTCATTAATAGCAATGATGATTGCTTTCGCAGCTGGCCATTGCTCTCAGCTGTCATTCCCGACATCTGCCCCCGCCACGTCACCATACACCCCCTCAGAGTGCCAGACACTGGCTATGACCAGACACATTTGTGGGCAACAGCCAACGGACGAGCGGAAATCCATTTTCACAAGTTGCAGGACTTCTAATCTCACAGAAAACGACAGGGTGACTTTATCCTATACCAATGCCCTGGCGTTCTATAGCAGAAGGACCTCGATAAAACGAAATCGAGTCCATTTTGTATCAAATATCAATCTCTATTACCCCAGCTGGGCGTAATGAGGGGTGCAGAACAGGGGTTCCCTGACGATTCTCTGTTTCCATTCCACCCCGTGCTAGGAAGCCTTGGTAAACTACCGTCCAACCTCCATCATATATAGATCTTGACTATGCAGGCCTGCTAGTCAGCAGTGCAAACACGCAAATCTGTGCCCCAAATTTCAAAGAATTGTCATTCCAGATTCAAGCGTGACGCACGCCAGGAGAGCGAATGCATAGACCGACGGTACCTAGACCGCAGTGCCATTCTGTAATTGTCCTACTTCATAAATCCGGCCGGTATGATCAATACAATCGCATTGCGCAGCTCGACAAACGTAAACAAACTAAACCTGAAAGTGGCGGGGTCTCTCGGAACCGAAGATCAACCCATCTGCGTTTATCAAATCGGCGTTCAGATCTAGACCCCCGAATAAAAACATTACTTCTACATGTACCCTACAATGAACGCACATGGAGTAGGGTTATAATATGAAAGTCTTACCTTTTTACGAGTCCCTGTGTCCCTTTGTTTAGCCGTGTGGGTGGAGAGTCCGTGCTATAATAAAATAAACACTCACGTACGGAAAAAATCACAAATAGCCGTAATATTTGTTACGATACAACACAGTAGCACGCACTAAAACTTATATGAAATAATTTATGGTTTTGATGTAAATAAAAAACACAAATACTTACTGACTCTTTATGGCCCTACACTTTCCTGTAATTTTGACAGACAATTGTAGCACTAACTGCCTTACTCTGATATGGGTTCTTTGCTTAATATCAAGATTAGTTAATTTTTATTTATCACATTTCATTTGGTAAAATAGTCCAATCGTAGGAAGATAATCCAGAGAAAACACATCAACTCCCGTCAATTTTCAACGGCCGACTAAATTTTCAATCATGGCGACCGTAGCTGCAGGGCTGCCAACATAACAACAAAACTTCATTTCGCGCCTAAATTCAAATATGATGCAAGTTGTCACTTTAAAAAAATATTATTTAATTTTTCTAATGGGTATTTCGTATTTTCCAAATATAAAATTATTAAAAAATATTCACTACTAACGTGAGGAAGTTATAAATACTGGGAGTACCATGTTAAAATATACCTATTCCCGCCTAAACCTAAAACTATCTAATAGTCTCTTCCTCCATAGAAATTACGAAAAAACTCATAAGAAACATTTTCTTCTTGACTAAGATAATAACAGGATAACAAAAACAACAATTCAGACGTTAAATTGATATATAATCACTCTGAAATAAAATTCTTCCAAAAAATACATACATACGTCCTGCTCATCATACAACGATTCTCGTTTTCGAATTGAATACCTAATGTACCAATAAGTTTGCTTGACAGATAATTATGATAAATGAACGACGCAGGAATGACAGGGTAGAAGTTTAAACACGAGTGGAATGTCCTCATCAGTCATCAGTCGCTATGCTCCTGCGGCGAGGAAGAGCCCGGCTGTCGAAGCTCCGAACACTACGAAACAAACCACAACAATTAGCCCTAGAAATCAGGTTCGAATACTGGCCACTAAAAAATTTCCCTCTACATACTGCTGTTGTGGGTAGGTAGGAAAACCAGTATGTTTCCAAGACATGGTTATCCAGCGTCTCAGACAGACTTGAGTGGAAAGGAAAATGTAAGAGGAAAAATCTCAGCCCGCTGGCGTTCGAACTCCCGAACTCTTGTCACCAGTTCGACATATAACGGCTATACCATGGTATTTCCCTATACTGCGGTGCAAGGGATAAGGAAATGCCTCAGGCGACGACCCAGCTGGTGGCAGGGTGACCAAAGTGTACCGCAATGTAATAGGAATAACCGCTGGTGACGTCACCTGCCTACACTGGGGTGGAGTTGTTTTTGTCACCCTGTCACTGGCTGGATCGTCGCCTCAGGCATTTCCTTATCCCTTGCACCGCAGTATAGATTAGAATATTACGTACTTCTCCGTTGAGCAGGGCAGGTTCGACAGGAGCGGCCTGTAGGGGTTGGAAGGCTGAGCCGAGGCTGGGCTTGAAGAGACCCGTCGTGATGGGTTTCAGGGGTGGAAGACCTTCCCCCGCCGCGCGCCGAACCTCTTCTAGCCGAAGGTTCACCCGTTCGCAGCCATCGGGCGGTTCGCGCGCTAAGAAACGGTTAATGCGCGGTGAAGTCCCCGGCCGTGTTCCTTCCTCGGGGGAACTCCCGCAGCTCTCTGGGTAAAAAATAGTTGGACATCAAACAATGGGGAAAAATCAGTACCTCATAGGATTATGCAGTCTGATGACTTATTTTTTTATGGTGGGGGAAATTCTTGATGGACGCCCGCTAGGGCCATGCGGGCAAGTGTGGGACTCGCCCAAGCCATCGGTCGCGCAGGTACGGCAGCCTAAACTAAGCGCGCATATTACACTCTAAAATGGTTGGCATATGAGGTGAAAACACCGAAAATGACGTAAGCTTTGGCTACTTCTGGTAGGCTCCGCATCTACTGCTACCTATCTCACTATCAGCTAACTGCAGGAACCAGCAACAAAAGATATCGATTATGAAAGCTACTCTACTGTCTCAACCATGAGACCGGAAATCAAAATTTTCAACCAGCAATATCTACGAAGGAAAATATTTTTGGGCTCTACAAAACCACTTATAAGTCCTATAGCGCGGCTGATACACAGATTCCCCAGATTCGATACCATACAACAGCCTCATTAGCTAATGAGCTAATGTCAAGTCAGTAACCAGCTCTATAGGGAGCAAGAGTACCCAGGTTCGAATGACGAATTGTCGAGATTTTACCCTGGTTAAATCTTGCCCGGCCCACTACGTACCTTAGACTGGTATAGGATCCTAGGCCCTGACCCTTCTACACGGCTAGACAGTCTGACGACGCTCAAATGATCATACCATAGCGATTGGCGTGCAGAGCTAGCTCCATGTAGTACTGGGGGCTGAGGGAGCCTCGGCTAGGAGGTCCACTCGACCCAAAGTCCGTGTCCAGTTCATCCTGACCCCCCGGCGTCTGGGTGTTGACTGACCGCGTATGGCGCAGGAGGTCCGCGAGGGGCGCTCTGTGGCCCTCTGGTATGCTGCCGTATGTCACCATCTAAACAAATCCATTTGAATATTGCTCAGAGTCACTTTCTAGAATTTATTCCTATTGAATTGTAATGTTAGGCTTCAGAGTCCTGTCGAGGATCATCAAACCTGACATGACATCTTAAAAAAATTGCTGTGGTCACTCTATAACGAGGAAACACTACGGTCCTTTTGACACACTTTCAAATCCTCTCTATAGCGAGAAAATTTCCATGGCCCCTCGATGGTCGCTAGAGAGAGACAGTTGTACTTTCAAAGAGTGCCACAAAGTCACCGAAAACTACTTGGTAGTAGGGACTGCATGTACTGCATTAATCTCACCTTATCATCCAAGTCTTTAAGAACAAGTCTTTCAATCTCCTGGTTAAGGCCCTCGAGGGAGCCTCGAATCGGCGGCCTAGTCAGCGGCTGCCTAGCGGGTATGTTCAGATGGAAAGGCTGCACTGGTGACTGCAACCCTGTAAGCGATAAATTATTTGAGAACCCTTCCAATCATAATAAATAAGTGCCATGATGATGGGTACGTGGCCTTCACTGGCTGGGGGAAACCTCAACTGTCGAGTGCGACCCAGACCAAATCACCCCTGCATCCCAGTTTTACGCCAAGGAGTTTTTAATAAGGGGAGTATTGCCAAACAGCCCCCAGCACAGGAGAATACATACTTACGTTCACGACTCGGGTAGGAGGTGGTGCGAGTGTGTGCCAGAGTGATCGCCCAATATTAGAGGATAGTTACTGTCGTGTACGTAGACTAATAAACAATACGTTGTTGCAGACGCCAGTCACGTGACAGTGTGCAAGTCCAGACAGAGTGTACAAAATGCAATGGCTACGCGCACCCATTCTCGATTACTCCCTATATTTAAGGTAAGAACACTAAAGTTACCTTCATGACTAGGGTAGGGGGGTGTGACCGAGTGATCCCCCACCATCGGAGGGCTGATGAGGCGTAGCCCCAGCCCTTGCATCCTTCCAGTCCGCAGTCTATGTCTCAAATACTTCTCCAGCTTGAGATCATCACTATTTGATTCCGTTTGCCTCGCTTTCCACCCCTCTTCCGTCTGAAACAATAGTCGCATATAAAAAAGAAGATTTTTAAATTTACCGGACTCTGTCAATCATGGGTGAGAAAGACTGAACTTTTTCATCCGTGATAAGCGGTCTGAGGTAGACGAGACTTGAGGACGTGCTACAAGCACATGAAAGGGGGTACGACAACCCTTTAGGCTCCAGTACATTATCATCCCCAAATTACAATTTTTTAAAAAGCCGAACATCAGTCGAAGCACTTTATCGCCTCCCTGAAAAGTGTGCGCAAGAACGATCTTCCAGTCGGACTTGCTGGACATTGATGTCCAGGTTCAAAGTCTCCTTCTTCAATTTAAATTCACTATTATCAAACACAGCGTGACGGTTAACTCATGTTCTGGCGGTAGCCGATTGGTTGATTGCGCTGCACTTCCCTACACAAAACTATCTGGCTTCGAGCGCGAGGTCTATTCTTGGGTTGTAAAACATGGGGAATCTTTTCTTCTGGCCGAAAACCATGGTGGTCAAATGCCGGACTAGTGATAGCAGTTTGGTTTGTCTGATAACCAACGCATACCAGAGACAACTAGTTCCTCTTGGGAGTGCTCCCCATGGAACACATACCAGGGACTTAACTAAATAAATTCTCCCAGGGAGTGATCAGGGCCATGGTGTAGAAAAACTGCAGAGGGATTGGTTTCTTCGGGAGTGATCATCATCATATGGTATCCTCTAGGTCTAGGTCATCATCCTACTGCACTTACCTGCGTAGCCTTGTCAACCTGTAGTGTCCCTAAGTGCATGTAAAAGGCTTCCGTCGGCCATTGTCCTTTTAGATAAATAGCATCCATTGATGCAGTCCGCCGCATACACGTAGCACTTGAACTACCGAATTTACTACAAGGTCCTTTCGTTCTGAAACCTAAAAGAAAAGAGATGATATAGTAATAGCCACATAACAAGCCATGCCATGTAAAGAGACCCCTAAAGTAAACGTAAGCGAACAAGCTGTTCAAAAAGCTCGCGCGTATGTAAATGGGACACGCCTTTAGGACTACTAGTAGGATTTGAGCCGCTCCATTGTTATTGAGCCATATCTTGAACCAATCAGATAAAGAATAAATGTTACTCATGGGCATACAGCCAGACCCAGATATTGTGCTAGAGTGAAGCTGCCTTTACTTAGATCCCTACAGGGTTTATAATAAAAAGTAATTGCGACTTGCCTAAAATAAGGACAACACTGAAATATCTGGGAAAAATTTGACCAGATCTCCAGCGGTCTGGGCTGGCTGTGTGCCTCTAGCTTTTAATGCTGAAGTCGTCAGGTACTCCTTAGAATCCCCTTTTACGGATTTGGGGGAAACGTAAGGGCAAGATCGATTTTTTGTAAGAAAACACTTTTCCTATACCATAGTCTCTGTGTATTGACTGTATAGGAAAGATAAAATAAATTAAACATCAAGCTAGAGGCTTACCCTTGTAAGATAAGGATCCAGGGCTTCGCTGGCCCGACATTGGTCCATCGGGTGAAAAACGATTTCTCAGGGAAGTTGTGGGGGAGCTGCTTTTACATTTCTTCAAATCAGGTTCGGTACGCATTAGAGAAGCCACAGGGAGGGTGGCCTTCAGCGGGCCAGGCTTTAGGCCCGAAATCGGCGACGATTTTCGTGCTTTTGGGCTCGAGACCGACATTTTGTGATCTTACCATGAAGTCTTTTCAGCCTTTAATACCTATGTCACGACAAACAGGCACTACCGGAGCTTGGAGAAATGTTGAGCTCTCACTCCATTGTGCGAATTAACGTTCAATTGACTAATTAATTGATTCATATGCGTTAAAAACTGGCCAAAATCTTGACACAAAACCATTACAAAACAAGAACACAACTAATTTCATCGGTCAAACGTTGGTACCCCTGTTTGTCTCCTTCCACGACTTTCCCGCCAAATGACTCAAATTTTAAAAAGTTTGTCATTTATTTTTATTGCATTCTGTGTCAACTGAACCGTAGCTTAAAAAATAAATGTCGAAGAATTTCGAGGCCAGTTAAAATATAATATATCAAGGTTAGCAGATACTAGTTCTGCGATGGCGCCAAGGACCTACGACCACTGTGTTTTTTGTAGCATTATGGTTTTGATGAGTTACCCAAACTTTTCAAAGTAAGCCTAGATAGGGTGGGTGGATGCACTTTCAGGAAACCTACCTCCTTACCCAACAACTCAAACAAAAAAGCCTTCATCAAGGGAAACAACAATACACCTCCTTTATTGTACCGACAGACATTAAGTGAAAATAAGAACAATTGTTTGCCTCACAAAAGGCAATTTGAAATCAATGTACCACAGAATTAAGATGAGTTTGAAGCACATAAAAAACATATTTGCAGGTTTAGGTACCTTATCGTTCTACTCCTTTAAATATTTCTATATTCAAATATCCACAGCTAATCTACTACTACGACGCGATGGATGTAGTTATAGTCCAGCTCAGTCTTGGACGAGAGTAACGTCAGTCATATCCAGGGGTGGACAGACTACACAATAATTATCGTTGCTTAACTCTTTTTGATCATTGTGACCCCTTCTTCTTAAGTCTACTTCTCTTTCTGAACAAAAAATAATTTTGGGAACCCTGTGTCTTTTTTAGAACAATGGGTGTCGTTACTCGTCCAAGAGTGAAGCGGACTATAGGGTAGGTAATACAAAAGGTCCTTTGAATCCGAAGCAGGGTCACACTATGACGTCAAATTACACTTAATAACTTCCATATGGCTACATGGCTCCTGCCATTAAATACGTACTATCATTAAATTCACATTTAGTTAGGTCTAATCTCAGATTTAACCCATTTTAACATTATGCAATAAATCTTAGAGGGTGAAAAAAAATGCATAAATTTGCTGATGACAAAGATACGACAAATTTCGACTAAATTTTCGATTAGTAAAAACACTCGAGCCAGTTATGGCAATGAATTAAAACATATATGTGCAAATATACTTCAGAGCATGATCAAGAAATTATCAGAAAAAATATAAACAAATATTAAACGTATATTCTGTCTTAGTCGATAGTACCAACGTTATAATTATCAACCAGTCAATGATTTCCAGCAATAAAACTAATGGAAGAAAAGAAGCTCATCATAACATGATACGAGAGTTCAAACCGCACATCGGTTCAATTTTTTTAAACAGATTGATGATAACAGTAATTTGATACAGTTCTGATCAATTAATTTGTTCTGACATATGATATACCTTTTTAACGTTACAGAAGAGTTTATATTTCAATTTCATGATCTCACTAAAATTGATCAAAAATTATTGGAACAAACAAATATTCAACCCTTTCCTTACACTGGTGACCTCTGTAAATAAGTGGGTGATTACATCAGAATCACGCCCTGCAATTTCAGTTGGTTGAGTTTCCCCAGTCCGGCAAACGCTTAGTACCCACCAGGGCGGGTTAAAAGAATCATTTTAAAATCCATGATAAATAAATAAAAAAAAAACACTTCTCTTTTCATAGATTTTAAATGTTCTGAAATATACGTATAGTATGTATTTTTTTTAAAAAATTAACTGGTTTTTTTTGTTGCTCAATAACAAATTTGTCTCGATGGTAAAATCACAACATAGCCAGTTAATTTATGACGTTACAAAGACATTAATATATTTCAGAACATTTAAAAATTCAACAGTTTCCGGAATAAATAGGAAGAAAATCATTCTGCTGCCACGCGTTTACGTTTCTTTTCTGCACACTTTATGAGGAGATTATTGGATATTCAAATATTACACAATATAAGTAATGTGTTCAGATTAATTTCGGACAAATTTTTCGTTGACAAAAATCACTCGATCGTAAAATCACAACACAGTTAATATCTGACGTTAAAAAGACATACCTATTCCATTTCAGAACATTAAATATCCAATAGTTTCCTCTTAAAGTGTGCAGCAAAAACATAAACAAATAGCGAATGTATGTTCGGTCTTAATGATAGCGATATTTGCGAACACAGTCATTTCCTAAATCAACGACGACAACGTGGCAATCTTTCGTGACGACGAGGCCTCCCGTCCGCCTCAACTTGAAGTCTTCAGAGTCTATTGTGGAGAGCAGCTTTCCGCCCGGCAGCGACAGCACCTGCACAACGTTGCGATATCTTCCTTTTCGTACCGCGACAATTCTGTTGTATTCATCCACGGCCAGGCCGCCGTATCGGTCTCGATCTAGAGACAAATAGGGAAAAATAAATACCTACTTCTGGAAATCACTGAATTTTGTAGTCTGAAAACTGCCTTTGGATATGTACATGTTCCACAATATAAGTAATGTGTTGTGACTTCACGATCGGTTAAAAAAACGTCAGCAAACAGCACTGCATTGCCAGTTTTAATAAAATCTGTAACAAGCAATGAAAATGACCAAAATTTATCGAAAATCTGATTTTTTTAAGCCGATTACTAGGTGAACAGGTCGGCGTTGGAGCTGGATATTTAAATACGTAGTTTAGTTAGATACTAGCGCCCCTATTTTTATTTCAATCTTACGAGCGACTACACAATCGTGTTTGTTTACGTTATTTTCTGCACACTTTATGAGGAAACTATTGGATATTTAAATGATCTGGAATGTAATGGTTAATTTTGGACAATTTTTTTTTTTGTTGACAAAAATTACTCGATCGTAAAATCACAACATAGCCTCATAATTTATGACAATAAAAAGACATTATATTTCAGAACATTTAAATATCCAATAGTTTCCTCATAAAATGTGCATAAAATAAAGGGTCCGACAACAGTCGCACTTAACTTTCTCGCCCAGAATGATTTTTTTTTTTGGGGTTTTTTGAGATTTTTTTGCGGGCGTAATTTTTCAGCAATCGGAAATCGGTTGAAAATGACCCACGAGCATCTATCTGAGATCACTCATACCAAATCTCACGTCTTTCATTTTATTACTGTAGTCCCAAATGCGTTCCAACCATTCAATAACGTAGTTTCTCATTCTCAACTCATTTTCGACACTTTTTTGACAAAAACGGCCGTAATTTTGAAGATAACAAAATTCTGTTCGACAGATGTTTAAGTTACATGGTTCTACACAAATTTACCAAATTTCATGACAATCGGTCAATAAATGTGAATGGCGCCGAAACGATCGAACTTTGGTCCAGAACGGCCGTAATTTTCAACCAATTCAATTTTAGTTGAAAATGACCTCGAAGCATCTATTTGTCAACACACATACCAATTTTCAGTGTTATAGATTGAAAAGTGTACCGTCGGCACTTGTCTAAGTAACCAAAAACACGATTTTTGAATTATTTTGGCGGTTTTTTGACAATAGCGGCCGCAATTTTTGACCAATCAAAAAATCCTTGAAAATGCCCCTCGGCAGTGATTTTAGACAGGTCGATACCAAATTTCATCAAAATCGGATGAACGGTATAGGCGCTAGAGCACTGCACGGACTGACTGACTGACTGACTGACGGACGGACGGACGGACGGACGGACGGACGGACGGACAGACTTTTTCCAGAAACCACTTTTTTGGACTCAGGGGACCCCCAGGATCATGGGAAACCCAAAATCTCAATTTCGAAATTTTGCACGAAAACAATACTTTCTCGCCATATATGGCTAGCGAGAAAGTAAAAAGTAAACCACGAATGTGTTGTCGCTCGTAACTCTGGTTACATACAATTTGGAATGACTTCTCCGATCTCCTCTATGATATCGCCTTTGGGAGAAAAAATCTGAATTCGGGCGTCGGACACTAGAATACTGTTGGGACTGACGCACAACGCTGATATCAGATTGATGCATCCTCTCTCAGTGCCAGGCCTACCAATCTGGAAACCAAAAAACCAAGCGTTAGCTAGTGCTATTCGTTCTTCAGTAACAGTTAAGAGGACGCTATACCTGACGGTGCATTTTTTGCCGCCCATAAGATTAACATTGCGAGCGGCGATTCATTTTCAAGGTTTACCCTTGGTTGGAAAGACACAAAATTTTGCCTGTACCTAGCCCTAACAATGTTCTAGGGAGTGTTCGAAGCAGATTTCCCAATTTCTCACTGGTTTCTTTTATTGCAACTGTTTTGCAAATGCTAGCATCGCATACCTCAAGAAAAGTGCTGTATCTCGAAAACCAGTAAAAAAATGGGAAATCTGCTTCGAACACTCCCTAGAACATTGTTAGGGCTAGGTACAGGCAAAATTTTGTGTCTTTCCAACCAAGGGTAAACCTTGAAAATGAATCGCCGCTCGCAATGTTAATCTTATGGGCGGCAAAAAATGCACCGTCAGGTATAGCGGACCCTTAAGGGCCACCATACATTCACTATTTTTTTACGTTCCGATTTCAAGCTTTGTGAGAAAACTATTGGATATTTAAATATGCTGAAATATAATATGTCTTTCTAACGTCATTACTCATGAGACTATGTTGTGATTTTACAGTCGACTGATGTTTGTCACAAAAAAAATTGTCCAAAATTAACCGTCGTGAAATTACAACTTAGCCTCATGAGTAATGACGTTAAAAAGACATATTATATTTTAGAATATTTATATATCCAATATTTTTCTCACAAAGTTTGAAATCGGAACGTAAAAAAATAGCGAATGTATATTCAGCCTTCAGGACTTACCTTGAATAGCAACCTGCCGGTGGGTTCAAAGACTAGCACGGCGAAAACTCGATTGTCCCCAACGAGGTAGTGGCCATACTCCCGGTCGACACACACGTCTATGGGCTCCAGGAATTCATTGTGACTGAACTAGAGAAAAAAAAAATTAAGTGGTCTTCATTGTGCTCAAATGGCAGCACTATCAAATACCAGTTTCTCATTCGTCGTACACTAGTAAGACCTACAGTTTTAGGTGGGTTCCGAACCACCACAGCCTCGATAGACGTTCCAGCCGACATACTGAACATATCAGAGGTCAGAAAAATTTATTCAGGATCGGGATCGAACCGGTTACCTCTGAGAGAGTGTTGCCGGATAAGTCCATCGTTGTGACAAATTTTGACCGCCAGTTGACAATCACGATCCCAGTCTTGCACACGTCAATTCCGGTACAGCTCCTCCCCTCCAATGCTTCGTTTTCAATGTGTTTTATAAACTCCAAATCCTTGCTCAAAACCTTTATGCGACAGTTCCCCGTGTCCACTACGTATATCTAAAAATGAAACAAACTCAGATTTGTAAAACTGTTAGGTTAAAGACCAAAAATTTTGTTTACACTACTGCTCAACTGTTTTTCCTGTCTCTTTTATTAAGGTTGACCACACAGTCGTGTTTGTTTATGTTTTTTTCTGCATCTTTAATGAGGAAACTATTCGATGTTGTGATTTTACCATCGGTTAATTTTGGACAAATTTTTTGTTTACAAAAATCACTCGATTATAAAATTACACCACAGCCTGTTAATTTCAGCCGTTAAATATCTGATAGTTTCCTCAAAATTGTGCAGAAAAAACGTCGGTCTTAAGAAGGTAAAACAACAGCAACAGCAAGGAGGCAATGAGTATATAGATCTGGAAGTAACAACGTACTGTGTCTGTGTCTCTGTCTATAGCAATGGCGACGGGTTGACAGAAGCAATCTCTGCCGTTGCCACGGTGACCGAAACTTTTCACGGGGTTATTGTGATCAGTCACCTCCACCTTAATCGGACAGTCTCGGAGCAGTCGGTCGAAGATCTTTATGTTTAGGTGATAGCTGAAACCAAAATCATCAGGTGATAGCTGAAACAAAAATCATCAGGTGATAGCTGAAACAAAAATCATCAAGTAAGCATCCTATACCATTTAAAAAATACACAGCTGTATCAATACTCTTAAATCTGTTCGATACAATTCGCTATTTTTTTACGTTCCGATTTCAAACTTTGAGAAAACTATTGAATATTTAAATATTCTGAAATATAATATGTCTTATTAACGTCATTATTCATGAGGCTATGTTGTGATTTTACGATCGAGTGATTTTTGTCACAAAACAAAATTGTCCAAAATTAACCGTGAAATCACAACATAGCCTCATGAGTAATACGTTAAAAGGGCATATTATATTTCAGAATATTTAAATATCCAATAGTTTTCTCACAAAGTTTGAAATCGGAACATAAAAAAATAGCGAATGTATATTCAGCCTTAAAGCAGTGGTGAAATCCAGCCTAATTAGTGTCCCCTAAAAGTTAACAATAGATTTATCAGCCCGAAGAGAAAAGGTGGTGGCAGGTACATTATGAAGGAAGAGGTTCAAGCCTTGATTTGTCCAGATTTTTTCTAGGTGAATCTTGCCCAGCATGGGTACCTGACCTACTGGGGGAAAACCATCAGCAGTGATTCTTACCAAAATTTCACAAGGTTTTCTATGGCTGTAGTTTATAATTACCTTCCTGGCAGCTTCGGCCGGAAGTTGAGTTTGTAGCTGCCGTCTTCGAAATCGTTAACGGTTACCACCACCGGGGGAGAGGAGTCCTTTGGCTCCTTGACTAGTGTCGCAGTCACGGGGTCCCCTCCTGCAAATTTATTCCGTTAAGGGCCACCATACATTCGCTATTTTTTTACGTTCCGGATTCAAACTTTGTGAGAAAACTATTGGATATTTAAATATTCTGAAATATAATGTCTTTTTAACATCATTACTCTTGAGGCTATGTTGTGATTTCACGACCGGTTAATTATGGACAGTATTTTTGGCGACAAAAATCACTTGATCGTCAAATTACAACATAGCCTCATGAGTAATGACGGTAAAAAGACATATTATATTTCAGATTACATAAATATCCAATAGTTTTCTCACAAAGTGTGAAGTCCAAACGTGATTTTACGATCGTTTACTTTCGGACAAATTTCTTGTCGACAAAAATCACTCTACCGTAAAATCACAACACAGCCTGTTAATTCCGGCCGTTAAAAAGCCACATTATATTTCAGAACAATTAAATATCAAATAATTTTCCTCGTAAAGTGTTTGGCCATAATGGGGAAAAAAATATCAGTATTTTTGGAAATCACTGGATTTTGTACTCTGATGGCTAATAGCTAGCTGAGGGTTGGGGGGACAAGCCCAGCAACTAGACCGTTTTCGAGAAATATCCATTGTGCTCAGCTGGCAGCACTACCAAATACCAGCTTCCCACCCATCGAGTAAACGATGGGGACCTACAGTTTTAGGCGGGTTCCGAACCACCACAGCCTCGATATACATTTCACTTGACATGCTGAACATATCAGACGTGAATGCCGAGCAGAAAAGGTTTTTGGTAGGATCGGGATCGAACCGGTCCTCAAAAGTCGACCATTTAGTCCACTGGGCTATCGAGGCTGTACTCTGATGGCTAACTTAGGTCTTATGTTATCGCGCTGACGTACTGCATATTCCAATCACTGAACTTTGGTAGGATCGAAATCTGTGAGACTTTTTGGTCGAAGCCGAAGAGGAGCAAGTGGGCCGAAGCCATGTCGTATAAGGATTCGAACCCGGAACTCTCAGGATCTTGACCGTTTGGCCACTTACAGGCATTAGTAATAGGTATGTGTACCTGTCTTGCGAGGGTCACCCCTGTAGTCTACAGTGTGCAGAAGGACAGTTGAGTACAGGTTCGCCACAATTGTCGTGTTCTCCATTTCCCAGGTGCTCAGGCTGGGGAATGTAGTACTGGCTCGAATACGGCCCAACCTAGAACAGAAGACAGTTCACTAAAAACGTTTTTTATAGTTTAGATGAATTTCTTAACCAGGTGTTTTACATACTGTTTGCGACGTTAAAAACATATTATATATTTCAAAACGAAATAATACCCAACAGTTTCATCAAAAACTAATCTGGTGCCACGTGTGTTTTACCCTTCATTGTAGGCTCTCGATAATACTAGTACATGCACGGCCACCTTGGGAAGTGTCGCAAGAGTGACATGAGCCACTCACTTGTTCTATGGCATACTGTATTTAGTACGGTAATTGCACCACCATTTCTATCTTTCGAAGGAATTCGTTCTCCAGTGAAAGCTAAACATAGTGTCCTAATCGTAGTCATTTCTTTCCTCGTTCGACACGACCATTGACGGTCCCGCAATTATCAGTGTTATCAACTTGTTTAATATGCAAACACTACATTTTCGATACTATCGATCGATAATTTCCACGCAAATACAGGATATCGATATCTTTAACGTCAGGAGGAGTACGTACCGTTTAAGATGCTGCGGCAAGACAGAGAGTGCCTCATTATGACTGAATTCGCAGGTCAGGAAGGAGTTTTCGAGTGGCTCACTCAAAGTGGCAGCAGCTTCCAGCTTATCAGCAAGGCTGGCCACCCTCTGAGTGATGTTCCTTACCTCCACCTGGTACTGCAACCCGTCACAATCTCTCTCCACCTGGGGGTTACACAAATTAAGGGTCACCTCACAATCGTGAAATACGTGGCAGCAGAATCATTTTTTGAGGGAACTGTTGGATATAATATGTCTTTTTAACGTCACACATTCACTGACTATGTTATGGTTGTGGTAACTTTTGTCTAGAACATTTAAATCTCCAACAATCTCCTAAAAATAGTCGGAAAAAACATAAATAAACAGGTCTGTCTGGTGACATTTTATGATCACGCGATTACAAGAAACCAGTTTCTGTCATTAAAAAGACACATTATATTTCAGAAGAAATAAATTTCCAGGAATTCCCTCAGAAAAGGGTCACTAAAAAAACATCAGCAAACAGCACTGCATTGCCAGTTTTAATAAAATCTGTAACAAGCAATGAAAATGACCAAAATTTATCGAAAATCTGATTTTTTTAAGCCGATTACTAGGTGAACAGGTCGGCGTTGGAGCTGGATATTTAAATACGAAGTTTAGTTAGATACTAGCGTCCCTACTTTTATTTAAATCTTACGAGCGACTACACAATCGTGTTTGTTTACGTTATTTTCTGCACACTTTATGAGGAAACTATTGGATATTTAAATGATCTGGAATATAATGGTTAATTTTGGACAATTTTTTTTGTTGACAAAAATCACTCGATCGTAAAATCACAACATAGCCTCATAATTTATGACGTTAAAAAGACACATTACATTTCAGAACATTTAAATATCCAATAGTTTCCTCATAAAGTCTGCATAAAAAACGTAAACAAACACGTGTGGTCGCTCTTAATAAGTACTGTGTTGTGACTTCGGAGCAGAAAATGGTGAAGTAATGAAAAAATTCGTGAAGGCTGTAAATACAATGTCGTTTGTTTACGTTTACTAACGGCATGAATATTTCAGGACAAAAAAAAATCCCAGAAATGACTTAATAATAATAAACGTAAACAAATAAAATTGTATCTACTGTCTGAACCAATATGGTTTCGCTTTAGCAAAATAAGCAGGTGCAAATGCGCGGCAATGTCCACATCCTCTGTCCACATCAACTTGCTACACGAGAGAGGGGAAGAGAGCTTCAGCTTACAATCTTAAGTGCTGGGTTGGGAGCTGGTAACAACTTCTCCTCCGGTATTCCACAAATGTCTGTTCGACACAGGGCCCAAGCAGCCATGAAACTAAACTGTCGGCCGAAGCCAAATGAATATTTGGTGTGACATCCATGCTACCAACAGAAAATTGCTACTACCGGGATTCGAACCCAGGACCCCAGCCTTCCGAGTCCAATGTTTTCCCACTAGACCACGGCGAGGCCCTGACTGAGTGTCTGTATTTTGACGTATAAGAAGGCCCTATTGGCGGGAGTGTAGCAAGTATCAGTAGACAGAGAGTACCTACCTACAGCCAAAAACAACCTGTTTATCTTACCTGCAGCTTTTGCACGTTTTCAGTTTCCTTCTCCACCTTTGCAAAAGCGCAGCAACGATAACAAAACCACGTCAAACTTTCCCCTAATTTCAAATAATTACACTACTAGTTAATTTGCATTAAGAGGACGCTATACCTGACGGTGCATTTTATGCCGCCCATAAGATTAACATTGCGAGCGGCGATTCATTTTCAAGGTTTACCCTTGGTTGGAAAGACACAAAATTTTGCCTGTACCTAGCCCTAACAATGTTCTAGGGAGTGTTTGAAGCAGATTTCCCAATTTCTCACTGGTTTCTTTTATTGCAACTGTTTTGCAAATGCTAGCATCGCATACCTCAAGAAAAGTGCTGTATCTCGAAAACCAGTAAAAAAAATGGGAAATCTACTTCGAACACTCCCTAGAACATTGTTAGGGCTAGGTACAGGCAAAATTTTGTGTCTTTCCAACCAAGGGTAAACCTTGAAAATGAATCGCCGCTCGCAATGTTAATCTTATGGGCGGCATAAAATGCACCGTCAGGCATAGCGGACCCTTAAACGAGCTCTTCAATAAATTTCAAAGAATTTTTTGACCACTTTTGCCAAGACCAGCCAAGGTACAGCAGCCGCCAGAAAAGCGCGATGAGATAGGTAGCCATGCAGACTTCTTAGCGTGGGACAACAGAGCATCAGCGCAGGCTTAGAAGCCATGCCTTGGCTTCACAAAGCGGCTTCTTACAGCATCCTTCCCCTCGCTCGTTTCTGGTAGCTACTAGACCTGCCCAAACCTGAGGTACCTGCTGCTGCCTCTTAACTCAAGACGAGAAGAAGGACCAGCATGGCCACCGGTAAGCAGTCTATTAATAAATGAACATCCATGCCATCTTAAGCTGGATTTCCCTACTTCTCTAAAGTCTACTTTAGTGTTTCCTATCAAACTGATTTATCTCATCGTATGTTTAGCTAACGACAAGAAGTGACGCAACTTAGTATACTTGACCCATCCTACACAACTCACTTTGCTTTTTTCGCTCTCAATAATAGCGAGCTGCTCCTCAAGTACTTTGCGCTTCTCATCTGCCCTTGTCGTGACAGAGGTCAGCAGTTCCTGCCGGCGCGCCTCCACCATTGCTGCCACCTCACCCATAGTCGTGTTCACCTGCTCGATACTTCGTTCAGTCGCGGAGTCCAACCGTTGTAGTTCTCCCCGTACAGTGTCTTGTGCTTCTTTAAGCTGTAAAAGAACTAGGATAAGAGAGGAAAAATCATTGGATAAAAAGTTAATATACTGTACTTTTATCTAAATTTATACCGGTAACTGCACCACCATCGTGTCGGAATTATCGATCGATAATATCGAAAGTTCCTCTATGGTATCGACTCACTTTAAGTAAGTACCTATATTTTATACGGAAATTGCAACACCATATTGTCGCGACGTTGTTCTCATTGTTTCCATGGTAACGACGCGTTGAAAATTGAACAGGTTAGGTTAGGTTACCTAAATTACAAGAAAAAGCTACCTACCAACCTAAATACAGAGGCAGGATAGTACCTAGGAATCATGTAGTTAGATTACCATCATATGCCATAACTTGCTATGTACCACTGACAAGGTAAAAGAGTCTTCATATACGTGAAACATCTCTCAACTACAAACCATCTCCCATCTCCTGAAAAATAACTTCAAAACAGGGCATCTATTTCTTACCCATAATGCATTATGTATTTTAACAGATATGGCGGTAAATGCCAGTAAATGTAACATTTTATTTCATAATAAAATTGTTTGCGTAGGTAGTTGTGTTTACAAACGGACAAAGTTGCGTCGACTTTGTGGAACTGCGTCATGGTGTCGATAGTACCTGTGTGATATAGTTCCGTAACTTTAAGCAGGCATCATCTTTTAAGATGGCTGCCAGTATCAATCGAGATATCGTACTTTCCAGTATGGAGATGGATGTATGCGAGTGCCTATTGACACCTCTTTCTTTTCTCCACAGATACCTCTTCTACTGCCCTTACGTTCATTTCCTTTGATCGACTGACCAACAACTTTTCGTACCTTTGCGATGCACTCGTTCGCCTTGTAGAGAAGTATCTCAGACATCCGCTTGATAGCGATGGAGAAGGGGATGATGGTGTGGTCAGCACTGGGTGCCACAGCTCCACTCTGCCCGTGATGGCCTGACCCCGTACACAAATTGCAGAATACCGCGTCACAGGTTTCGCAGAAAAGTAATTCCTGAAAAGAATAAGATGTGACTTTTGTCAGAAAAAAATAGAGCAGCTTCGATTTGAATGAGGCTGAGGAAAGAACCCGAGATCTAGTCCCCAACCGTCGAAATTTTTTTCTGATGAGTCTTGCCGAACGGTCACGGGGTCCCCTTTGTATCCGGGTTCGCTTCCCGGCGGAACGGAAAAATTTTCCGCCTACGAGGCTTCGACCAAAAACTATCACTACCCACTCATCCAAAACTATTAAGGGCCACCATACATTCGCTATTTTTTCAAACTTTGTGAGAAAACTATTGGATATTTAAATATTCTGAAATATAATATGTCTCTGTAACGTCATTACTCATGAAGCTATATTGTCATTTTACCTGGTTGATGTGGACTGAGCACTTGGGGATGACTTCCCTTCGTTGCCTGGACATCAAATCCAGCAGCTGATTGACTAGAAACGAGGGTGGCAAAGCCGCGACACCTCCGCGCGGTATGGTGATCAATTCGCGACAAATTGGACAGCGGAAGGTGCCGTTGTCGCGCGTTTGCGAAGCCGCAATACGTGTCAGGCAGTGCAGACAAACTGTGTGAGAGCAGGGAAGCAGCTTAGGGGTGTGCTCCCCTCCATCGTACATGCCTAGAAAATACTTAAACATTATTAAATGGTCAGTTATGTATTAGAGGGGTGGGGGTGAAGAATCTCAGCAACTAGATAATTTCAAGAGATATCCATTGCGCCAAGCTGGCAGCACTACCAAATACCAGCTCCCTACAGGGACCTGATGGCTTTGATAAACATTTCACTTGATGTGCTGAACATAACAGAGGTGAATACCGACCAGAAAAACTTTCAACAGGATCGGGATCGAACCAGTGTGACCCGCCTCTCAGTGTTTCTCTAGATACAATCACCGAGACAACTCGTTTTTAACATCCATACCTACCTCTTAAGGGCCACCATACATTCTCGACGAACTCCGCCAAAACCACTGTGCGAAAGTAAATATTCGACAAAACTAATGTTTACATATTAGTACAACCGGAGACAGGTAATTGCAATATCGTATTGATTGTGTCTACTCTAAAAGCTAAACATAGTGTGCTATTTGAACGCGAAACGAACGAGTAAAAGTAGGACACTATGTTTAGCTTTTACAGGAGAAAATTAGAGAAATGCTGTTGAAATTACCCACTTCCGTAAATGAAATAAAAATTGCCAAAATGCAACATGGCTACGGTAAATATTACAAACATTTATCAAGCTTTTCTACTAAATGTGACGATAAAATCATACATTTTTTAGTCCGAAACGTTACAAAAAATATTCCGCGTGAGGTAGTGTTGTTTTCGCGATCTGTCAAAAAAACATGTGGACTGGTAGTTGACTGTTTAAAATCGCTCCTGTGGGCTTATTACTCCATTTCATGCAAAAATACAACACTACCTCACGACAAAGAGTCTCAGGTTTACATCCCCCTGTAAACACTTTCCACTCGCCCTGTAACTTCGGAGTAGGGCTTGAAGTACTTAGCATTGCGAACCAAGTACGTGTAGTCGACCTTAAGTAACATAGCTTAATAGCTGAGGGCAGCACTACCAAATACCAGCTCCCCAGCCATCGAGTAAACCATGGGGACCTACAGTTTCAGGTGGGTTCCGAACCACCACAGCCTCGATATACATTTCACTTGACATGCTGAACATATCAGAGGTGAATGCCGAGCAGAAAAACTTTTTGGTAGGATCGGGATCGAACCGGTGTGACCCGGCTCTCACTGCTCCTTAAAAGTCAACCATTTAGTCCACTCGGCTATCGAGGCCTTTTAAGTAACATACTTAGGCTGAATTTCACCACTTTAACGTGAAGACTATCGTGTACACGATAGCGCTATCCTATCGCTAAAAAAAGTTAACGGCTTTCACCATCCTGACGATAGCACCCTGATCTTATCGTTTGTGAATCCGTACGTTAGCAATAACAATAACTTTCATACCATATTCAACTCGTTTGGGTGCGAAACGGGCAGGGTTTGTTGTCTTCCCAACAATTTAATACCTTGCTCCGAAAAATTATATTTTTAACATGAAATTATTGATACGTATAATGAACGTACACCTAAACAAAGTTGACGTAAACAAAGAAAACGAATTCTAGTGACACGACAAAACTAATGATAGGATAAGTTTAACGGCTGGTTTAACGAATCGATAGTTATTCGATCGTTAGGAGGCACTATTGTGAGGTGGTGAAATTCAGCCTTACCTAAATAGTGGAATACAACATTCAATATTGGTCGCAGACATGTGAGAAGATTGTAAAGGGAAAACTCATTTTACCATTTTTCTAAGCAAATGATCGTTGGAATTTTGATATTTATAAACATTTATAGACAAACTCATTCAACAAGCCAATGCAACACCACCAGAAACACAGCTGTTTCCATGGAAACCACAAATTAAGCTATCGATATTATAAATCGATAGTTGCGACAAGATGGTGGTGCAGTGACCGGAATCAATCGATTTTCGATAGCTTTCCTCTGGGTCACCTATCTTCTCTAATGTCCACGACATTTCCTACCTAGATAGTTGGTCGTCTCACCTTCAGTAAATGTTTTGCAACTTGCATTTTTTCTTAAGTGAGAGGGCCTGTAAAGACAACGTACCTGGTTGTGCCTTGAACACTGAAAATGAGACAATGGCTTTTTACAAAAAATGGAATGAATTTTTAAGAACAAAACCAATTTATACCTGCTATTTGTTTACGCTTTTGGATATTTAAATGTTCTGAAATATAATGTCGTTCTAGCAATGCAGAGCCACACTTAAAATCGTAAATAAGCATGATAACGCTGATATGATATGCAAGTGCAGAATTCCACTGATTACACATCTTGAAGTAGACCTGACTGCAAGTTACCTTTAGCATAGTGTTTCAAGAAGTACGCATCGAGCTTAGCTAGCAGCACTACCAAATACAAGCTCCCTATGAGGTGCTACAGCTTTAGGTGGTTTTCAAACAACCACAGCCTCGATGTACATTTCAACTGTCACGCAGCACATATCAGAGGTGCAAGCCAATCAGAAAAAAAAATTGTTACATGACCGGGATCGAACGTTGTGACTCGGCTCTGGACAATCTAGATTCTAGACCTAGACCAATTGGCTACAGAGGCTATTCCAATATACCGTAAATTTAAACTTAAGAGGACGCTATACCTGACGGTGCATTTTTTGCCGCCCATAAGATTAACATTGCGAGCGGCGATTCATTTTCAAGGTTTACCCTTGGTTGGAAAGACACAAAATTTTGCCTGTACCTAGCCCTAACAATGTTCTAGGGAGTGTTCGAAGCAGATTTCCCAATTTCTCACTGGTTTCTTTTATTGCAACTGTTTTGCAAATGCTAGCATCGCATACCTCAAGAAAAGTGCTGTATCTCGAAAACCAGTAAAAAAAAATGGGAAATCTGCTTCGAACACAACCTAGAACATTGTTAGGGCTAGGTACAGGCAAAATTTTGTGTCTTTTCAACCAAGGGTAAACCTTGAAAATGAATCGCCGCTCGCAATGTTAATCTTATGGGCGGCAAAAAATGCACCGTCAGGTATAGCAGACCCTTAACTTACAGAGGCATGTTCCGCAAGTGAGGAAGCTTTCGTTGAAGTCCTCGTAGTTAATCGAGACTGTCTCGACAAGAGTTGAGCTCGTTCCCAGCATGTTCTCGACTTGAACCCGCCTCCAACGGCCTACTTGCCGCTAGTCCATCAAGCCTGGAACCGGTAAAAAAAGTTCAAAGCCCTCATTGGCCAAAGCTGAATAAATATTTGGTGTGACATCCATGCTACCAACAGAAAATTGCTGCTACCGGGATTCGAACCCAAGACCTCAGTCCAGTTTTTCCCAGTAGCACAAGAAATAGCAGACACAATGAGTTATATGCACCTATTGTATGAAACCACGTTTATGGGAAACCCATTGTACCTAACTACTGTGATTACTACAACCTGAGCTAGCTACTAAGTACCGATAGGTATGCTAAACTATTTCAGGGGCACTGATCAACGGATCTAGTTCTGAGTTGGCAAGAATTTTCCGGATAAATCTTGCCCGGCCCTTTAGGCTTATTCTTCCCTTCCCAGGGCTATGAAAAAACTTTTCCAAGCGTGATTCAGACGAAATCACCCCCCCCCCCCCAGAGAACAGAGGTCCCACCAGACTATATTTTCTTAAACAGTAGGTCCCCATTTAACATTGACTGGGTGATTAGATTCATCTTGTTTAAGCCGGAAGATATACCTACCTACCAAACTACCTAGGCAAAATTTAGACGGTTCGGGAAGCTTCTATAGTTTGGCGAGGGCCCAAAGTAGATTTGCCGTACGGGAAACTGAGTTACCTGGTCGTGAATAACAATTAACTTGACGGACAAAACTCCAGCCGTGACCCCCACGGTAAAATTGCGACCCTGGGCAAAATCAATACTACAAAACATGCAAAACAAAGACTGGTTTTCGCGTGCTGAAAACCAGTGGAAACCTTCTCAAAAGTGATAAATAAGCCCTGAAAACTTCCAATTTCGTTAGAAACACAATTTCCCTACAAAATTCATTTAAAACACCTAAAAAAGGCCTTAAAACGAAAATAACACTCACTGTTTGGATATCCTTTGTATTTCTTTAAATAAAGATGGCCGCCCGCCATGCTAAAATGGAATTTCTATGCTTAGCTTATGCTGGTGGAAATCTCGAACAGCTGTTGGCCAAACTGCGACAAAATTTGGCGCGCTTTTTGCGAAGTTGCGAAAAAACTTTCTAAGTTTGTAGTTTTATAGTGATTTTTCTGTTTTTTGCTTTAAATTGGCATTTTTAGTTAAAATATTAATTATTATAGAAATATACGTATTTAATAAATTTAAACCATTAGATTTTGCCTTACAGGTAGGAAAGCCGGTATTAATTGGTATAGCAATAGATAGGTACATACCTACGCCTGAAGACTACTTACTAGGTACTTACCTTCGTAGTAGATATACAAGTAGGTAGTAGTCAGTAGATGTTGAAAATATTTTGGCTTCAGTGGAATCGTACCGGAGAACAATATTTCGACGAATTGGCATCTCGGGGGAACATAGGCGTAGCAAGGGGGGGTCCGGGGGGGCTAAATAACCCCCCCTCCAAAAACCGTTTAGCCACCCCCAGGATTTTTCTGACCTACACATAACGTCACACAAAGCCACGCCTACCCCCCCCCCCCCCCCCCAGGTTTTTGGACCTGCTACGCCCATGCGGGTGAATGATAGGTATTTGATCGGAAGTCAATGGTCCTATCGGATAAAAGAAATGAACTAGAAGGGGTAGATACTACCCTTCCCTCCGTGTAGGAATACAGGATTATTAGCATGTACTTATGGACAGACCTACAAGTACCTATAGTTTGAATTTTCTTTGATCCCTCGCCCCCTTTCAGACAGAGTTTGGCTACGCCCCTTTACAGAGTAATTTTGCAGCTACCCTAGCTGTAGTCGGGCAGACATGACAAGGTCATTGCATGGCCCATCATCGATGGCTAAAGCGGCTATGGCCTCTCGCTATTACGATACCCTTGGGCCGAAGGCACAGCTGATAATTAAAGAAACTGATTGCTGGCCGAAGCCAAATGATTTTTGGCGACATCCATGCTCCCAACAAAAAATAGCTGCTACCGGGATTCAAACCCAGGACCTCACTCTAGTGTTTCCCCCACAAGATATTATTTATTTCTTATTCAAGATGTGAGCGAATATTCCGGACCTTAGTTCAAATATCAGTTCGGTTGACTGAAGTCCAACTGTTTATTCTACACCGGCACATAGCAAAACTCAAGCTAATTAGTATAAAAATCCAGGTATAAGGAAAGCATAGGCGTCTACCTGTCAATCGTACCTGTCTTCTCGGGAGGCCCACGTATGTTTTCCATGGGCGAAGTCCATCGCCCAAAAAACGAGTTCTCCACAAGCTAAGTTAGAGATTCCACGGATTTTCGGGAATCCACACCGTTGATGAACCTAGGCATACACTTATCAGGTATGGAATGATCCTGTAAATCAGGTTTGGCAGCGGGGTTTTCTTTTATTTGCTCCTCGCGTTTTAGGCATTTCAAATGTACTAGATTTCAGTTCAAGCCTAGGCCTGGGCCCAGATTTGGTGACTTGTTTTTTCATTTCGCCAATCAGCGGATTTCATTCAAGTCTCATTAGGAGACGAAGAATGTCATGATAAATGCATCCTCTTAGCCTAGATAATTAAGAGGACGCTATACCTGACGATGCATTCTTTGCCGCCCATAAGATTTACATTGCGAGCGGCGATTCATTTTCAAGGTTTACCCTTGGTTGGAAAGACACAAAATTTTGCCTGTACCTAGCCCTAACAATGTTCTAGGTCGTGTTCAAAGCAGATTTCCCAATTTCTCACTGGTTTCTTTTATTGCAACTGTTTTGCAAATGCTAGCATCGCATACCTCAAGAAAAATGCTGTATCTCGAAAACCAGTTAAAAAAATGGGAAATCTGCTTCGAACACGACCTAGAACATTGTTACGGCTATTAGGTACAGGAAAAAATTTTGTGTCTTTCCAACCAAGGGAAAATGAATCGCCGCTCGCAATGTTAATCTTATGGGCGGCAAAAAATGCACCGTCAGGTATAGCGGACCCTCAATAGTATCCTCAGAGAAATTTTACTCAAAAACGTCAAAAAACAGCATCGCACCTGAAGACTAAAGCTCCCTATCTACCTCGCCGCGTCGCGCAGTTTTTGATCAAGTATGAAGGAGGATAAGGGAACGCGGTGCTAACAGAAACGGCGACTCGACGCGACTCGGATAGATGAACTAAAATTTCTAGACATAATGTTGAAAGGTTTCGGACTAGTATAGGTACCTATACCCTGATCAACCGATGCTGACTTTAAAAGTATACCTCGAGGTACCTAGCTATAATAGCCAGTTGAAACCACAAGAAAGTGCGTGGGCACTTGACTTTAAAAAAATGTCGCCATTCTGAGTCTGAGTCAAAAAAGGTCTTGTTGTTCTAGAACTGGCTTTGTTCGATATTTACATATCACCCTCTAGAAGAGGAATGAGCGTGTTGCGTGATATACCTACAATTTAGAGAATCTGTACATCAGCCGCAAATAGGAACTTCAAAGCCATGATGTAGAAACCTAAATTTGCTCCAATAGTCTTCCCGCTTCGAAGAGGGTTGAAAATTTAGGCATCCGGTTGGGGTAGGTTTGGTAATTGAGACAGTAGAGTAAGATGTATCCTTGTCAGGCTTACGGGCTCTTGGTAGGTATAGGTATATGAAAAAAAAAATAATAGGTACCTATCAAGAGAATTTTCAAGAATACCCTTTAGCTACAACGTCATCAATAATTGACCAATAGCTTTACCCCATTGTCTCCTACCTACAGCAGTAGGGTACAAACTGTTGAAAAAGAAAACTGCGAGTTCGACATCGTGGCAGCAGTGAGTTTATTGAACTGTATAAGAATGCAGAAGCATCTGTCGTGGACGCAGAGTCGGAGAGGCATGCAGGCCCAGGCCGGTCCTGACTAAACCCGTCGATAAATCAGGAACTGGATCTAGTTTTTCGCAAAAACTTTTTTGTACCTAATTTAAACAAAGAGCAATTCAAGTTTCGGCCCTACTTAGCTTTCGGGCAAAAACAGGTCTTCACATCGCAGACACTCTAGTTCTCATCTAATGTCTAGCCTATGTTATTTTGATAAAATAGCTTCGGAATTCGTCGATGCCAAAATTTTAAAAAGGGACAAAAAAATAATTCTTCTTTTTTTGGTCTGTCTCCAATTTCGTGGCTGGGACTCTGGAAAGTTGGACCATTATCGGGCGGACATCGGCTTCTTCGTCCTTTGTTTCTTAGTTGCCTGCACTTACCTATACCTACAGTGGTTCTGTGCATTTTTGTACCTGGCCCGGTCATGTCTGGAGCTCCCATGGCCCTTGCCGAACAATACAGGCATAACTCAGGGCAGTGCACCTTTAAGACGGAATATACATTTGCTATTTGTTTACGTATTCTCCGACCGTTTTTTGAGGGCACTGTTGGATATTTAAATGTTCTGAAATATAATAAACAACTTCTTAATTTTTTAATTGACGAAAGTCACTCGTGAAATCACAACACTGACGATCAATTTCGGACGGTGAAAGGCACCAACATTTCTTATCAGGAGGATAACGCTAATGTGAACTTTTATGGGACACTATAGTAGACTTTAGCAACTGGCGAAATCCACCTTTACCCAACTATTATATTTCATAACGTAAATATCAAACAGTTTCCACAAAAAACGATCGAAAAAAATACCTACATATGATTGTATGGGTACCTACTCTTAAGGGTCCGCTATACCTGATGGTGCATTTTTTGCCGCCCATAAGATTAACATTGCGAGCGGCGATTCATTTTCAAGGTTTACCCTTGGATGGAAAGACACAAAATTTTGCCTGTACCTAGCCCTAACAATGTTCTAGGGAGTGTTCGAAGCAGATTTCCCAATTTCTCACTGGTTTCTTTTATTGCAACTGTTTTGCAAATGCTAGCATCGCATACCTCAAGAAAAATGCTGTATCTCGAAAACCAGTAAAAAAATGGGAAATCTGCTTCGAACACTCCCTAGAACATTGTTAGGGCTAGGTACAGGCAAAATTTTGTGTCTTTACAACCAAGGGTAAACCTTGAAAATGAATCGCCGCTCGCAATGTTAATCTTATGGGCGGCAAAAAATGCATCGTCAGGTATAGCGGACCCTTAAGTACGTAGTATATAAAATGGCACCTCCGTAATGGCAACTTGTAAGGCACCTATATTATTTACCTGCGTAAGTATAGTAGCAAAGCTGAAAATAGTAATGTAGGTAGCATGGACAAATACTAATGGCAGTGGGGCCGAGCTGGGCGTAATTTGATAATAGTCGGTGTCTTAGGCCCCCCATTAACGTCCGCACCGCCTCGAGGGCCAAATCCTTCATTTCACCACATATACCTGAATACTCCTAGTTACTTTAAGTAGAAGCTAGTTACACAAACAGCCTCGATAGCTCAGTCGTCAAGATGGTTATCTTTAGGGGAATACTGACACCGGTTCGAACCCAACACGCGGGGGTAAGTTTTTCTGATTAGACCAAGGCTGTCCTGGTTTGGATCTGACCTAAAACTGTAGGTCCCCATCGTGTAGTAACGAAATTAGTATCTGAAACGCCGGGTCACACGCGGTCAAACTTTTTCTGATCGTTCACGTTTTGTTCAGTATGTCGAGTGAAATGTATACCGAGGCTGTGGTGGTTACGATCCAACCTAAAACTGTAGGTCCCCGTCGTGTGACGAGAGCTTCTCCTTCTGGGGCGGTACGGCTAGATGGATGCGGGACTTTACACCTCTGCAAAAGTACCTAAAAGTATAGCCAAACCAACGGGCCAGGTTAGGTTAGGTACTAGGTAGCCAGTTGTTCCGATTTCAAGTTTTTCGAGCAAGTTCTCTTTCCGATCGGTGGGCAGGCCTAATTTCGGCGTGCAGAGATCAGTTGACAATTCGGCCCGTGTCCGCGCACTAGTGTTTGGCGGGCCGGCCTCACCCGCATCCTTACAAGACGACCTTCCATGAATTTAACCTGTAGGAAGGTAGGTCAGGTTACAATACCTTGTTGTGGTTTTTGGAAAATGGCTATTTTCTGTAGCTAGCTAAATTGAAAGTTGCACCATGCGCATGTTTTGTTTATTATGACAAGTTCGAATTCTGGTCTCTCAAAAAATTTTCCCCCCATATTCTTGTCACTTGCTGTACTGGGTAGCTAGGAAAATCGGTACCTAGGTACCTTGGCTTGTCTCGGACAAGCCCAGCACTTCAAGATGTACCTACAGTTTTAGGTGGGTTCAAAACCAGCCTCAGAGGCGAATGCCGATCGGAAAAACTTTGATACGGACGGGATCGAACCGGGTCTTAGTGTTCCTTGGCTATCCAAGCCTATATTATGTAGGTACGTCGTAGGTGCTGGATATCTGGCCTTTACGTAAACGAACTAGTCTGGTTAGAAGCTTCTTTATAGCTGTGAAAAAAGTGGCCCAGCTTGAAATAGAGGCCCCATCCAACAGGTTCCTAATCATGTGGTGAAGTCTACAAGTGATTTTAAATGTGGCTATAAAATGGCAGAAAAAAATATAGTAGGTTAACCTACCTACTGTCATAAATCCCTAGATTTACAGGAAAATATTTGGTACACAAGCAACGCCCTAAGGCGACCAGTGACGTCATCTAGAGACCCAATAAATCCTCCCTAACGTAACGTCACATCGCACCACTACTTAAGGGTCCGCTATACCTGACGGTGGATTTTTTGCCGCCCATAAGATTAACATTGCGAGCGGCGATTTATTTTCAAGGTTTACCCTTGGTTGGAAAGACACAAAAGTTTGCCTGTACCTAGCCCTACCAATGTTCTTGGGAGTGTTCGAAGCAGATTTCCCAATTTCTCACTGGTTTCTTTTATTGCAACTGTTTTGCAAATGCTAGCATCGCATACCTCAAGAAAAGTGCTGTATCTCGAAAACCAGTAAAAAAAATGGGAAATCTGCTTTGAACACTCCCTAGAACATTGTTAGGGCTAGGTACAGGCAAAATTTTGTGTCTTTCCAATCAAGGGTAAACCTTGAAAATGAATCGCCACTCGCAATGTTAATCTTATGGGCGGCAAAAAATGCGGACCCTTAAGGCTGAATATACGTTCGCTAATTTTATACGTTCCGATTTTGTGAGAAAACTAAAAAACTTAAATATTCTGAAATACCTATAATATGTCTTTTTAACGTCATTAGTCATTAGTCATTACTCATGAGGCTATGTTGTGATTTCACGATAGGTTAATTGTGGACAATTTTTTGTGTGTGGCATAAATCACTCGATCGCAAAATCACAATATAGCCTCATGAGTAATGACAATGACTAAATATTTAAAATCGGTTGATTTCGGCCGTTAAAAAAACCTAGGTATTATATTTCAGAACACTTAAATATCCATTAGTTTCCTCATAAAGTGTGCAGAAAAAACGTATAAGCAAATAGCGCAGGTATGTTTGGGCTGAAGCAGCTGGTAAAAAAGAATCCAGGAGCTGACCCTGGGATGGGAGGCGAGCTATTTGCAAGTGATCTCACCCCCTCCCCATTGAAAAACTAATAATCCCGTGCGAAAAAATTTCTCACAAAATGATTAAGTGAGTGAAAAGTTAAAAATGGGCGCAACAGCACTGCTTAAAATGCTAAAAAAAGCGTCGTCAGCATTGATTAGAAAATCAATAGTAAAAAGAGAGAATTAGTGATACAGGGGACGCACTACGCACTACACCCCTCTTCGCTTACTTTTTATTTTACATTTCAAAATTTTAAAACACAGCCTTGATGCTGGATAAAAAACTGCCTTACAATTTCTGAGATCATCCCTCATCGCGGGGTTTTCACTTTCTTTCTTTCATACTGCATGCTTCAGTTGTTGCTTTGTTGAGAATAGGTCAGATCGACTTCGCAGCTCTGGTACTTTTTAGTTCACGCCGAGGGGGTAACCACTCCAGAGATTCCTTGAGATTCCACTGAGATTCCATAAAGATTTCCAAAGATTCCCAACAATATTCATAGAGAGACGAACCCGAAGGGGTAACCACTCCAAAAAATTCCAAGATTCCCTGAGATTTCATAAAGATTTCCAATGATTTTCAAAGAGATTCCCAACGAGTGGTTAACCCCTCGTCTGGTACTTTTTAGTTCACGCTGAAAAATATGAATACTGGGTATTTTTTAGGTGATTCGTCAAAAATGTCGAAGGTGCTAGGAGGGCCAAGGCTCTGTAGAATACAGGGTGGCACCTTTAGTGACCTATGTACACAAGGGGGTGGTCAGTCGAGTTTCCCCTCAGCCAGCGAAGGCCGGGTTCCCATCATCCCTACAACGAACTCTCCTTATAGCGAGCGACTTTTCATGGCCTCTTTTTCGACAGAGTATTCTTCTAGCCTACGGTATCCGAAAGTAGCTGGTGAAAGGCACCAAATTTTCTTATCGGGAGGATAACGCTATAGTGAACTTTTAGGGGACACTAAAGTAGACTTTAGCAATTGGAGGGATAGGTATTTGAATTTTCTGTAATATAATAATACCACTCATGCAGCCTGGAGGACGCTATATCTGACGATGCATTTTTTGCCGCCCATAAGATTAACATTGCGAGCGGCGATTCATTTTCAAGGTTTACCCTTGGTTGGAAAGACACAAAATTTTGCCTGTACCTAGCCCTAACAATGTTCTAGGGAGTGTTTGAAGCAGATTTCCCAATTTCTCACTGGCTTCTTTTCTTGCAACTGTTTTGCAAATGCTAGCATCGCATACCTCAAGAAAAGTGCTGCATCTCAAAAACCAGTAAAAAAATGGGAAATCTGCTTCGAACACTCCCTAGGACATTGTTAGGGCTACGTACAGGCAAAATTGTGTGTCTTTCCAACCAAGGGTATACCGTCAGGTATAGCGGACCCTTAATAAGACATGTAAATATCCAATTGTATTCTCACAAAGTGTGCAGAAAAAACGTAAACAAATAGCGAATGTATGTTCAGCCTTAAGGGATGAATGGGGAGGATTTGGGCGGAGAGGGGGGTTGATTTGTGAGGGTCACTTCAGCCCCACACGTCCTAAGATGTGCATTATATCCCATATCTCTTATTCCCTTACCCCTTTCAGCCCCCTAGTCAATTCCCTTTACTTTTACTGGTCCCTATTATAGGAACCCTATATAAAATAGTCTCTTTCTATAACGACCGCCGATGTAAATTTGCTCGCTATAGTGGGAGTTCATTATGGAGAGGGCTTCAAAATATTTTACCGTCGGTTTTGGTAACGGTAGGTGCATGAAACAGTTTGGAAGTTACGTACGTTAATACAAAAATCAAAGATATCAAGCACCGCAAGGTATTTATTTATCTATGAGGTTAAAATGGAAGTGGGAGCTGTGATATTAATTTATCAAAGCCTCCAAATAAAACAAAGCACATCTTCCTATAATAAAAAATAACCATTTCAATGGGTTACTTCCAAAAAAATTCTGACAGTCGTTCAATGGTTCGGAACCCACCTAAAACAGTAGGTCTCTGTCATGTGGTACGGGGTGGGGAGCTTGTATTTTAAAAACCCTATCTCCACAGTCCCACCCTCTCTATAGCGAGCTCTTCACGGCCGCTATAGAGAGACATTACTGTAATATCAAGATGATAAGTGAGGGGATCGAAATTTTTTAGTAAATACCAAAAAGTTTTTGAATTCGCACCTTCCCTTCATTACTAACAAATTCAGCAAAATAACCTGACGTACCTATGTCTCTGTCGAAAAAAAAGACAAATAAAACTCAGCGTGAAAGTTACAGAAGGTCGAATTTCCCAAATAATGAAATGGGAAAATAGCAATATGGGTATATTGCAGGTTTAGCATGGGATAAACACCCTTTAAAAAGGAAAATATACTTTATGTTATTTTTCTAAAAAGAGCTTTTAGTGCTGTTTGGTAAGCTAAACATGGGAGCGAAGGGGTGATGACTAGGTGGAGGGTGGGGGTGTACTTCCCCTACTTTCACCAGCCTCTTTCTATGCGTCGAATTAATGAACGTTTTTTATTTTCTCCGATACAGATATTTTGATATTTCCATAGCGCTACCATGCTAATCGCCACGTTTTCTAGCCCAGCAGCTACAAAAAAACTTCTAGAAATTTCTAGAGTAGTACCTATGAACCCGCCCTACCTATACCAGTCTAGTTATAGTGCTTTTCTTCTTCTATAGTTCTGTAGTGCTGTACTATCATTAGGGTAAGTTTAGTATGCATCCACCATTACAATCCTCCAGGCTCTTGGTGGAGATATTTTCTGGAGAATCTTTCCCGGCTATATAGGCCAACACTCGCACGACTGAGGTCCTGGGTTCGAATCCCAGTAGCAGCAATTTTCTGTTGATAGCATGGATGTCACACCAAATATTCATTTGGCTTCGGCCAACAATCGGTTTGTTTAATTAACACATGTGCCTTATTTTATTTTCTAGTTTCAGAATCCAATATTTCTAGTTTTTCTAGTTCTATCGCCAATTTTCATCATTCCCCTAATTAATTATTTTCTTATCTAAAATAATTCACATTCATACCTACCTATTACAAGGTAGAGAAAACTAGATTACATGAATTTTAAAATATGAATGAATTAGGTAAAATACAACCCGATTACAATCTAGTCAAGTAGCTCAACGCACGGAATGTCGAAAACGACTAAAATTGGAGGTACCACTATAACTCATGCAGTGGCGGCTTGTACTTTATGATTGATTAGGTTAAAAAAATCGGTACAAAAAATTTAGGATTACTTCGCCCCTGAGAAATTTTCCCGTTCCTCCCTCAAACTGTAGGTCCCTCTTTTTGTAGTAACACCATGACACAGCTGAGCACGATGGATAATTCTTGTACATATACAAAAGTCAAACCAAAGCAGAAGGAGCCGGATCCCAGTGGCTATAATAATAGCTGAGGGTTGGGGGGGACAAGCCCAGCAACTAGACCGTTTTCAAGAACTATCCATTGTGCTCAGCTGGCAGCACTACCAAATACCAGCTCCCCAGCCATCGAGTAAACGATGGGGACCTACAGTTTTAGGTGGGTTCCGAACCACCACAGCCTCGATATACATTTCACTTGACATGCTGAACATATCAGAGGTGAATGCCGAGCAGAAAAACTTTTTGGTAGGATCGGGATCGAACCGGCTCTCACTGCTCCTCAAAAGTCGACCATTTAGTCCACTCGGCTATCGAGGCCGTCTCCCAGTGGCTAAGTGGTCAAGGAGTTTCGACTCTTGTTCAGAGCTCCTCAGTTCGAATCATGGAGTAATCAATATTTTCCCCTTTCGGTATGGAAGTAGCAGCTTCGGCTCAGTCCTGACTTCGGCTTCGGCCTAGCTCTTAAGGTGTTAAAAAAAGGAGCCGCCACTGGTACCTGAACTAGTTTTCGGCCAATAGACTTTAAGAACTCGTAGATAGATAGACATAGATTGTCGAAACTAGAGTCAAGCAATTATAGCATGGGAAAAGACTGCTTTTTCGCGTTTTATGGCAGCTGCAGGCTCTGTTTACATGGACCTGAAATTCCAGGTCCAGGATCCACTTAGCCAGTGATTCGTACAGTGCTCGCCAGTCACCTCGTGTAAGTCCTAAATTCTCCATTTATTTCAATATTTATTTATCGTATTTTTATGTTTCCAAAAAGTTATGTTTCAGTGGGTAAGTTTTGGTGTGCCTTGTATCTAGGTATATTTGTCTAGTGTCCCTATAAACGACTCTCAAGGACCCACGTAAATTCGCTATAAAGAAACGAGTAAGGTTCGTGAAAGGACTGTAGCGCTCGTTCGTAATAGAGAGAACTTCATGACAGAGGTTTGGAAAGACAGTATAGGTAGGTAGGTACCTACTCTCTCATGCAATGTTGCTATAGAAGTTTGTCAAGAGACCGTAAAGCGTTCGTTCGTTATAAGGAGAGGTTTTCGTTATAAAGAACGACAACAGTATTTGTATACAGTACAGATACGACAGAAACTGTCGGGATCATTTAATGCTAAGACATTTGCTATTTGTTTACGTTTTGCGTTTTTTCTGACAAGGACACTGTTGGATAATTAAATGTTCTGAAATATAATATGTCTTTTTAACGCCAACTGGATATAGCTAGTTAATTTCAGAACTGTATAGGTAAATGTCCTCCGAAAAAATTCAGAAAAAAACGTAAACAAATTTAAATTTAGCTTCCAGAGAAGTTGTAACAAGAAAAATTGCATCAAGATGAATATGATTAGTAATTGCAACCTTAGATGTAGGTAAAGGGTAATATTAAAATGTAATCACAGTCGACTGTGATATTTAGTTTTAACCAGTGATCAAGTAATTGATTATAGGTAGTTATCAATGACTTCAGTGGTAACCAGGTGTATACCTTCAAGTTCAATAAAGTCTTTAGCAGGAAAGCGGCGGAAGCTCATACTTTTGGCCCGAAGGCACAGATGTTAATTAAACAAACTGATTGTTGGCCGAAGCCAAATGAATATTTGGTGTGACATCCATGCTACCAACACAAAATTGCTGCTACCGGGATTCGAACCCAGGACCTCAGTCTTGTGTCTTCGCACTAGTATAAAATAAATTCATCGGTAATTCAATAAGGTCACCTAAAACACTTCCCATAAAGGCAACCTCCAGAGATTAGAACTAAACATCAGAGCAACTTTTCAATGTTAGACGAACAATAGAATACAACATTTCCACTGCATCTGGAGAAAACAAAGAAACTTCACATGAAAACTAGAAATTCGTGGAGCCGCCATGCAGGAAATACGGTTCAAAACCCTGTAGGTACCAGATATATTTTCGCGTAAGTAACTAGACATAAACCTGAAAGTGTTTAAGGCTCTGCAATACCTCATGATGCATTTCTACCACCCATTTGATAAACAATGCGAGCTGTGGATTACTTTTAATTTTTTCCATTGGTTGGAGAACCTCTGAATTTCGCCTACAACTACAGGAACAATTTGAAATACCATCATCTGGTAGCATCAGCTCCAATGATGCACGATGCAAGAACAAGAACAAGAAACATCATTTCTTGTTCTTGTTCTCGCAATAAAAATTCTATATTGTTCTTGTTCTTGCAGTAGAAATAATTTCTTGCTCTTGTTCTTGTTCTTACTGCGAGATTCTTGCAATTTCTTGCATACACATGGAATTTTCTGCTGTTATAATGTGGTTTTTTGCCTACCGAATGGCCATTTCAAGTGCAATCTATCGTCGCATAGTCTGCAGAGTTTTTCGTACAAAATATGGACTGCAATCCATGAATGAAGCTTTGGAAAAAAACTGCCTGGGTTCATGCAAGACTCTTTTGCAAGTAATTTCTTGTTCTTGCAGCCAAAGTCAACTCTTGTTATTGTTCTTGCATGCAAGAAATGCAAGAACCAAGGCATCTTCCCCAACCATCGTGTTATAGTACACGACGGGGACCTACAGTTTTAGGTAGGTTCCGAACCACCACAGCCTCGACATAAATTTCTCCTGACATGCAGAACATATCAGAAGGTGACTGGTGACTGCCAATCAGAAAAACTTTTAGGTATGATCGGGATCGAACCGGTGTTACCCGTCTCTAATGTCGATGATTTAGACCACTAGGCTATCGAGCCTACAGCGTAACCTTAAGTAACTAGGCGTATATAAACCTGAATGTGCTTAACCGGGCTGAGCATGTCAGTTTCCAACCGTTGTAATCTAGTTGCATGGCTTGTTATTTACCTAAAAGTTGTTCGCCGGCCTTGCTTCTTTGGGTGGAACTAATGTTCTTATATTTTTAAAGTAAAGAATCATTAACATAATCATGGAGAGCCTGGTTGGGTGTATAGTCATTTTAGTCTTTGCTGCCATTGAACTAACCGACCGATAGTGTGTTCCCGTTAAATATAATGGTAAGTTAATTTAAAGTTAAGAAGACGCTATACCTGACAATACATTTTTTGCCGCCCATAAGATTAACATTGCGAGTGGCGATTCATTTTCAAGGTTTACCCTTGGTTGGAAAGGCACAAAATTTTGCCTGTACCTAGCCCTAACAGAAGCAGATTTCCCATTAGAAAATTAGTGATGCACGATGTAAGAACAAGAACAAGAAACGTCATTTTTTGTTCTTGTTCCCGCAAAGCGACTCTTGGTCTTGTTCTTGCAGTAAAAATCCGATCTTGGTTATGTTGTAGAAATCATTTCTTGTTACTCTTGTTTTCGTTCTAGCTGCGAGACTCTTGCAATTTCTTGCATACACATGGAATTTTCTGCGGTTATAATGTGGTTTTTAGCCTACCGAATGGCCATTCCAAGTGCAATCTATCGTCGCATAGTCTGCAGAGTTTTTCGTAAAAAATATGGACTGCAATCCATGAATGAAGCTTTGGAAAAAAAAGTGCCTGCGTTTATGCAAGACTCTTGCGAGAACTCTTGGAAGAGTTCTTGTTCTTGAAAGTAATTTCTTGTTCTTGCAGCCAAAATCAACTATTGTTCATGTTCTTGCATAAAAGAAATACAAGAACAAACCAAGACAAAAAAATTTCGTGCATCACTAGTTGAAAATGCCCCTAATGTGGTTCATACAATCTTGCCAAGGACCTGATCTTGAAATAGACTGGCTTCTGGTTTAGACTAGATGGTAATCACCAAATTCCAGTTTTTCGATGGAAAACGGATTTCATAAAGTAACTTGTTGAAATTCAATCAAGGCCATAAACTTTGTCCAGTCGCAGAGGCCTAGTGCCCAATTCCACAGATATCAAAGCCACTGTGGGAATGGGACTTGAGCCAACTATAGAGGGGATCACAACGTACCAAGTTGATCGCCACAAAATTTCACTACTTTAGCAACTTAGGTTAGGTTTACCCAAGCGACCACACAATCGTGTTTGTTTACGTTTTTTTTATGTACACTTTAAATGTTCTGAAATATAATATCTCTTTTTGACATTTTTTTTTGTTGACAACAATCACTCGATCGTAAAATCATAAGCCTCATAATTCATGACGTTAAAAATACATATTATATTTCAGAAAATTGTTTTCTCATAAAATGTGCAGAAAAAAAAACATAAACAAACACGATTGTGTGGTCGCTCTTAATAAACACCACCCATTCTCACGTTCCCTTATAATAACCCAATGAAACGACCATTCAACACTTCAACGGTTTTTCGATAGCTCCAGTAGGAATTTCCTACATTTGATGGCTTTTCCTACAAGGAAGCTTAATTTTCAACCTAGTAACACTTTCCTAATTTGAAACAAATTATGTTACATGTGTCTAAGGGCAGTTTGAGAGGCTACCTCGAGTCCTGAGAAGCCTGGGTTCGAATCCCGGCGTATGAAATATTTTCCGCGTACGGCATATATGTGTGTATGTATGTACGGCATATTTCTAGCTTGTAGTGACATAGCTATAAATAACTCAAGGATACATGCACCTGTGGTGGGCAAAAAATCTGTTGTGACTTTCTATAACGAGGGAAACGCTACCGTCCCTAGCCAAATTCCCCATCTCCACAAGGTCACCATCTCTATAACGAACTCTCTGTACAGTGGGCGAATTTCGAGAAGAAAAAATACACCTGCCGTAGGCAAACAATATTTATTTTCACTTTCTAGAAGGAGCGAACGCTATGTTCCCTTCACAAACCCTCTCTCCACAATGTCACCCTCTCTATAACGAACTCTCTGTACCTATAGCGAGTGAATTTCCATGGTCGTTATATCGAGAAGAAAAAGTACACCTGTCGTGGCAAAAAAAAAAATTATTTTCACTCTAGAAGGAGCGAAAGCTATGGTCCCATGACGACCCTTGACACAATGTTACCCTCTCTATAACGAGCTCTCTTTATAGCGAGCAAATTTCCATATAGTGGTTATATCGAGAAGAAAAGTGACGTTTAAAATATTAAATATGAGTTGCAAAACAGTTAAATATTGATACTATCCACAGCAATAGATAATTGTACAACAGTCCAACGCAAATAATAAATAATTAAACAATAAAAGCAACACAAAAAGTAAAAGTGGCGGGGGGGAGCAGGTGTGGAGGGAACCCCCCTCCCTCCCCCCTCCCCCCTCTGCGCGCTGTCCCCTATAGTTTTATTGTAATTTTTGCGAGCTCTGGGTACAGAATTAAAATCGATTCTGCGCAGAACTCTCCCCCCCTGAGTAGATGAATGTAATGATTTTTTAGGGAGAATAACATAAAATAGGGATAGCCGGGCGTTCTCCTAGGAGGAGTGGCTCATTACAAAGACAGGGCCGGAGCCAGCCATGCAAATCTCCACTTTTTTCACTTTCTCTTTTCTCCATCTCGAACCCCTTTCCGTTTTTTCCCGGGCTGCGCTCACCCCCGCTTACCCTAGTCACCATCTGTCTTTTTTAAAATTCTTTGAAGCTTCCCTGGCTGTGACTCTACACAACCCCCACCCCTCCCACGCACCCGCCGTTACTTCAGCCCTAAATTAAGGGCCACCATACATTCGCTATTTTTTACGTTTCGACTTCCAACTTTGTGAGAAAACTGGATATTTCAATATTCTGAAATATAATATGTCTTTTCAACGTCATTACTCATGAGGCTATGTTGTGATTTTACGATCGAGTGATTTTTGTCACACAAAAAATTGTCCAAAATTAACCGATCGTGAAATCAAAACATAGCCTCATGAGTAATGACGTTGAAAAGACATATTTTATTTCAGAATATTTAAATATCCAATAGTTTTCGCACAAATTTTGAAGTCCGAACGTAAAAAAATAGCGAATGTATATTCAGGGGCAATCTTTTATCCTAGTTGCTGAAGAAAACTGCAGAAAAATTCCAAGGATTGAAAACTCTACAGGTTGTATCGTATCCTGGTGACTCCAAATAACATTGAGCAGAGGATGAAAATTACAAAAATAATTACAAGGCATGAGGTCCAATACCGAACCTAACCTGACCTAAAGGACCACAAAATCTGGTTAACCAAGTCAGCAATGAAGTGGCTATTCTAGTTCTGGGCAGCTCAACATAACAACGATAATGGAGGGTAGAGAATTAATTAAAGAACTATAGAATAGGTCGTTGGCTTGTTCAACGAATCTGGCGTAATGTCACATACAGATTGGTCTCAACTGTTGCAGACAATGGCGTCACAATGAAAATTAGATAAATGTGATTTACAAATAGCAAAGCCTATTACCATTTCATTAGCTGGTCAAACAACGCGACCGTTTCACCCTTCACTCCACCTGTACAATGTCCGCTAACCAAACCTACAGCCTCGATAGCCGAATGGACCCCCGGTTCGATCCCAATCCTAGCGAATTTTTTCTCCTCTGATATGTTCAGCATCTCAGGCGATACATCAGCTTGTGTCCTGAGAGGTTCAGGTTCGACTCCCAGGAGCAGCAATTTTTTTTTTCGTTTGTAGCTTAGACCATTAGCACATTTCTTTACCCCCTCTCTCCCGCCAAAAAAAGTTTGAAATAAAAAAAACTGAAAGTGAAAATAGGGGGGAAACCCTGAAACATTTCCTATATACATATGGAGAGGGGAAATCCAACCCGAGAGAGTACAGAGACGAAAGAATTTTGAATGCATATTTTAAGGGCGTGTACCTAGATGTGTTTATTTACGTTTTTTTGTGCACGCTTTATAAGAATACTATTGGATATTTAAATATTCTGAAATCTAATATGGCCGAAATTAACAGGCTTTCGGAAAAAAATTTTATTGACAAAAATAGCTCGATCGTAAAATCACAACACAGCCTGTTAATTTCGGTCGTTAAAAAGACATATTACAGTTCAGAACATTTAAATATCCAGTATAGTTTCCTCATAAAGTGTGCAGAACAAACGGAAACAAATAGCCTTCGGTACGTACCTTTAACTTCAGCTCAAGCTAGTTTTATGACGTAACGTGCATTAAGGTACCTAAGTAGGTAGGTATATCCAATTGCCATAAGTAGGTAGGACTCAGGTTGGTAGGTAAATCTCTAATGAAGGAGATCGAATCGATTTATTGTATATATCGAAGCAATGGGCATATCTAAATAACAGTTCTGTACAGGAATATTGCCACTGTGGCTGCCACGGTTCGATTCCGGTCCTATCAAAATTTTTCAGCGTTTATCGAGGCTGTGGTGGTTCGGTACCCACCTAAAACTGTAGGTCCCCGATGGGTGGGTAGCTGGTATTTTTTTTGTGGACGGAACGATTACATCGGTACAACAGATTGTAGCAAAGCAGAGGTAGGAAAAAACCAAACAATCGATTTGCAAAGTCGATAACGGCCGGAGCTATAGGTGCGAGAAGGAAAGAAAATAATATTTAAATAAATTTGTATGGCATTTAATTGAAACTATCTGCTGCTTGTGCGCATTTTTATACGCCTTCCTTGATTAGCCAAGGCCACTTTCATGAAATTGTTCGAGGCCCGTAAGACTCTGCACTGTTTAAAACAGTCATGTCGAAGTTAATCAACCCGGCAGCTAGTTCCAGAACCGGCTAACTCATTTTTTTTCTGGTTCTCCCCCCTCCGCTCATTTCAAGGGTCGGGCCCAGGGCCGATACTTGCCGCAGGGTTGCTGACTACCCTTCTACTCCATCATAGGGAAAATAGAAAAATACTAGACTCTGAATTTTTATTCAACATTTCCGTGAAATTAAGGGCCACCATACATTCGCTATTTTTTTACGTTCCGATTTCAAACTTTGTAAGAAAACTATTGGATATTTAAATATTCTGAAATATAATATGTCTTTTTATGGTCATTGCTCTAGGCTATGTTGCAATAATTTTACGATCGAGTGATTTTTGTCACCAAAAAAATTGTCCAAAATTAACCGATCGTGAAATCACAACATAGCCTCATGAGTAATGACGTTAAAAAGACAAATTATATTTCAGAATATTTTAATATCCAATAGTTTTCTCACGAAGTTTGAAATCGGAACGTAAAAAATAGCGGATGTATATTCAGCCTTAACTGTAATAATTAGTCATTTACTTAAATAATTTTTTTTTTTAGCCGCGAAGTAGTCGGCCGAAACATGATGAAGTTGCTTGTATAGGAAGTCAAACTCAGGCCTCTTAGTAGTAGACGATGGGGACCTACAGTTTTATGAGGGTTCCGAACCACCACAGCCTCGATATACATTTCACTTGACATGCTGAACATATCAGAGGTGAATGCCGACCAGAAAAACTTTCGACATGATCGGGATCGAACCGGTGTGACCGGGCTCTCATTGTCAGTCACCTACCTAGACCACTCGGCTATTGAAGCTGTTGAACCACACCTCGTTTCAAGACCCTTTTAAAGATGACAAGAAAGGGTGACAATTTTCTTCAGTGCCAAAGGAAACATTTATTTTGTTATTTATTTTATGCTCACCCACATTTCAAAGACAAAGGCTGTCTATTGCTGAAAGGACTTGTTCACAGCTTCAAAGTTTTTGGGAGGTCTTATGAAGAATTTTGAAACTTCCCCCAAAAACTTAACCTGAGTGGCCTAAAGATGTCTTTTGGGGAACACCGGTTCGATCCTGGTCCTGTCGAAAGTTTTTCTGATCGACATTCACCTCTGATGTGTCCAGGATATCAGGTGAAATGTATATCGAGGCTGTGGTGGTTCGGAACCCACCTAAAACTATAGGTCCCCGTCTATATTCTAGACTAAGAACAGGGAGAGTCCTAGGTTCGGTTTCACGTTACAATTAAATTTTTTTCATCACTTATGGAATGGCCAACATGCCTCCAGGTCCCCATCTCGGCTAAATGTTGGCAACCCTCAAAAAAGTTTGTCAGCGAAACAGTTTCAAAGTTTCTCTCTCACCCCCTTTAGAAAATATCGGTCAGCAGGGTGATATAGAGGCATAAAGGGGTTGCACATGCATTGACATGTAAGTACGTCACTAAGGGGTGGCTCACCCTTCACTCAGTCACCCCTATGTAGTTACTAAAGGGGTGGGGGAGACAAGCCCAGCAACTAGACCATTTCAAGAATTATCCATCGTGCTCAGCTGGCAGCACTACCGTCTCGATATACATTTCGCTTGACATGCGTAACATAAAATATTTAAATTCCGACCAGAAAAGTTTTGTTACTATCGAGATCGAACCGGTGGCACTCGGCTATCAAGGCTGTTGGTGTGGAAGGGTATGAGGTCAGTCACCCTTCACTCAGTGCACCCCCCACCCTTGCATTGGCGTGCTAGACTGAGCTAGAGCTAATCTGAGTTTTACTATTCAACACGCAATCAAGGGCTGTTCAGACGGACAGAAATTATTTCGCTTTGGTTGCATGCGGGTGAAGTGACCGCATCAAGATACTTTGGTCTGAAATATAATATTTTTTTAACATCCAATATTTTAGGCTACTTTTTGGGAGGTTGTTTAAATAGTACAGGGTTCACAGTTCTTAATCTGTACTCTATCATAGCTGAAAAATCATCATAGTGTTCGAACGGATAAGGCGCCCAACTTATAAGCCGTAGAAGCCAGGTTCCAATCCTATGGTCGTCAAAAATTTTCCCCTACATTACGTATATTTGCCTCCTGATTGATACTACAGTACTCCCTATAAAGTTGGTTACAGAATTGGTTAGGGTACGTCAAGGGGAACGTAGGGTTTGTTCGTTATATGGAGAGTCGTTTTATAGAGTAAGGGCCATAAAAAAGTAAAAGTGTACTTTGTTTGGTTTCTATAAGGTTTTGTAGAACAAAATAACAACTGCTGAGCAAAAATAATGATTAAAACAGTAATATTGATTCATGGTTACCCCAATTTATAGTAGTCTCTTTGTAACGACCGGCAATTTCCTCACTATAAAGAGAGCTCGCTATAGAGAGGGTTCCAGAGCGATTCAGAGTTTGTCAATGGTTATAAAGAGAGTCGTTATAGAGAGGTGAAAACTGCAATTAATTAATTAAAATTAAAAAAAGGAAATTTTTTTTGAAGGTGAAAGTTGAATAGGGAAAATGTAAAAGTGCGGGGTTGGGCGATGATGAGGACGCGGGGCTGTAGCAGGTGCTGTGGCCCCGCGCGAGAGCGAATGAAAAATGTAAAAATTAAAAAAGTAGACTTAGTTGGTTTTTCCACAGAGCAATCAAAACTTTAAAAAGGGGGTGCGTACAATTTTTTATTATGCCTTGGTAGTCCCTAGTTTTTGCGATAGCTGAGCTGGGAGGGGGGGTAGGGGGGCTGGAGGCCTCCTCACGCAGTCAGATTTATTAGTTGCAAACATTTTTAATTTCAAGTCGGTAGTTTTTTACGTTAGGAGCGAGTACGGGTAGCTTTTCAGCGGTAACACTGCTTAGTTCATGTATATTATTTCTACCAATTGACGCTAATGGGTTCGAGGATTTCGTGCATATTATTTTTTATCGCGCAACATATCGTACAAATGAATGCTTCCAGCGATTTTGGTATCTAGACTTTGTACCTGATGATTTCGTCCATTCTTAAAGACAAGGTACGTACCAGGTCTGTTCAGCACTGCTGACAAACTGACACTGCGCATGCGCCTTAAGACTTTTACCCCTACCCTTCTACCTTGTTCACCACTTTTTTTGTAAATGTAATATTGATTCTTTAACATATTTCACTCATTTTTTTTTCCATGACATTTCCACTTTCTCTCCTGAGGGTTTTTGCCATTGTACGTTGATGACATTGAACTTTCAGAGAAAGTGAAAGTTACTTTCGCTACCCTTGCTCAGGGTTTATGAAATGAAGTACATTGAAATTACGAGAAAGGCGTCATCTGCATTTGTCTTCTAAGGGAGGATTTTTTACTTTTTCGCTTGCTAATCATGCAAGAAACTACTGTTTTCGTGCAAAATTTTGAAATTGAGATATTCATTTTTTACGATCCTTGGGGTCCTGTCAATCGAAAAAAAATTGGTTTTGAGAGAAATTATGCCCGTCGCACACTGTTCAACCGATTCATTCAGATTTTATAGCGCACGTTAATTAAAAAAGACATATTATATTTCAGAACATTTAAATATCCTCAAAAAATGATCTAGGCCAAAATATACATTTGCTATTTGTTAACGTTTTTTCGGACCATTTGATCAGGACATTGATGAATATTTAAATATTCTGAAAGAAAATACGTCAAGTGAATTTTGTCAATAAAAACTTTGTCCAAAATTACTCGATCGTAAAATCCCAATATAACCAATTTACTTCAGACGTTAAAAAGACCTATTATATTTCAGAACATTTAAATATCCAATATCCATATCCTTAAAAAAGGTCGAAAAAAACGTAAACAAACACGATTGTGCCGTCGCTCTTAATAGAACAGTAGTTTAACGAATTGGACGACAAAGATGTAGCGGACTGATTGAGAAAAATTAGCGTTACTTTTCCGTCGGCTCTTGTTGTCAGACTATAAGTCAGTATCTTATAGTTTAGATAAATTTCGTCATTTTATATTGCTAGAAAGTAGTTCATTAGTACCTATTGTATATTATTTTGTCCTACTTTTTTCAGAGAGCAAAATGTATTTTACTTTCTATAACCAGCAATGCTCTCTTTATAGCGAGCAAATTTACATGGTCTGTTAAGGGTCCGCTATACCTGACGGTGCATATTTTGCCGCCCATAAGATTAACATTGCGAGCGGCGACTCATTTTCATGGTTTACCCTTGGTTGGAAAGACACAAAATTTTGCCTGTACCTAGCCCTAACAATGTTCTAGGGAGTGTTCGAAGCAGATTTCCCAATTTCTCACTGGTTTCTTTTACTGCAACTGTTTTGCAAATGCTAGCATCGCATACCTCAAGAAAAGTGCTGTATCTCGAAAACCTAGAACATTGTTAGGGCTAGGTACCTACAGGCAACATTTTGTGTCTTTCCAACCAAGGGTAAACCTTGAAAATGAATCGCCGCTCGCAATGTTAATCTTATGGGCGGCAAAAAATGCACCGTCAGGTATAGCGGACCCATAACGGTCGCTATAGAGAGAAATTACTGTAGAAGTAAAAAATTTCTATAGAGGAGTGGAGAGAAATGAAAGCTTCCAAATTATTGGCATTTTCAATGGCTCATTGGAATTCTTATAAATCGTATTTCATTATCTTTATTTTAAGTGATCAATCTGAATCTTAACCCTAAAATATATTATAGTGATTCCACGAGATATCCTGCAATTATGTTTCGAACTTTTCCTTTGTACCCCAAACGGGGGAAACCTCCCACCTTTGCAATGTCTCAGAAAGTTTTCTAAACACCATTAGAATGTTTTAAGACTGAATATACATTTGCTATTGGTTTACATATTTTCCGGCCATTGTTGGATGCATGTTTTAGGTTCGAAATATAAATAGTTGGTTAGTTAACTGTCTGTTAGGGGTGATTTCACGATCGAGTGCTTTCTGTCAATAAAAAATTTGTCCAAATTAACCGAACGTAAAATCACAACATAGGCAGCTAATTTTAGTCGTTGAAAAGAACATATCGAACAGTGTCTTCAAAAAATTGTCATATACTACACTCAAAATATTGCAAGAAACGATTATGTAAAATTCTCGGATATTTCAAACCTTCCAAGGGTTCTGAAACCTTTCAGAAATATTCTGTAAGGGTTTTCTAGCAAGTAGTTGAATAGTGTCTATCCAAAAATCCCAAAAATTTTATATCCTTTTTTAAAAATTCCCCGAAGGGTTAACCACTCGTTGGGAATCTCGTTGGGAATCATTGGAAATCTTTATGAAATCTCAGGGAATCTTGGAATTTTTTGGAGTGGTTACCCCTTCGCGGGGTTCATCTTTATATGTCTATCCAAAAATCCCAAAAATTTTATATCCTTTTTTAAAAATTCCCCGAAGGGTTAACCACTCGTTGGGAATATCGTTGGGAATCTTTGGAAATCTTTATGGAATCTCAGTGGAATCTCAAGGAATCTCTGGAGTGGTTACCCCCTCGAAATTCCAAAAACAGACGCATACTATGCTGGAGAAATTATTATTCAGAAACAATTTCCATCTAAAAAGATCGAAAGGAGCCGCATATTTTTACGTTAAAATGTAGCAACCGGAGAGCAAGATTGTGGGCACATTTACTTTTCCGAGGTTTGATTTGTGGAGCGGCAAAGTGAGCTAAAATTTCAAGTAGTTCTAGAGGTAACACAGGACAGTAGCCATAAATATAAAACAAAAACATCGGGCCACCTTTAAGTCCTGTTAATCCTCAAATGAATCACCCCAAGGTCTATACATTTTACGAGTTGTCTCTAGGAAATATGAAAAATTGTCTGAATACGACATCAGACCCCAAACACCAATCAAAGCCACCAAGTTCTCTGAAATATAATATGACTTTATAACGACATTACTCATGAGGCTATATATGTGTCGAGTGATTATCGTCACCAAAAAAAAATTGTTCAAAATTAACCGATCGTGAAATCACAACATAGCCTCATGAGTAATGACGTTAAAAAGACATATTATATTTCAGAATATTTAATATCCAATAGTTTTCTCAGCCTTAAGGGCTGCAAATTTTGTGAGGAAATTAATGGATATTTAAATGTTCTGAAGTATAATATATGTCTTTTTAACGGCCGACATTCTGGGCGGCAAAAGAAGCAACCTTTTGAATACATAGATATTGAATCAAGTCACAATTAGTTAAAGTGCCAACATAACGTTAATAAAAGCCAAATCAATTTGAGTGGTAAATGTTGTCCAACCTGAGTCGAAACTCATAGAACCTGTCCGGAAGTAATAACTGGTCACGATGGTCACAAGTAGGCTGACATATTTCGGCCAAGTTTTGGAAGGCACCGATAGGTACCAAACAACTATAGGCTGGGAGCATACCGATTAGTCATAATTTCTTGAAGATTTTCAGTTTACGCCGATCCGGATTTGGGTTCCATATCCTAATACCATACGCTAAAAATGCCAATCCGACCCTGAGCAGATATTTCCCTGATCAAGAATAAGTTTTGATCAGCCCTAGATTTGCAAGAAATTATGAGTAATCGGTATGCTCCCAGCCTGACTTGGACTATACAAGAATATACCTATTTCTTATCAAAGGAATGTCAAAAGGTTTGACACATTATGGGCTATTAGGATTCTATTGGATATTTAAAATGTTCTGAAATATAATATGTCTTTTATACGGTCAAAGCTAACGGGTTGTGTTGTGATATTTCACGATAGGTTAAGGCTGATAATATACATTCGCTATTTTTTTTACTTCCCGATTTCAAACTTTATGAGAAAACTATTGGATATTTAAATATTCTGAAATATAATATGACTTTTTAACGTCATTACTCATGACACTATGTTGTTATTTCACGATCGGTTAATTTTGGACAATTTTTTTATGACAAAAATCACCCGATCGTAAAATCACCACATACTTAGCGTCATGAGTAATGAAGTTAAAAAGACATAGGTATTATATTTCAGAATATTTAAATATCCAATAGTTTTCTCACAAAGTTTGAAATCGGAACGTAAAAAAATACAAATACACAGTTTCTTACCGTGAGGCTAACACTATTGGGAACTTTTAGGGGACACTAAAGTAGACTTTAGGGACCGGTGAAACCCACCCTAAGTGTAATTAGAGAGATAAATCAAACGATTACAGGAATACGTGGTGTGGAAGCGTTCATCCGACATGGGAAACGATTACCTCCACCACTACAAGTTTCAGTGAGCTAAGCCCCCCTCCCCCAAATTTGGAAATTCCAATAGAGAATAGCAGCGATAGTGTTAACTATTTAATAGCGCCCCCCCCCCCCCCCTTACAATTACTTTACGCATAATTAACGCGGTAATTTTATGTGACACTCAATTTTAGAGAACATCAGCATATAATGTTGATTGAAGATATATTAAGCTACTAAGGGTGCGTCCCACCTTGCCCAGTTAATGCATGTGACGATAAAATCATACATTTTGTAGTTCGAAACGGTACAAAAAAAATGTTCCGCGCGAGGTAGTGTTGTGTTTTCGCGATCTGTCAAAAAAACATGTGGACTGGTAGTTGACTGTTTAAAATCGCTTCTGTGGGCTTATTACTCCATTTCATGCAAAAATACAACACTACCTCACGACAAAGAGTCTCAGGTTTACTTCCCGCTATAAACACTTTTCACTCGCCCTGTAACTTCGGAGTAGGGTTTGAAGTACGTAGCATTGCGAACCAAGTACGTGTAGTCGACCTTAAGTTAAAAGTTAAATTTAACATGGCAAACATAGGACAAAATCTCCAAGTATATTGTGTATGCATTTTGCGAGTTAAGAGCGATCGTGTTTGTTTACGTTTTTTGAGGAAACTATTGGATATTCAAATGTTCTGAAATATAATATGTCTTTTTAATGTCATAACGTCATATTTTACCGTCGTGTGGTTTTTGTCAACAAATTTTTTTTCCAAAATTAACCGATCGTGGAATCGCAACACAGCCTCATAATTTATGACGTTAAAAAGACATATTATATTTCAGAACATTTAAATATCCAATAGTTTCCTCAAACAAACAAGATTGTTTGTTTACGTTTTTTCCCGGCAATTTTTATTTAGGATCCTGATGGGTATTTAAATGTTCTGAAATATAATATGTATTTTTAACGTTGATGCATGCTGCGGCATAAATGTAGGCCTACATTTATAGTATTCAAAGGCCCTGACGGGTACCTAGCTTTCACCGGCTCGGGGAAAACTCAACTGCCGGCAGTAATTCTGATCCTGTACCGCTCAGCCTCCAATGACATTTCACTTGACATGCTAAATATATCAGAGGTGAATGCCAATAAGAAAAATTTTGTTAGGACCGGGATCGAACCTGTGTCCGGAGTTATCGGACAGGTGGCAGTGGGTGGATCTACGCCACATGAGCGATTCGCGGTGCCTGGTTCTATGTGTATATAGGCATTAGGCACCAGGTTTGACAGGTCTCCGCCAAAATGACCCAAACCTACCGAACCTGTCCGCCTTGCTGCCGCAACTGCCTACATAGACCATAAACCATATACCTAATGCCTAAACCCAACCTCGCTCATCATATTATATTACTCATCATACTCCTGAGGTCTGACACTTTCTGCCAGAGTCATGGTCAGGGGTTCAAACGCCACTCGGGACTTTCTTTTACCATACACCCGAGCCACTCCAGAGATTCCATAAAGATTTCCAAAGATTCCCAACGATATTCATAGAAAGAAGAACCCCGAAGGGGCAACCAACCACTCCAAAAAATGCTAAGATTCCCTGAGATTTCATAAAGATTTCCAATGATTCCCAACGCGATTCCCAACGAGTGGTTAACCCCTCGCATAAATTCATTGTCATGTATTCTTGGCTCCAGTAAATGGCGATGGAACGAGGGGAAATGTTTGGCTGGAAGGTTCCCCCTCACTTCACACACTCGTTTGCAAGGTATCGTAAGTTGCCAGACGGGTGACATCAGGTGGCCATCTCGGCATGGGCTTCTAACCTTGATGACAGCAGCTCAGCCTTACAAAACTTACTGTGTGCTGCCCTCACTTAAGAAGCTTTCGAGGGGGTAACCACTCCAGAGATTCCTTGAGATTCCCTGAGAGACCATTAAGATTTCCAAAGATCCCCAAAGATATTCATAGAAAGATGAACCCCGAATAAGGGGTAACCACTCCAAAAAATTCCAAGATTTCCTGAGATTTCATAAAGATTTCCAATGATTCCCAACGAGATTCCCAACGAGTGGTTAACCCCTCGGCGGCTTCTTAAGGTGGCCAAATACGATGCGTTTTGGACGGCGTCGTGGCTCCCTGGCTAGGATGCGGGGTTTGGGATGTTAACTCAGGGATGGCTGGTGCCCACACACGATACTAACAATGTTCTAGGGAGTGTTTGAAGCAGATTTCCCATTTTTTTACTGGTTTTCGAGATACAGCACTTTTCTTGAGGTATGCGATGCTAGCATTTGCAAAACAGTTGCAATAAAAGAAACCAGTGAGAAATTGGGAAATCTGCTTCGAACACTCCCTAGAACATTGTCAGGGCTAGGTACAGGCAAAATTTTGTGTCTTTCCAACCAAGGGTAAACCTTGAAAATGAATCGCCGCTCGCAATGTTAATCTTATGGGCGGCAAAAAATGCACCGTCAGGTATAGCGGACCCTTAAGCAGGCACAGGTTTGTGATTTCGTCAGGATCACGAGAAACAGTCTAGTTTTCCCCCATCAAGACCATGTAGGGTAGGATAAAATCTCGGCAAGCCGTGATGTGAACCTGGGTCCTCCCTGTTGCAGGAGGTTGAGTCCATGTCGGACACGCAGCACTTTTGCCTGCGCTGGAATAACTACCAGAGCAGCATCACGTCCGCTTTCGAAAGTCTTCGGGACCAGGACGACTTTGTGGACGTAACGCTGGCGTGTGAGGGGCGCAGCCTCAAGGCGCACAGGGTGGTCCTCTCAGCCTGCAGCCCTTACTTCCGGGAACTTCTCAAGGTGAAACTCCCTTAAGGGCCACCATACATTCGCTATTTATTTACCTTCCGATTTCAAACTTTATGAGAAAACTATTGGGTATTTAAATATTCTGAAATATAATATGTCTTTTTAACGTCATTACTCATGAGGCTATGTTGTGATTTTACAATCGAGTGATTTTTGTCACCAAAAAAATTGTCAAAAATTAACCTATCATGAAATCACAACATAGCCTCATGAGTAATGTCGTTAAAAAGACATATTATATTTCAGAATATTTAAATATCCAAAAGTGTCCTCATAAATTGTGCACAAATAAATTGTAAACACAACTGTGTATGATCGCTAGCTGAAGCAGGATGTTTTGCGTATGTAACATCCATACTCCAACCAAAAGTTTTGTAAAATAGCGAATCGAACCCAGAACTCCGACCACTACAACTCACTTTCTCTTGTCAAATCCCACTTCACTACACAACAGTTTTTAATTTTGGCTTTATTATATTTCAGAGCACGCCATGCAAGCACCCGGTGATAGTTCTACAGGATGTGACGTTTGCAGACCTAAGCTCTTTGGTGGAGTTCATCTACCATGGGGAGGTGAACGTCCATCAGAAGAACCTGACGTCATTTCTGAAAACAGCAGAAGTGCTTCGCGTCAGCGGTCTCACCCAGCATGCTGAGCGGGACGAACAGGTATGGGGACCTACAGTTTTAGGTGGGTTTCGAACCACCACAGCCTGATATAAATTTAACAAGGAATGATGATCATATTAGAGGCATATCTCGGACCGAACATACATTTACTGTTTGTTTAGGTTTTTTATGCACACTTTATGAGGAAACTATTGGATACTCAAATATTCTGAAATATAATATATGTCCGAAATTAACCAATCGTAAAATAAGCCTGATAATTTCGGCCACATTATATTTCGGAACATTTAAATATCCAACTGTATCCTCATAAAATATGCAGAAAAAAACGTAAACAAACAGGACTGCGTAGACACCCTTAAGCTCCTAATGCTTCGTCGTTACGGAAGTCGTTAAATTGGCTTTAACAGATCCGTAATACACCGAAGGTCACCCCCTTGTGTACGCAAGGTGGCACCCTGTATCCACTGTAGGTCCTGGACCTCCTACAGAAGACGGAATTTTTTGTTCAATTCTGAGCTTCTTCTTTTTTTTTCCACAGATCTCATCGTCACGGGACAGACTACAGGGGGGAGGATCTCCAGAGGAGTGCTCCCCATGGCAGTCTACCCGGGACTCCCCCTGCTCCCAGAGTATCAACGGCACCGCCACAGTCAATCAGCTGCTCAAGGCTGCTGCTATGGCAGCCACAAGACACTCGTGAGTATTAGATAACATGATGTTAAAGATAACAGCAGCCATAAAACACTTGTCTAGTATAGGAAAGAGTGGGAAAAGATTAGGGTAAGAGTAGTTGACAGACCTCCTAAGGGTGCGTCCCACCATGCCTAGTAAAAATTAAACTGGAGATTTTGTCATATGTTTACCATGTTAAATTTAAGGGTCCGCTGTACCTGACGGTGCATTTTTTGCCGCCCATAAGATTAACATTGCGAGCGGCGATTCATTTTCAAGGTTTACCCTTGGTTGGAAAGACACAAAATTTTGCCTGTACCTAGCCCTAACAATGTTCTAGGGAGTGTTCGAATAGCAGATTTCCCATTTTTTTACTGGTTACAGCGCTTTTCTTGATTTCCCAATTTCTCACTGATTTCTTTTATTGCAACTGTTTTGCAAATGCTAGCATCGCATACCTCAATTTTTAAGGGGAAAAGTGCTGTGTCTCGAAAACCAGCAAAAAATTGGGAAATCTGCTTCAATGACGACCTACAACATTGTTAGGGATAGGTATAGGCAAAATTTTGTGTCTTTCCAACCAAGGGTAAACCTTGAAAATGAATCGCCGCTCGCAATGTTAATCATATGGGCGGCAAAAAATGCATCGTCAGGTTAAGCGGACCCTTAAAAAGTCATCTTAGGTAATAATTCGGAACATTTAAATATCCAATAGTATCCTCTTGAAATTTGCAGAAAAAACTTAAACATACACGACTGTGTAGACGCCCTTAACCTAGCATTTTCTTTTGTGAACAGTCGGGATCGAAGAAAGTCCATCGAACTGGACGAACGACTGACCCCACCGAAAAAACCGCGAGGGGACGACACCCCTCCACCGCTACCCCCACCACCACCGTACAACAACCACCGAGAACCTCTGGAGCTGGCCAACTGCAAGGAGAACTGCCGGAGATCTGTCTCTCCAGAGCAGGAGGCTCCAGCAGACCTTTCCTCCGTCAAGGTGAGAAATCCTGGAAAATACCGAAGGGTTAACCACTCCAGGAATCTCGTTTGGAATCTCAGGAAATCTTTATGAAATCTCAAGGAATCTTGGAAATTTCTGGAGTGGTTACCCCTTCGAGGTTGATCTTTCAACGAATCTCGTTGAGAATCTCAGGAAATCATTGGAAATCTTTTGGAGTGGTTAACCCCTCGGACGATACGTATCTTCTCGACTTCTTTTATTTATTTTAATTGGATAAATTTACATATATCCAGCTACAAACAGACAAGTATGCCTACGGGTAAAAGCCAAAAGGGCCAAAGGATGTTCTTGATACTCTCTAAAGATGAACGTTTCTTTGTGTTGACAGCGGTCCAGAACGCCATCCCCTACTAGACGCTACATGGAAATCAAAGCGGAGCCGCTACAGCTATTATGTAACAACAGGGAAAGGGAGGACCGGACGGAGAGAGGGGATAGAGGGGACAACAGCGCTGACTCAGCAGGGAGTAGGGATAAGGTCAGTGCAAACACAATATGCGAGACAAACGTCGAGTCTCAAACAACCAACAGGACGCGCCCAATTCGGGAGCAGCACCATGATTAAATTTCCGACTGGTAACAGGAGTTCGAACTCCGGAGGGCCGAGAATTTTCCTCTTCCATTTATCAAAGTCTGTTCTCCCTGGAGTGCTCCCCATGGCTATAGAACACACACCAGGGATTGAGCTGAATAAATTCTCCCAGGGAGTGATCAAGGCCATGGATTGGGAAAACTCCAGAGGGGTTGGTTTCTTCGGGTAGATCGCAATGTCTTTTCTAGATCACCTTCATCAGATCTTTCTTTTTCTTTTTAGGACTCAGACACAGAAGACAGCGCAGGTCTCCATGAGTTAATGCGAGACAGGACGCCTCACTACCTCAGTCCAGACAAACTATTTCCAGCGTCACCCTTCAATTTTAACATGGCTGCCTTCAGCAGTGACCAGATAGGTAAGAACTCATTATTCAAAAAACAAAACAAAAAAACAAAAAAATCGCTGAATTTACTTTATTAGCTTAGAGTTAGAGTATTGGTTTGTCTTGACCAAACTGTCAACAATAATAAAAAAAAAATGTAGCAGAATAGGTTTGAACCTCCTACCAGCTTCGACACCATAAATACAATTTAAGGACAGTGAAAAGAAGGTCGCAAACGTGAATCTCATCGTAAAACCGCAGGTGTCAACGTCGTAAAATCTTCCAGAAATATTATGATGATATTATGATAATAATAATGTCTTCAACTCTAGGCTCTAGATCAGATTTTAAACATTCGCTATTTTTTTACGTTCCGATTTCAAACTTTGTGAGAAAACTATTGGATATTTAAATATTCTGAAATATAATATATCTTTTTAACGTCATTACCTACTCATGAGGCTATTTTGTGATTTAACGATCGAGTGATTTTTGTCAAATTGTCCGAAATTAACCGATCGTGAAATCACAACATAGCCTCATGAGTAATGACGCTAAAAAGATAATTTCAGAATATTTAAATATCCAATAGTTTTCTCACAAAATTTAAAATCGGAAAAATTGGTAGTGCTGCCAACTATGCACGACGGATAATTCCTGAAATGGACTATTGCTGGGCTTGTCCCCAGCTCCTATATTAACTGTATACGTTATATTACTTGCAGGACTTGGGCCAGTGATTGGTCGGGGTGCGGACGGGCTAGCAGGCACATCGCAAGGTGAGTATAGACCCCACGCATGTCCTCCGGTCTCGGTCTTGTGGTGATGGTGCTAGGCTTTCTTTACACGTAACCTCTCGTAACACCTTCGCGCTAACCTCTCGTCCTTTTGTCGTTTCAGGGCCAGTATCGCTCTTGAAGAAGGTGTTTACGTGCGGGTTGTGCACTAAAGTCCTATGCTCAAAAGCGAGCCTGAAGAGGCACGTAGCTGACAAGCATTCGGCGCGGCAGGAGGAGTACCGCTGCCACATTTGCGACCGCGTCTACTGCTCCCGCAACTCACTCATGACGCATATCTATACCTACCACAAGACCAGACCGGGGGACGTTGATGTCAAATTTTACTAGAACAGTATGTGTGCCCTTTTAATTTCGAAGGTACCAGCGAGGGGTTAACCACTCGTTGGGAATCTCGTTGAGAATCATTATGAAATCTCAGGGAATCTTGGAATTTTTTTTGGAGAGGTTACCCCTTCGGAGTTCATCTTTCTATGAATATCGTTGGGAATCTCTGGAAATTTTTATGGAATCTCAGTGGAATCTTAAGGAATCTCTGGATTGGTTACCCCCTCGGTACCAAGTTGGGAAACCAACGTCTTTTAAACGGCCGAAATTAACAGGCTGTGTTTTGATTTTACGATCGGTGAATTTCTGGCCAATAGAATATTTAAATATCCAATAGTTTCCTCATAAAGTGTGCAGAAAAAAAACGTAAACAAATAGCGAACGTATGTTCGGTCAAACAAACGTCACTCGATCGCAAAATCACGATATTTATTACGCCTGCAGATTCATGATTATGTACTTGGTGTACACGACAATGAGCTCGGGAAATGAATGACGGAATTTTCCAATGAGGTTCGAAATTTCAAAGAGAACGGCATGGTGACCAGTTTCCTGGGGGGTGCATGAGCCCTTTAGATTTTTTTTCGGGATAGGGTTGAATATTTTTTCCTATTACCTTATGGTCAATTTACTCCGACATAGTTATGAAGGTTTTTTTTATAGTTACTTTTTTAAACTTTCTGGGGGGTGCACAGTCAACTCCTGGGGGGGGGGGGGGGGGGAGGGGGTGCATTGCACCCCCCTGCACCCCCCTTCCGCCGCCAATGATGGTTACCTTCAAATTGGTTACTACCAATGGCCGTGGCTGCTCTAAAAGCTAAACATAGTGTGCTAATCGAACGAAAAACAAATGACTGCGAATAGGACACTATGTTTAGCTTTCACTGGAGAACGAATTCCTTCGAAAGACAGAAATGGTGGTTTAATTACCGTTCTAAATACAGTATGCCATAGATTTCTATCCCAACTTGGTGCCTTCCAGTTCCTACCCAAAATATGTTTTTGAATGAAGAGCTAAAAAACTCCTTTTTCTTCAGGAGTTCTCAAGATTCCACCACCAGTCGGAGGAGGAATCAACGAGCCACAAGAGTGTCCGTTCTGCAAGCGGAACTTCAGTTGCTACTACTCTCTCAAGCGGCATTTCCAGGATAAGCATGAGCGGTCAGACACCTTATACGTGTGCGAATTCTGCCAGAGAAAATACCGCACCAAGAACTCACTGACAACTCACAAGAGTCTCCAGCACCGGGGCACGGCAGGGATGCTCAAGCGGCTGCTCAAGACCTCTTCCATCCTAGGGCAGCAGCAGTAGTCCACAAGCTCCCAGCCATTTTCGAAAGTTTTTGGCTTTTTCGGAGAATGGAGTTCGATACCGTCAGTGTGGTCAAACGAACTACAGTCGTCTGCACTCTCTATACCGACCCTCCCTATAAGGAACACCTCTCTATAGCGAGATAGTCGCTATAGAGAGAGACTATACTGTACGTTGAAAACGCAAGGAAATGATAGTCGCTACGTGCTTTGGGCAAGGCTAAAACTTTTATCTATATTTCCTGGGATTTCAGTAGACCAAGTCTACAGTAACAGCCTCCCGGTTCTATCAAAAAAAAATTCCAACCGGCATTCAGTTCAAGTGAAATGTTGTGTATCGAGGCTGTGGTGGTTCGGAACCCACCTAAAACTGTAGGTCCCTAACGTTTGCCCAAAAGCACCGAGGAGTAGTGGAACTGTAGCCTAAGTCCAACCTAACTTCCTCATGTTTTTGTTATTGTTATTGTTGGATATATTTTCAGTCTTTCTCCTCATCGTATAAAAGTAAATGTTTTCACTTGCTTCTCTTATCAAAGATAGTAGATGTATAAATGTGGATCGTATAGAATATATCGACAAGAAGAAAAGTGTTCAATAGGTTTCACTTTTTCCATAATTTTAATAACAACGACTTCACTTAAAAACCATTTTTATCGAATTTCTAGCCTATAGGCATGAGGAAGACATGATGTTTATGTTCTCTTGAACTAAAACTAACCTCCTTATTGACATAAAAATATAACAAATGCTTCATTCATTTTTTTTACAAACACAGAGCAAGCAAAAATTCATTAAAATGACTTTCGGTTACTTCACAGTGTTTGAATTACCAAAAAATATCAACAAACCCACTGATCCAAATTGTGGAGACTATTGGCTGAATATACATTCGCTATTTTTTTACGTTCCTATTTCAAACTTTGTGAGAAAACTATTGGATATTTAAATATTCTGAAATATAATATGTCTTTTTAACGTCATTGTCATTACTTATGAGGATATGTTGTGATTTCACGATCGGTTAATTTTGGACCATTTTTTTTTGTGACAAAAATCACTCGATCGTAAAGTCACAACATAGCCTCATGAGTAATGACGTTAAAAAGACATATTATATTTCATCCAATAGTTTTCTCACAAATTTTGAAATAATTGTACTTAAAAAATAGCAAATAAATGGTGGCCCTTAAGAACTGTTATTTTTTTATTTTATTATTTTTTTTCAAGAAGGAAGTTAGTTTCTGTTTCTCGTTTTGGTGAAAATAACTAAAAACGATTTTAAAATTATTAGGCTAGAAATTTGAAAAGTGGCGGGAAAAAAAGCTGAACCTGAACCTTTTTTGAACAGAAATATTTCCACTTACGTCATTAATAGGTAGGTAATAAAGAAAAGATTTTCAGGTCTGGGATGATTGTTAGAGTTAGGCTTGAATGTGCAATGAAGTCACGTGATATTTATATAACGCAGTTGTCTTTCTCTATAACGAAAGCCTCTCTATAGCGAACTCTCAAGCGGTCGTTATCGAGAGAGACTTCTGTATAAAGAGCACAAACGGGAACCGATACTGCCCAAATCTGCAGATAGAACATAGAGAAGATATTTATTATTTAGCATTATGAAAAACTCAATCATAAATTCTTAAAAAAAAAATTCATAATGTCAACACCCACTGCTTATCTATAGGTGTACAAACAGGACACAGGACAGAAAATCCATTTCTTAATTTAATAATTATATATTATAAATAATATATTTTTACCTCACCCCGACCTCTATACAGTGAAGTTCGTTGACATTCAGAACAAATAAGAACCGAGCACTTTGAAAATGGAAATTAAAAAACGTAAACAAACAGTACTGTGAGGGTTTACTAAGATGGGTAACAAATATTTATTTTATTTTATTTGAAAACAGGAATGAAGAAAATGAGTCCTGAGAAACCCAGTTGGATCCGCCATCTGTGGTCAATGAAAGAAACTAAAATTCCGAAACTTTTTTCGAAACCATAAGCAGTTGCTGACGGGACAGTCAGTTACAAATCTTACCTCGATCGTCAAAAATTTTCCGGCCAGCCATAGGTACTTTAAGTTAGTCGTTATAATATTTCATATTTCCCGACCTTAATACGACATGGGACTGGCAATGTGTATTTTTGTTCATCTAAACCAAAACGCAGAACTTTTTCTCATATTATCATCGAAACTAACCTACTTATTGCAATAAAAACAGTGTACTTACTTAGTCAATTCTTTTAAGAGCATAAAGTAACCAAAAATTCATTAAAATGACTTTTGGTTACTTCACAGTGTTTGCACAACCAAACACCAATAAACCCACTGATCCAAAATGTGGAGTCTGTTTGGTTGTGCAAACACTGTGAAGTAATCAAAAGTCATTTTTATTAATTTTTGCTTACTTTCTGTTCTTAAAAGAATTGACTAAGCAATAAGGAGGTTAGTTTCTATGAAAATATGATAAAAAGTGCTTTGTTTTGGTTCAGGTAAACGTAAATTACCATTACGTGTCCCGTTTTACCTTAATGAAAAGTAGGTAGGACCTGACACTAAGACATTCGTACCTAGGCATCTATGAATATTTTATTCTCACTCGTTCATTTAAAACTTCATGCTCTATAAGTCTCAGGATTATGATGATTTCATTCAGGTATTACCTACTTAAGCCCTGTTTAGACGAAATGCAAAACCGGGTAAGTCGAAAAAGTGCCACGTGATTGTTCAATTTACCCGGTTTTCTATTACTATGACAATGGCTTAACAAACAGTTTATTATTTCACATCTCTACCTCATTCAAATGAATGCCTTTACGTTGTTTAATGCGTTACAATCGTTCAAAGCAGAATTACTTAATAATTACAAATAATGCCGTTTGTTGACGTTGCTTTTCTAAAAGAACACTGTTCTGAAATATAGTATGTCTCTTTGAGGGTAGAAACTAACAGTCTTGATAGCCGAGTCGTCTATATAGATGATGGCAAAACTGTAGGTCCTCATCGTGCCACAAAATAACTGGGAAAAAAACTACTGGGAAAAAACTACATTTTGTCTGCAGCCTTTCAGGTGGTAGAAAAAAATATCAATTCTGCTTTCAACGAGAAACACTTTTTTCTTTTACAATTTTAAATAGACTTAACATATTCTTCAGGTTAATAGTATCAAACGAGTATGCGAAAGTACAAAGATTCTGAGTTTAAATAATTAGTAAATGTGTATAAACAAATTATAAGACGAATTTGACCCATCTCAGCCTATACAAATAGAGGCCTAACGATATATTGGCCATATTTTAATGTAACTTTTGGATCCTTTGTATGCTTTTCTCAAATTTACTGTAGATAAGTTACCTACTCTATGTGATACGGCCTTGTTTCATTTTCTAGTGGCATAGAAATCTGTGAAGCTCTCATTACACGAGTACAAAACCTGGGTAACATGAACTAGTTAACAAGGTAAGGAAAATTTTACCTTAATATAAAATGTAAGGTAAATTTTACCCTAAAGTAAAAGTAAAGTAAATTTTACCTTAAGATAAAAGTAAGGTAAATTTTACCTTAAGATAAAAGTAAGGTAAATTTTACCTTAAGGTAAAAGTAAGGTAAATTTTATCTCAAGGTAAAAGTAAGGTAACATTTTATCTCATGTTAAAAGTTACCTAAGGTAAATTTACCGAACTAGAATATTCTCTCCCCTGTTCAACTTACCCTGATTTTGACCTCCGTGTAATAGTTTCTTAAAAGGCAATTTTCGGGAAAGAAGGTAACCCCGTACGCCACACAGTGAAAATTCGTAGAAAAATCCAAATTTTAATTTTCCGGTCTGGAGTAGGTAGACACGAAAGTAGTTTCATTGCGTGAAAAAGAAAAAAAATCTGAACATATCTGTATAGATATCAAAATTTTGAATGTGCCAAATATTCTTGAAATGTGTCTCATCTCGTAAAGGTGAGACGATTGTGTGTAAAATGTGTCGAGACGAAAAGTTTTCCATAGTTTTTCCGGTAATGAATTGTGTAGATAATTTTCTTTTTTGGCAGTTTTGCCGTAAGCACATGTCACGAAGGAGAGGGTTTGTTAATGTTTTTTTTTGTTAAAATAACTGCCGTTGTCATGTAAACAAACGCCTGTTCACTAGGAGATTCGGGCCGGTTAGATAAAACAGGTATTGTTAAATACCTGGCTGAGATTCTAACGCTTGGACGTCTACATCGGAATGGATTGAAAAGAAGGTCGCCTACTTAGGCGCGCCGCAGCCTCTATTATCCTAAGAAGACAGACACTTTGTTTGAGAAAGAAACAGTGTTCTTGTCTTCTTAATTAACAGGCCGAGAAGAGGGTGTTAGTGTATATGACAAGGGTCTGATAGGGTCACCTTACGAAAAAACGACGGTTAACTTTGTAAGATGGACCAGTAACAACTGTTTGCGTATACACTCCATCAGTCTTCTTACCCTGTTATTTAAGAAGACAAAAACATTGTTTCTTTCTCAAACAAATTGTTTACTGGTCTAGACGGCCCGGTAAACCTCCTAGTGATTGGCTATCTTTACACTGTTTAGTTACTTAAGTAGGAACCAATTCTGTGATTTCTTTCCTTGGTTTTTTGTTAGGAAATTGTTCTGTTTCAAATTTTCTCCGTTTTTTTGGGCCCTACCTGGAAGGCATGACAATGCAAAATCTTGATAGAGGGGCGCCAGTGTCAAACACATTGGGCTTCCTATGTAAAGGCAAGCTGACACGCAAGAAGGAAGAAAATTGTTAAAACAGTGAAGTTGGTCTTTATTTGTTTCAACCGACCCAATTGTTAATTTTAAACGTCTTGAAAAATAAATAGATTAATTTGTGACTTTGTTCTTTTGTTTCAACGACTTCCTGGTCCTTCGCTTCAAGAGTTCTAAAAAAATGGGAAAATAATTATTCTGCTGCCACGTGTTTCACGATTGTGCATTTGTCTGTGACATATCACGTTTTCTGGCACAGGCTGGGAATGGGTCACTTCCGCAGTATTGTGAGTTCGGATGAACGTATGGACACCATTTCCGGTCGGTGGCAAGCCACCTGTAATATTTAAGGTCACACCTTTCCCTGATTTTACACAATTTTTACTATTATAAGCGCGCCTCTCAGTGGCTCAGTGGTCAAGGGGTCCGACTTTTATCCAGAGAGGGCTGGGTTCGAATCCCGGTCTTGAGCGTACAACCGCAATAGGACGAGTCGGCATATAAAACTTTTATAGCTAAAAAATATATGCTGGTGTACCTTGAAAATGTAGGTATAGAGGTGCATGTAAATCACTCTAGAAGGGCCAGGGCGATGTGGGACACAGGGTGACACCTTTCTTGACCTCTATACGCAAGGGGGTGTCAAACAGTAGAGTTTTCAGCCGACCAGGCAAGATTCACGAGGAAAAAGTTTTACCAAGTAAAGGATAGAACCTGGGTCCTCAAAGATAGAAGACTATTAGAATTAAACAGGCGCGTGATCAAAAGTCATTACCAATTCTGCCCCTTACGAAAAACAATTTCCACTGCTTTCAACTTTCGAAAAGCTGTCGAAGATAGAAAACTACTATCTACCTATCTCGCCCGAAAGCTCTACCTCTCTCTCCATTGTTCTAAAAAATCACAGGGTTTCCAAAATTATTTTTTGTTCAGAACAAGAAGTAGACATAAGAGGACGCTATACCTGACGGTGCATTTTTAGCCGCCCATAAGATAAACATTGCGAGCGGCGATTCATTTTCAAGGTTTACCCTTGGTTGGAAAGACACAAAATTTTGCCTGTACCTAGCCCTAACAATGTTCTAGGGAGTGAGAGCAGATTTCCCAATTTCTCACTGGTTTCTTTTATTTCAACTGTTTTGCAAATACTAGCATACCTCAAGAAAAGTGCTATATCTCGAAAACCAGTAAAACAATGGGAAATCTGCTTCAAACACTCCTTAGAACATTGTTAGGGCTAGGTACAGGCAAAATTTTGTGTCTTTCCAACCAAGGGTAAACCTTGAAAATGAATCGCCGCTCGCAATGTTAATCTTATGGGCGGCAAAAAAATGCACCGTCAGCTATAGCGGACCCTTAAGAAGAAGGAGTCACAATGATCTAAAAAAGTTTAGCAACGAAAATTGACATTTGTGTAGTCCATCCACCCGTGGATACGACCGACGCTACTCTCATTCAAGACTGAGCTGGACAACAGAGGAATACCTATTCGAACCTGATGGTATCAGTGGCTGTGGTGGTTCGAAACCCACCCATCCAATAATGGAACGCAGGTGTCACCCTTTCGGGTACTCCCAAAAAGAATCCTGGAATTCAGGCCAACCTCATAACTATCGACGAAAAAAATATTTTTTCACATCGTCTCACTGTACCAATGGCCCGACTCCAAAAACCCCAGGATTCCCAGTAAAAATCACATATTGAAAAATTGAATTACCTGAACGTATACGAGACGAGCATACGGGAAAAGCCAATTGACCTCCGACAAAACCATATCGAAAATCCAACAAAACTGCACGAACTCCGAAGTAAACTCTACTGCACCTCAGCCTCGATAGCCGAGTAGGCTACAGGAGCACCGAGATGACACCGGTTCAATCCTGACCCTATCAATTTTTTTTTTTATCGGTATTCACTTCTGATATGTTCTTCAAATGGTCTAGTTCTCCCACACCCCTCTACTTCGAATAATAACCACTAATTCATTCATAAAGTAGGGTACTACGGGGCAAGTGTTCAACCGTAACCACACGTACCTTCGTGTACATAGAGAGGGTAAATACGGACTTGTCAGGTTGTGCCAGATAGCCCCAGCTTCCCCTACGAGCTTCTGTCGTGATTAAGGTACCCATACCAACGGAAGTACTTTGGCTATGTCCAGTATATCACGGACAGTCCCACGGTTACCTTACTGCATGTGGCAATTATTGTGTACATATAGAAGAGTTCCAGTTAGAAAATTTACATCTAGCGCTATAGTGAACTTTTAGGGGACACTATAGTAGAGTTTAAGAAAAGTGCATCTGAGATGGATATAATATGAAGTGATTGAAATACTTGTGTGAAGGTACAGGTGCGTATTAATGTCAGCGTTAAGGCTTAAGGGTCCGCTAAACCTGACGATACATTTTTTGCCGCCCATAAGATTAACATTGCGAGCGGTGATTCATTTTCAAGGTTTACCCTTGGTTGGAAAGACGCAACATTTTGCCTGTACCTAGCCCTAACAATGTTGTATATAGGTCGTCATCGAAGCAGATTTCCTAATTTCTCACTGGTTTCATTAATTGCAACTGTTTTGCAAATGCTAGCATTGCATACCTCAATTTTTTAAGGGGAAAAGTTCTGTATCTCGAAAACCAGTAAAATATTGGGAAATCTGCTTCGATGACGACCTACAACATTGTTAGGGCTAGGTATAGGCAAAATTTTGTGTCTTTCCAACCAAGGGTAAACATTGAAAATGAATCACCGCTCGCAATGTTAATCTTATGGGCGGCAAAAAATGCATCGTCAGGTTAAGCGGACCCTTAAGGCTTAATCAACTTAAGCGCAGACTTGTCTATCTGTCTCTATTATCCTAAGAAGACACTTTGCTTCAGAAAAAAATCAGTGTTCCCGTCTTCTTAAATAACTGGCTAAGAAGAGGGTGCTAGTGTATAAGAGAAGGGTCTGATAGGGTCACCTTACGAAATTAAAAGACGGTTAACTTTGTAAGATGGCCCAGTAGCAACTGTTTGCTTATACACTCCACCGGTCTTCTTAGCCAGAGAAAATGGACGTAACAGAACGTCAACAAAATGCATTGTGTCGACAGGCTTGAACCGACAGTATGGGGTGCGGTGTGAGCCAATCAAAAAATATATCGGATGGGGTGGACATTCTTCCAAGCCCCGAGCCCAAAACAGACCATAAACTTAGGTTGGCATCCTGCAGGACAGAACTGACGTCACAACAGCTCATACGTGCCAACCATAAATTCATGAGGATCCTGGATCAGGCTGCAGACACAGGTAGTATTTCTTTTAAGCGCTTGAAAGGCCTTGTGCATGGCACAATTAATCACGCCCGACAGGATTACCCCAGCTGGTAAAGGTCAGGTACTCGGCAGGGCTGATCAAGGTTCAGTTTAAAAAATTTCGAAAAGTCGTGAATCGATTCTAGGTCTGCTTACTCCGAGCCCTGCCAGTGCGTTATTCCAACCTAAGAACTGTCTTAAGGTTGAACATACATTCACTATTTGTTTACGTTTTTCTGCACACTTTATGAGGATATTTAAATTTTCTGAAATATAATATGTCTTTTTAACGTCCGAAATTTTGGCAACAAAAGATTCGTCCGAAATTAACCGACGTAAAATCACCACACAGCCTGTTAATTTCGGCCGTTAGGTTATGGGCCAAACATTACATGGAGTCACCTTTACAGACACTACCTTAGAACGGCAGGCTGCACGCTTGGGTGGAGTGGTGGAACGATTGCTGCAGCGTTTGGTTTGCGCGGCTGGACATCTTGATGACAGATTCGCGTCTAAATTTCTCATCAATATCGACCCAGTTCACACCAAGGTAACGCAAACAAAAAATCAGAATATGGCTTCGATACACTGCGGGCTATCCTCAGCCAGTGTAAGCAATCGCCATTATGTAGGCAGCTCAGCTGGCTGACGCTGCTACTATATAGCCCAGCATGGTCCTATATGGCCCACTGTGTATGGGGTAGGGTGGTAGAGTCCATTGTGTGGCAGCAGCACTGGTGAAGGCTGCTTTCGTGGGCGGGAGTGGTACGTACTGCCCCAAGATAAAATGTATCTAAAACCGTTACATTAAGAGGACGCTATACCTGACAATGCATTTTTTGCCGCCCATAAGATTAACATTGCGAGCGGCGATTCATTTTCAAGGTTTACCCTTGGTTGGAAAGACACAAAATTTTGCCTGTACCTAGCCCTAACAATGTTCTAGGGAGTGTTCGAAGCAGATTTCCCAATTTCTCACTGGTTTCTTTTATTGCAACTGTTTTGCAAATGCTAGCATCGCATACCTCAAGAAAAGTGCTGTATCTCGAAAACCAGTAAAAAAAATGGGAAATCTGCTTCGAACACTCCCTAGAACATTGTTAGGGCTAGGTACAGGCAAATTTTTGTGTCTTTCCAGCCAAGGGTAAACCTTGAAAATGAATCGCCGCTCGCAATATTAATCTTATGGGCGGCAAAAAATGCACCGTCAGGTATAGCGGACCCTTAAGAAATATTTGGTAAGTTGAATTTTGGAAAGTAGCGCGAGAAAGTCAAGTAGGACTCATGTCAGACTCTTTATTTGATATTCCATCATCCGGAAACGAGCCCGTTTTGTATTCAGAGGTGCTATGATTTCCTAAAATCTTCCGCCTTCCCTTTTATCCAACCGTGGATGCTTCATACATTTGTAAAATCTCCTGATTATTTTATGCCGAAAATCCCTCTGCTACAACAATTTTGAAAACCACTTTGGGGCTATGCTGTGTTAAAATGGAAACAGCCTCAATAGGCGAGAGGTCTAGAGGAATCCTCAGAATCGGGTCCCAACGGTTCGATCCCAATCCTATCTAAAGTTTTCTGGATCAGTATCTTGCGCGAGGGGTTAACCACTCGTTGGGAATCTCGTTGGAAATCATTGGAAATCTTTATGAAATCTCAGGGAATCTTGGATTTTTTTTTGGAGTGGTTACTCCTTCGGGGTTCATCTTTCTATGAATACCGTTGGGAATCTTTGTAAATCTTTATGGAATCTCAGTGGAATCTCAAGGAATCTCTCGAGTGGTTACCCCCTCGATCTTGCGTAAAAATGGATATTGATGCAGTGGTGGTTCGGAACCCCTCGGGAGCTCTTCTTCTCTCTCTAGAAGTGAAAAATGTCGAAGCAGACGAAAAGTAATCATCCGAGACCTCAAATACGGCAGAAAATGTCATACAAAATCAGGACAGTTTACCTAAATCGAGAAAAACGGAGGATGCAAAAAAAAACTGTCTGGTCTGCGAGAGATCACCTGAAAATAAATTGTACGCCATCTCTTGTTTGCTCAAGTTGCGCTGACACAAAAAGGTCACTTGACCTATTTTCAATATTGGTTTTCTTGTTCCTCCGTCTCAAAAAGATTTCTTATTTTTGAGGAGACGATTTTTAGCGGGCAGAATGGTAGGTAAGACTATAGGCAGGAAGGTACCAGACAATGACAAGCCAACTACTTACCCAGTACCAAGATAAATTTTTACCCGGTTGGGGTTTGAACCTGGCTTCTTCGACGTTGTAGAGGTGTAGGAGGAGAAATCCTATAGGTAGCCCACTTCAAGAACTATCCATCGTGCTCAGAATGGGGACCACAAAATTTAGGTTGGGTTCGAAATTTTCCTCGAGATGCCGAGCATATTAGAGGTGCGTATCAGAAAAAATCTAAATAGGGTCGGGATGGATCAGTGTTCCTCTCAAGAGAACCATTTAGGCTGTTCTGTGCCACTATTACTTCAAATTTTGTTTTTAGAACGAAGGATCGAGACTACGGTTCAGGTACCTGGTACGTTTGGACGCGCTATCAACCCCTGGACTGTACCTAGAACCACCCCCCGTTCGAATTCTACAAGGGACAGGACGAGACACCCTACCTGCAGGTTTTGCTCGAATTCGCATCCTTGGCGAATATCTTGAACACTGGGGTGACCTTATAAACCACCATGGATACTTGCGAAGGTATATGTTTTTCAAAGGTTGAGGTTCCCTAAGGTGAGGAAATATGTTATCCATCACAGGTTTCTAGCTCCCAGCTACATCAAACTTCTGGAGTGTAGGAACCTTGCTACCTTTGCACTATTGCACCTCTTTGACTTATTGGGGTAGTGAAAGACACCAAGGGAAAGAAGAAGGTATAGGTACAAACAGCGAGGAATGGCAGTTTTTGTGGGTACTCTCCATCCCTGAGTTGCCATTCCAGCCCCGCCATTCCAGGAAGCATTACGCCTGGCCAGCTTCATCCTCCTCTTTCCCTTTCACGATCAATGACACCACAATATTTCCAGAGATAAGGTTCAGGAGCGGTTCATGGAGCTTCTGGCGGTGGCAGCGGGCCAACCAGGTCACCCGACCTCCCCCCTGGATGTGGACGAAAGCCGCCTATGCGGGGCGCCAGGAAAGGTTGTGGATCCCCTCACTCTGCATCATATTTCTAGGCAACCACCAACGTGCCAATGTTTCTACGGCCCAGGTATAGTTGTCTTTGCGTTGAAGGAAGCAGATCGGGGTCAGAAGGCTTGGTACCTATCCGAGCTGGGTAAGCCCAGGATCGGCCAAGACTCACCAGGAAAAATCTCAAGAAGCTTGGGCTAGATCTTAGACCCTCCTAGTTCATAGCCGCTATTTTTTCAGCCGAATCAGACGAAGCAAGGTACCCTGATCCTCGAGACTTCCGGATAGCTATCGTAGAAGGTGTTCCTGAAGTCCGCCTCCATATTGCGTTTCTTTCGCCTACGGCCCAAACTTTAGCTGCTGAGGAGGACGCTGAGGTTGTGCTGACCGTCTGCGTTGGAGTGGACGACTGGCCTCAGCAATCGGACTTCCCCTCACGGATGCCTCTCGACCATCCCGACGTCTTACTTGCTTTAAAAGCAGCACAAACTGTGAGTAGCCGAATCGAATGAAGTTACATCCTATGTCTTCTGTTCGTCAAATATGATGAGTTTTCTCCGCAGGGGTACGTCTTGGTTCCAAGCGGTCCTCACCATACCATCCGCTGTGAAGATCGAACATCAGTATGGGAGATTCGTACTCCTGCGGCCTATACCATGCTACAATACCATTATTCCTCTACAAGCGTGGTAGCTCGCTGCGGTCGGCTTCTTCATATCTGCATGGATTTACTCAGGTCACGAGGAATGAAGACAATCAATAGGTGAGACGAGATTCAGCCCTATGGTAGCTCTCACAGATTTTGCAAATTCTAAGAGCAAGTGCTGATGACCTGGCGCCGTCCGCCCGGAATCGAACCAGGAGCCCTATTATGGATCTTCTTATCACGCGTGATCACGCAGTTATCTTAAATTCAAATAGGAAAATAGCATTGCAAATGGTTATCACGCGTGATAAAAAGTTCCGTAATAGAGCTGCTGGAAGCTAAGTACTGCCCAATAACGTATCTCTTTTTTCCTAGCCACATTTTGCAGACCCTTCTCTGGTGGGAAATGGAACAAAAGTCACACTTCAACGAGTGGACACCCAGTCTTATCGCCAAGCGGGTCATCAGCATTTTGGACACGTTAGCTGTGTGTTTGCGTCGGCAACATCTCCGTAGCTACATCTTCCCCTCGGTGAACCTTCTGCTGCAGCCTTGCGTCGCCGAAGAGGACTACAGAAGCGACGCGGACATCCTCGAAACCTATTTGTCGCAGTTCCAACACGACCGAAGTGACTTCGATTTGTTGAAAACCGATTCACCCGTTCAAGACCAGCTTGAAGCTGTGAGTTGGCCTTTTATTTCAGCTCAAGCGCTGAAAATAAAGGGCATAAAGCGATCTGAGATATCCTTTTGTTTCTTTGTTCTTTGTTTCTTTTCTCTGAAAGTTCGTATTTTTCAGGCGATGCTTCAAAAATGGAACCACATAATCGGAAACTTAGCTCCGCCACAATCAAGTCGAAGACGACGACTTAGTTTCCATCGGAAAGTGAGTTCAGTGTGTTACTCTCGCCGCCAGATGGAGTACATAGCTGTTTTGTTTCGGGAAATGCTGAAATTACGCCAAATTCAGCAGGCGCAGAGGGTGCCGACCCTGCAGACCACACCTCCGCCTGCAGATCACCTTGACGAATTTTTCTATTTGCTACAAAGTGTTTTCGAACAAGCCAAAACCCGTGCATGGAACCGTACTGGAGGTGAAGCTCGGCGAAGGCTGCGTGAGGTCATGGACACCTATGACGTTTCAACAGCTATGCTGATTGACGGGCTGAAGAGAGACGGGGGACTGGCTAAGCACTTCAGCACTGATATGCAGCTGGTTGCTAAGGTACGACTTTAAGGGGAAGACAAAGGACACTGAAACAAAATTAAGGGTCCCCTGTTTTTTTTTCGACTTTTTTTTTTTGCTGAAATTGCTGGAGATTTATATGTTCTGAAGTATGATGTCCAAAACATCATCTAATTTCTAACGTTCTTCAGAGGGTAAAGGCTAGGTAGGCATCCGGAAGGAAGCAGAACACCGCAATGAACACCCAAGCCGCATAGGAGAGGACTGAAGATTGGAGCCAGTTCAGAAGTGGGGCAAAGACGTTAACACCCACGCGGAAAATATTACTTACACCGGGACTCAAACCCAGTTATGTTTGTTCCTAGGTGATAGAATGCCTCCACACAGCAGCAGACTCCGACAGCAAAGTCCTGGGTCCCGTGCTCAAACCCTACCTGAACCAGCTTTTCCGAGGGTCACATCAAAATTGCTGGTTTCTTCCGGAATGGCTGAAGCGCACCGACACTTCTGAAGTAAGCATCACGATGGGGACCTACCGTTTTCAGTGGGTTCCAAGCCACCACAGCCTCGATATACATTTCCCCTGACAAGCTGAACATATAAAGCCGGCCATTCACGAGAGAGCCAACGAGCCGACTGGCCCGGGGCCATTCAGCTCGTTGGCTCTCTCGTGAATGGCCGCCTTTAGAGACGAATACCGATCAGAAAAAGTGTTCGGTAGGATCGGGATCGAACCGGTGTGACCCGGCTTTCTATAAACAACTACTTAGGGTGCGTCCCACCATGCCCAGTTAAAATTAAACTGGAGATTTTGTCCTATGTTTACCATGTTAAATTTAATTTTTAAGTTAAATTTAGCATGGTAAATCTCCAGTTTAATTTTAACTGGGCTTGGTGGGACTTTCCCATAAGTGTCCTAGACCACTCGGCTATCGAGGCTGTGGTGACAACGGTACTTCCACGAGCATATTTAAGAAAGTAGGGAGCTACGAAACATCGTATTTAGAGGGGCAAAAGTTCACTCATCCCATTAGAGAGCTCATCTTGAAGCGAGTTAAACTTGCAACCTCATCATCAAAAGTACTGAAACTTCACAAGAGGGTTTTCTCATCAAATTTCTCTGTCACTTAGGAGTTAATCTGGATTCTGCGTCTTCTATACCGATCAAATCAAATTACAGTTGTCACTATCTATAACGAAAACCTCTCTATATAGCGAGCAATTTACATGGTTCCTTATAAAGGTCGTTATAGAGAGACGGTCGTTGTAAAATGTTGGCCGTTATAGAGAGACAGTCATTATAGAGAGACGGTCGTTATATAGAGATGGTCTTAGATTACCCTTGGCCCGAAGGCACAGATGGTAATTAAACAAACTGATTGTTGGCCGAAGCCAAATGAATATTTGGTGTGACATCCATGCTACCAACACAAAATTGCTGCTACCGGGATTCGAACCCAGGACCTCAGTCGTGCTAGTCTAGTGTATTCGTACTAGACCACGGTATGGCCACAAATTAAATCATGGCAGACCAAGAAAATTCAGCGAAACAGGGGGAATCTAGTGTCCTAAGAAGACAGACACTTTATTTAAAAAAGGACAGTGTTCTTGTCTTCTTGAAAATCAGGCTAAGAAGACTGATGGAGTGTATAAGCAAACCGTTGTTACTGGCCCATCTTACAAATTTACACTAGGACCCTCTTCTTAGCCTGTTATTAGAGAAGAAAAGAACACTGTTTATTCCTCAAAAGAAGTGTCTGTCTTCTTAGGATAATAGAGTCAGGTCTGAGCTGAAGTAGGTTCCATGATAAGGGCAAATTTCCAATCAAAGTTTTCTATTGTGTTCCAGTTCGAGGCCATTGGGGCTTTCAGCAATCTGGTGTTGACAGAACATCTTGACCCCCTGCAGGGTCTTTTGGACTGCGTGTCAAAGGGCTGGAATTGGGCGAAGCATGCCCTGTTCATGCTTAAAGCGGTCTCGGTAAGAAAACAAGGGTCGCACATACTTTCCCATCCTATGGGCTGAGTTATGGCTTTCGAGCCCCCCCCCCCCCCCCCAACATTGCAATGGCCACCA